>QEPC01010496.1:2158752-2206579 GCA_003113815.1 Sphenodon punctatus
GGAGGGGCTGTGTGTGTGAGGAAGAGGGAGGGCTCTGGGTATGTTGGTGAGGCGTCTCTGCTTATGAGGGGGCTTTCTGTGAGAAGAAATGCCGTGCTGTGTGGGTCTGAAGAGGAGTGGATCTCTGTGAGGTAGCGGTGTGGGGGGTTTATCTGGGCAGGATGAAGGGGGAGTGCCTGAGGGGGATCATTTTGAGGAGTAGGAGGCTGCATGCATGAGGGAGGGCTGTGGGAGTGTTGGGCCTCTGTGTCTGTCTGAAGGGTTCTTTGTGTGATTTAAGGAGCGAGGATTCTTGACGTTGGTGGGGAAGAGGAGAATCTGTCTGAAATGAGACTGGCTCTCTATAAAAGAGGGGTGCTGTTTGTCTGATGGAGAGGGAAATGGGAGACAATCAGGATCCCCTTTGCTATGTAGTCGCAAGAGGAGCCGCAGCAGCTCCCAAGTGGCGTGTCAGGCAACAGTCTGCTGAATGCCACGACATTTTGTGGCAATTAACTTTTTCTGCAGGGGAAGGAGGGATTAAACAAGTGTAGCCAGGAGAGGCCCAAAGAATCCTCTTGCCAGATATTGACAGACTGCTGCAGTTTCTACTGCTGTGGATGAAGCAATGAGAGAATCACGTCTCTCTCTCTTCACATTGGCTATAGATATATTTAGATCTACAGTCACTCTCCAGCCTGCACTAGACTTTTAAAATGAGATGAGTCAGCCTCCTGATTGACACAGCTTAAAAAAAAAAAGGAAAGGAAAGGAATCTGAAATGATGCAGCATTAATTTTTAACAACTTATTTTCTCTGGACTTGGGTTCTTTATTCCACATTGTCAGATGATACTTTCCAGTAGGCAGCGTCAGGCCAGACTTAGCTGCATTAAATGAAAGGGAAGACGACAATTGAAAGCCTGATTCAGTGGGATGTTGAACTCTTTTTCCCTACACTGTGAGCTGGGTGGGCTGTGTACCTTTCAAGTGGTGTTCAGCTTCTTTCAAGGATCAGGCCTTTGTTGAAAAAGTAGTCATTTCAGTCAGTTACCAGGAAGTCTAGGTTCAGGAAGTAGTCCCCAGGGTTACTGTATGCAGGGTTAGAAACACTTGTTTCTCTTTCATAGTGTTACATTTGTTTAGCACTTATCCACAAGCCATTTCAGAGTGCAGTTCATCACTGCTGATTCAGGTACCTGTGAAAACCGTAGGGTGAAACCAAACATGATGAGGGCCTGCTATGGCCCAGGGACTCACCGTCGTGTTGGTTTCTGGGCTGCCAGATATGGGCCTGCTGCTGCCCTGGCCGGGGTAGGCGGTAGGAAACATACATTCATCACTGCTGAAATGCTGCTCTTCTGCGGGAGGGTAAGGATCAGAGACTGTGGGTGAAACCAGACAAGTGTGAGCCAGCCACGGCGAGGTCAGGTTGGGGCACGGAATGGATGTGCGCCCGACTGGGACAACCGTCAAGCACTTCAGCCAAGGAATGGAATAAACATGCAGCGCACGCGCGCACACACACGTACCATGATGGGTAGCCATGGCAGTCAGCCAAAAGTGGGGGCCTGCTATAGTCTGCCTGGGCAGCCCGGGGCCTGAGACCATCTGCTGGCCCACATCCGGGCCAGCTGCCTACCCGGGTCAGGGCAGCAGCACCCTATGTTTTTCACAGGTACCTGAATCAGCGAGCACTCTGTTAAACACTGGAAGGGACTAGTGGAGTGACTGAACATTTGGCATAAAATACCAGGGTAAACCCCTCGCGTCGCCGAGAGTGACGCGAATCTTTCTTGTCCACACAGAGAAGCCGGTAAGCACCTCTATTTTTAAATGTGTTCACTATAAGAAGCATCCTCCATCATTAAATTTAATGGATGCTGAGCCATTGCCTTCAATGGCTGGAGGAGAGCGCCCAGAGTGACTGCATGGTACTGCCGTGCTTTGCACATGCAAAGGATCCCAAACTGATTTTCAAAGCACTGATCAGTGCTAATAGCACAGTGACTGCACTGCTTAATGTATTCACCTGTGCGCACTCAGGAGTGAAACGCATGTCCCTCTGCGTGGCAGAATCTGGGGTTGCTGATTTTTCACGTAAGGATATTCACATGGGGAATTCCCATCACGGGAAATGGCACACAGTAGGCTCCATCTGCACAAGCTAGGATAAAAGGAACCACAGCCCCACATGCCATTGGCTCTGCTTCCTCACTAGTTCTTGAGCCCATGGGCTTCATGCTAAAAAGTTACATGAGAGGTTCCCCTTTTTCTACATAGAATAATCTCCAAGACCAAAGTCGATATATGGCCATATTCAAAGTGGAAAACAAACTGCCATTTTTTGCCAAGAACTTGACTTACAGAAAAAGGAAGGTATAAAGAAAAGGAAAGAGTCCATCAAACATTTACTTGTATGGTCCAATGCATTCACGTTTGCTTACATTGTATAGTATTTACCAGAGAAGGGCCATTAAGTTCAGTTAGTCTCTTTCTGCATTAGTAAGTATTACTGTCCATGAATAAAAGAGGTAGTATTGTGCCTCAGAACCAAGTTTACCCCTGTGCAGAGGGACCAGAGTTTCACATTTTGCATGTGTGCTTATCCATCCATCCACTGTATCATACTGGCAGCCATCATGGTAGGGATTAGAAAATCTTTCATGTTCCCACTCGAGGCATAACAGTAATCCCACTTCTTTCATGTGGGAGTGGGAAATATGGAGTTATAACAATGAGGGTTTTAATGACACAAGCTAAACATCCAAGTCAGTGTATGTTAACAAATGACACAATAACGCACTGCAGTCTCTCTGATCCATGCAGCCCCCCGCCTCACAGGTTTAGTGCAACAAACCTTACAGACAGGTGTTCTTTGCTGCTGCGCTCCACGCACACCCTCCACCCCCAAGAAGCAGTCGCTCCACGGATGCTGTAGACTTTCTCCCACGACTCACTGGGTGTTTTCAGACAAGCTCCTACCCACCCAGTACCCATCTTTTGTGCTTGTGTGAAAACCCCACCAATGGTTAGTCAGTGAATAATGTGGGTGGGTAATGTGCTTGTCTGTGCACAAGGCTGCATGCAACCTAACTGATGGGACGTGGGCACGTGGTTTTTTTACTACCCCGCGCATCCTGCTCCAGGCAGCTCGGGGCGACTTACATCATAAAATAAGTAAACATACAAAGCTAAAAACAACACATTAAAAGAGAAGGCAGTGAAACCATAAATCCACCCCTTCCCTAACGCACATCCCCCACCCTACACCCCATCTCCCCTGCCAAATGCCTGGTGGAACATCCAGGTCTTACTCATATGCCAGAAGGAAGGGAGTTCCAGAGCCATTGGTCCTCCACCAGGAGGGAGTTCCACAGCCTAGGTGCAGCCACCAAAAACACCTCCATAGTGGTCCCCTGGGCCATACAGGGGACCCCGAGAAGGGCACTCCCAGTAGACCACAAGGGTCATAAGAAGTGTCATACTGGGTCAGACCAATGGTCCATCAAGCCCAGCATCCTGTCTCGGACAGTGGCCAATCACGGGGGCCTGGGAGAAGCACCCAACCAGTCACCATACTATCCATTCCCTGTGGGTCATCCCCAGACTCCCGACAGTAAAGGGTTTTGTTCCCCAATCCTGTCTGGCTAATAGCTGCTAATGGAACTATCTTCCAGAAACTTGCACAAACCTCTTTTAAACTCAGCTATACTGCTGGCCTTGACCACCTCCTCTGGCAGTAAATTCCACAACCTAATTGTACGCTGAGTGAAAAAATACTTTCTTTTGTCTGTTTTTACTCTGCCACCTGTGAGTTTCATGGAGTGTCCCCTAGTTTTAGTACTAGTTGAGAGGGTAAATAACCGTTCCCTGTTTACAAGTTCCACACCACTCATGATTTTATAGACCTCTATCATATCTCCTCTCAGCCGTCTCTTTTCCAAGCTGAAGAGCCCCAACCTATCAAGCCTCTCCTCATACGGGTGCTGTTCCATACCCTGGATCATTTTTGTTGCCCTTCTCTGTACCTTTTCTAGTTCCGCTATGTCTTTTTTGAGATGGGGCGACCAGAACTGCACACAATATTCAAGGTGCGGTCGCACCATTGATTTGTATAGAGGCATTATGACATCCTCAGTTTTATTCTCTATTCCCTTGCGAATAATTCCTAACATTCTATTTGCTTTTTTGACCGCTGCGGCACACTGGGCTGAGGATTTCAGTGTATTATCCACAATCACTCCCAGATCCTTTTCCTGAGTGGTAACTCCTAGCTTAGTACCCAGCATTGTGTACTCATAATTTGGATTATTTTTCCCAATGTGCATCACTTTGCACTTGTCCACATTAAATCTCATCTGCCATTTAGATGCCCAGGCACCCAGTCTTGTAAGATCTTGCTGCAGCTCCTCACAGTCTGCTCGTGTTCTGACTACTCTGAATAACTTGGTGTCATCTGCAAATTTGATCACCTCACTCTTAACACCCTTTTCCAGATCATTAATGAATACATTGAAAAGAACTGGTCCCAGTACAGATCCTTGGGGCACACCACTTTTTACATCCCTCCATTGTGAAAACTGGCCATTTAGTCCCACTCTTTGCTTCCTATCCTTTAACCAGTTACCAATCCATAGCAAAACACTACCTCCTATCCCATGACTTTTTAATTTTCTCAAGAGTCGTTTATGTGGGACCTTATCAAAAGCTTTCTGGAAATCCAGGTACACTATATCTGCTGGGTCTCCCCTGTCCACATGCTTGTTTACGCCCTCAAAGAATTCCAAGAGATTAGTGAGGCATGACTTCCCTTTGCTAAATCCATGCTGACTCTTTGCCATTAAGCCATGTTTATCAATATGCCCAGTGATTCTGTTCTTAATGATAGTTTCCACCATTTTGCCCGGCACAGACGTCAAGCTTACCGGTCTGTAGTTTCCAGGATCACCTCTGGATCCCTTTTTAAATATTGGGGTTACATTTGCCACCCTCCAGTCCTCAGGTACAGTGCCAGATGCCAACGTTAGGTTACAAATTACTACTAGTAGGTTTGCAATTTCACATTTGAGTTCCTTCAGAACTCTGGGGTGAATACCATCTGGCCCTGGTGATTTGTTCGTATTAAGCTTGTCAATTTGCTCTAGAACCTCCTCCAGGATCATGCTGGTTTTTTTTTTCCCCCTCTAAACTGCCTAACTGAGTCAGACCAATGGTCCATCTTAGCCCAGTATTGTCACAACCTGACAGCAGCAAGGGTTTCAAATTTGGCTCTTTCAGGGTCTCTGGCAGAGGCCATCCCAACGTGCTACCTGAGACCCCTCCATGCCCCCAGCAGAGGCCTCCCCAAAACGTGCTACCAGGGATCCTGAAGTGGAGATGCCGGGGATTGAGATGGGACCTTATACATGCAAAGCACGTGCTCTTTACCACTTGAGCCACCCCTGCCAAACACCTGACAAAAGAGCCAGGTTTTACAATTTCGTCGGAAAGCCAGGAGCTCTGGGCTAAGGCGAACCCAGGCCGGGAGGGCATTCCACAGTGTCGATGTAGCCGCCAAGAATGCCTGCCTGTCAGTCCACACCCACCGATATCACAGGACCTCCAGGAGGGCACTCCCACACAACTGCAGGGGCTGCCCAGGGTCTTGGGGGGTGAGGGGACCCTTCAGGGCTCAGACTGTATAGGACTTTAAAGGTTAAAACTAGCACCTTGAATCAGGTCTGGAAGACAATAGGAGGCTGCAATGCTTGGAACACTGGTTGAATGTGTTCCCTGCAGCCGTCCCAGTAAACAGATGAGCCGCCGCATTTTGCACCAGCTGCAGCTGCCGAACCATCACCATGGGCAGCCCCACGTATAGCGCATTGCAATAGTCTAGTCTCGAGGTGACAAATGCATAGATGATAGTGGCAAGGTCAGAGACTGAGACATATGGGTAGAGCCTCTTCATCAGATAGAGTTGGCGAAAGGTGCTCCTGGACATCCGGGCACAGCTGTGAATCCAGGAGCATCCCTAGGCTCCACACAGATGGAACCAAAGGAGGGCAAACACCCCCAATAATGGGAGCGTTCCCCTCTCCCAACCAGCATCACTTCTGTCTTGTCGGGATTTAGCTTCAGTCAACTCAACCTTATCCAATCCCCCACAGCGGCCAAACACCAGGACAGCACGGACACAGCAGGGCCTAGGTTGGCTGGAAAAGATAAATACAGCTGGGTGTTGTCAGCATATTGATGACAATGAATCCCCCAGCTCCCCAAGTGGCTTCATATACACATTGAACAGGAGAGGAAACAGAATGTAACCCCACACGAGAGAGGACGAAGCACAGTCCCCTAATGCCACCCGCTGTGTTCTATCCACGAGGTAGGAGCGGAAACATTGCAAAATCGTCCTATCCACCCCGGCCAGGTCCCGTAAGTGAGTCACCAACATCTCATTTGCCTGGATTAGCCAGAATTCGCCCGCACAGAGGATAAAAATAAACACGATTGTGGCCTGGGACGCACCGGCACGTGTTCACGCACTGCCAGATGCTGGTCCGGGGCTGGTAGGCAGCTAGGCCAGGTTGCAACCTTGGAAAATCTCTGAGGATGCAGCCCAAGCCATGGACCACCAACAAGGGCTAGCACATTTGTTTGGCACCACCATGGCTGCCCATCATGGCGGGGGGCAGGGGAGCAGGGTGGGACTGGCTGCCCCCATGTTTGTTGAGCTCCACATCCTACTTGGGGTATGCAGGAGGCGGGACGGCTCCGTCCACAGGCATGTTAGTTCGGTGCTCCAACCTGGCGAGGGGTAGCTGGTGTTTCTGGGGCCAAAGAGCCGCCACACCACCCACATGTCTGTTTTTACCCAGTAGAGTCAGCATGCTCCCAGACCCCACCATGAGTGGGAGCTGCAGGTCCAATGAGTTGGCGGTGAGGGCAAACAACTGGCAAACACCTAATAAATGGGCAGGTTTACCCCCACCTGGAGTGGGCTATTGTCTCGTTTGTCAACACCCAATGAGTTGGTTACTTTAAGAAATGAATCAAAAGCAACTCTGTGTTGCAAAGTTCTTATCTCTAGTAGAGAAGGGACTAAAAAGTGGCAACATGCTACAGGTTTTAAATGGACACTGACCATTTACACCACTCTGAGAACTGTAAATAAAACAAAACTTAAATGTAGTAAGTGGAATAGAAAATGCATCTTTGTTTCTGCACTACAAATAACAGGAATTAAGTTGATTATGGTGTTTTTCCCTGCATTCAAAATATTTTGTCTTTTGTTGGTTGCAATAAGGGAGGGAAAAATTTCTTTCAAATTATGTTCTGAGATCAAAGAGAAACTACTGGTAAAAATTTAAAGAAGTTCAGAATAGCGACAGTGTGCCAAATTTAAATCTGCCCTGATTTGTTATTTAGATTAACATAAAAATTATATATGATGCCATTTGGTTTTATGCTGCAAACTCCGTCTGGTGTATCACATCATTCGCTAGAGAGCGTCAATCTCTAGCTAAAGATGAGTGGAGGACTTTTTATTGAATATTTAAAGAGAGGAAGTGACTCGATCTCTTGGAAGAAGGCAGAGAGAGAGAGTTCCAGACTATCTGAGCAATCAAAGTCAACAAGCTGTAGAAAAAAAGAAAAAACAACTGTCAAGTCTGAAGGCCCCAATCCAAAAGGCACTTATTCATGAGTGAAGATAAATGAAACTACAAAGATAAATTAACCACAATTTATTAACCACAAAGATTAATGAAACTACTCATTAACTTTCATTAACCACAAAGATAAACTAACCACAAAGAGAAATGAAACTACTCATGAGTAAAGTGTTTCTTGGATAGTGCTTTAATATATCTTGTACAACTGCCCCAGTGTATAGATCAGGGGTAGAGATCCTTTTCCTTCCCGGGGGCCACTTTTTAAAGCTTGCACAAGCTCTGAGGGCCACACAGTTGTGGCAGGGGTGCTTAAGGGATGCACGCAAGGAACGGAGGGTCCAAATCATCGATCTGTGCCACGGAACTGTCCCCTCTCCTTGTTTGCATGACCTCATCCCTGCTCCCTTCCCTTGAGGTTTTCAGTGACTGGAGGTAAGAAATGGATCCAAGGGCCAAATCCAGGAAGTGGAAAGGGGCCACATAAAAACTCGGTGCGGGCCACATTTAGCCCCCGGCCTGAGGTTCCCCACCCCTGGTCTAGACACTGCTTGAACAAAAAAATAATAATAGTTCTATTAAATTAAATGTCACTATTTACGACACACTGGAACCATTCATCAGGATAATTTGAAAACTTTAAAAGAAAGTTTTCACATGGAGCAAACTTGGATGATGAAAACTTTCAGTACATAGAAAAAGAAATGAAATACACCTTTGTTCCTGTGTCCTTTGGTAGTGCTGAAAATAAGTGTTTTAGAAAAGCTTTGTTCTCAGTTCTTCTGACTGATGCTACAACAGTGTAATACGATCTTGCAGCCTTTTGCTTGGAAAATAGTTGTGAAGTTACAGATCCGGCATTATGACTTCAGACCCGGATCAGAGAGGAAAAGTGTTTGGCCTGTGATGGAGGAAGCACTGATTTAAATAATATTGTACAAGTTGGGCCATTTTGGCATGGACACCCCCTCCCCCCGCTGGGTGTGCGGGCAGGTGTGCGGTGGTGGGAATCCGTGCAAATGGCGCAGCAGTGGGTGGGGGGTTGGGTGTCACCACTGGCAGTGGGTGGAGGTGGGTGCGTGCTCCTGGCATCCACCTCCATCCATCACCCACCCATGGAGCCATCCGAAAAAAGGGAGAAGGCTCCATGGTTGGAGATGGGTGTGTGCCTGTGGAAAAGAGTGCACACCCACTGTGGCCGCACACCCATCCCCCCACCCACTGCTGTCCCATGGAGAAAAGGTCTTCGTTTTAAACCAAGGGAGGTGAGATTCTTCTTTGGCCATTTTCACACAGTGCTGCTGGGTGGGGGGATGAGTGTGTGCCGGCAGTGAGGGGAGGTGGGTGTGCTCCCTATCCCATGGGCATACACCCATCTCCACCCACAGAGCCTCCTCTGTTTTGTCGAATGGCTTCGTGGGTGGGTGACGGGTGGAGGTGGGTGTGTGCCAGGAGTTGCACGCACCCCCACCCACCACCTGTGGTGTTTCCACGGGTACACACCCACCCCACCACTGCGGTGTGCACACGGATGCCCCCCTCCACCGCACACCCAACGGCAAGGTCCATGTAAAAAAGGCCTGTGTGAGGTTGGTAATTATGCTGGTGACAGGTGGGACCAGAAGCCCCTTCCCACAGTGCCAAGCACCAGCCCTTGACTGGAAAGGGGCTGACACTGGGGGCTTGCACTGCGGTGGAAGAGGGGGAACGCGCTTGGTCCCACCAACTAGCAGATTGCTGGGAAGCAAGGCCTAGCACCAACTGGTAGGGGCTGGGGTTTGCACTGTGGGTAGCACTCCTGTTGATCTTTGGTGAGCAAAAGCACAACCTCACCAACTGCCAGCAGTGCACGTCTTTGGGAGTGGATAGATGGCTTACACTGCTCGCAAATGACGGGGAATATTTTATTGAGAGAAAGCCACAAAATAGTTTTATGCATACATACTAATGTTTGAAATTTTCACAGCTTTTCCCCCTCTGTAAATATTTACATAAATAGTTGCTGTTTGCAAGAATGCTACAGTAACACTAGCAGTGTGGCTGGGTATCTAAGCTTTGGGGCAGCTACATTAACAGTTCTGAGGGTGTTTTTATTAATTATTAATTATTATTATTATAAGCATTTATATAGCGCCAGCAATGTACCTGGTGCTTTACAAAGAGTAAGAAAGACACAGTCCCTGCCCAAGAGCTTACAATCTGGAGACAGGGAAGGGAGAACAGAGGGAGAGACAAGGGATGCAACATTCATGAGGATGTGAGAGCTCAGGTACACGTGTTGTGTCTGGTTTTAAGTTTATTTTTTACTGGTTTAAAGTCTAATTTTAAGTTTATTAAAATTGTTATGCTTATGGACTTACCCGGGTGGTGGTGGGCACCGTCACTGTGGTAAGGATCAGTCCCAGTCATCAAACTAATATGACAGCAGCCAGGCCAGGGGTGAGGAGATACGTCCGCTCACCCCCGCGCTGAGTGCAGCAGCCCATCCCCCAGCTGACGAGCAGCCAATGACAGCTACCATGGCACCCAGAACCGCTGGGACTCCAGACTGGGTCCAAGTAAAATAAATAAAAAAATTAATAAATAAGTAAAGCGGGCAACAGGGTAACTCGAACTTTCCAGGGTCCCCACAATGGCTCCTGTTTTCACCAAAGCAGAGTGTGTGGGCACACCCAGAGGAGCCCCAGTGGCAGCTGGTGGGTTCAAAGGCCGGTGGGGCAGTGGGCGGCAGCAGGGCCCACAGTAGGTGGGGCCAAGCTGTGGGCAGGGCCAAGTAAAAGATAGGTGGGTCCAAGCCAATGGTAGGTGGGGCCAAGCCAGAATTTTGAAACTGAAATTAATTTGAAATTTAAATCAATATGGAATTATTATAAAATCCCATATTGAAATTAATATGGAATTTTATAGGCTCAGTTCCCCATCTGTAAAAAATGAGAATATGTGTGTGTCTGCCTCTCCCTGTGTTCCCCTCACCCATGTCCTTCTTAGGTTGTAAGCCCACTGATCAGGGACCTGTCTCCAGTAGCCACCAGCACCAGGCACTGTGTTTAATGGCAGGAGTACCATAGCAGAGAAAACAAGTACCATTACAGCTAGCCCAGATTATAGAAATTTCCAGTACTAGGGTTGGGTGAACAGAACCAAGTTCGGAAATTTGGTTCGGTTCGGTTCAAAAATTGAGTTTGGTTTGGTTCGGCCGACTGAACTATTCAAGTTCGGTCTGAACTCCGAACTTCCGAACAGAGTTCGGAAATTCAAACCCCATTGAACTAAATGGAATATTATATTTTAGGAATAAGCAAACAGAACCGAGTTCGGAAATTCGGTTCGGTTCAAAAATCAAGTTCGGTTTAGAAGTTCAGTTCGGTTGACCGAACTGGTCGAGTTCAGTCCGAACTCGCCCATCCCCATCCAGTACCTTACTTAAGGTGCAATTCAAGCAAACATTACAATATCTGAAATACACAGGCAGCATAGGCCACAACTAAAATGCAGGGGAAATGCTGCAAAAGGCAACAGGATTATGTGACATCCTAAATAGCACACCATAAATGCTGAATAAAGGATTTTCTCTTCCTGGTTCTGTCACTGACAACATCCTTGTAAGAAAAGTTATAAGCAGTAAGGGGGGGGGAAATCATATTGGCAGTTTCACAAAATGTCTGAGGGTACTACCAGTTGGGAAGTTTCCGCCAGGGACCCCGCGTTTTATCTTCACCCTGGGCTCCACACATTCTAAGGCTGTCCCTGCCTCTTACACTGTGTGAGCCTCATCTGTCCATCTGCATTAGCTTTACTATTGCTTTTTACTCTTACAGGAGAAACAATGGAATCCTTTTTGTGGTAAATGGTTATGAGGGCATTGAATTAATGTATCATCCAAATTACAGCTCCTCTTAGCAACACCATGTTTCCAAACATGAGTGTTTGGCTCAATACTGACTCAAAGGAAGGGAGTCACCTACTGAATTGCCAGCAACTGTTCCTTCCACATTTGTGGTTTCCTGGAAAATCTTCCATCTAAGAGGGAGAAGAAAACAGCTCAATTTGTGAGATTAGACGGGATCCTAGTTTCAATGTCAAATTGTATAACAGCAAAGTCTTTTTCTGAAGTGGATGAGTTAAGAATAAATAAATCTACAGTTTTCATTTAGGGTCACATTTTTAAAGTAAGTCTCAAAATTTCATAGACAAAGTAACCTAGATTGTAAGCCACTTAGGGCAGGGACCTGTTTCTAATTCATGATTGTACAATGTCAGGTATATTGTTGGCACTATATAAATAATAATAATCATTAATTAATTAATAATAAATAACCATGGTGTTAGTGTGTTAAATCATTCAATAGGGATGATTTTATAGTCTAAAATTGCAACAAGGGGTGAAAACAGACATAACACTAACCTCCACTTTAACACCGTTTTAACATTTCTTGTGCATATTGCAGGGCTGTATTGGTGCCCTATGCAACCCTGCAACATGCATAAGAAATGTTAAAGCAATGTTAAAGTGGAGTTAGCGTCATGTCTGTTTTCACCCAAGGACAGCTGTGCTTTTCTCTGAGATGCAATGAGACCAAGTCAGCTGTATAAAATATTAAATAGCAAAATCAAATTGTTAAATATTTTGATATACAAACCTTTCATGTTAGCCTATTGGGAAAAGGAAGTACCATTCAGTTTACCACGTTCAGGGACTGTTGATGAACACCTGTAAAAACAGAGGTGTGGTTTGTCTTCTCTATGTGGATAAGAAGTCACTTTCTGTGCCTGGTAGGGGCTTTCCCCGATATTTTAGGCCAAAGACTCACTCACCCCACTAGACCTTCTGGTGTGGAACAAAATGTTGGCTGATCATTACATTCCACATGCGTGGTACAGCAGCATTTCAGTGTATGTATATAGCACTGTGCGAGTCTTGTAGATGATAAGAGCTACACCATGGGTGGGAAATGTTTTTCCATCCATTGGGCCACTTTGAAAATTAGTACGTTACCAGAGTCACATAGAATTTAGGGGTGAGGGTGCTTAACTGGTGTGTTCAGGACCTGGTGGCCAGATAGGCACATTTTAGAGGATGCAGCCCTGCAACCTGTATTTCTCATAAGTGTCCTCCAAAAATTGCATATCTGGCCACGCTAGTCCAGGGTGGGGGAAGGAAAAAGAAGGGCCAGATCTTGGATCTAATGCAGGGACAGCCTTAGAATGTGTGGAGCCCAGGGTGGGTAAAGTTCTCAACCCAAAGACTCTTGTACCCAAATCCTCATCTGGCCAAGATCACAAGACATGTGCCCTTTAGAAATATCTCCCAGGCTGAGCCTTTCCTGCTTTATGATTGTCTGGTGGAGCCTGTGCTCTGGTCCTGACTGCCGAGTTTCTGAGAATCAGCTGTAATTCTACTGCTGAGATTTGGGTGCAATGAAGTAAAACACAGGACCATTAAGGGACTGGCCCTGGTCAAGAGCTGCCCTTGAACTGCCTGAGAGCTGCCTGTGACTCCTGTCCAAAGCCATAGCCCTTTTCACACAGACACTCTAACACTGATTAGATGGGTGTTACATTTTATTATACATGTTGCAGGGCTGCAGGTGTGCTCTATGGGTGCCCTGCAACATGTATAATAAAATGTATCACCCATTTTATCAGTGTTAGAGTGCCTGTGTGAAAAGAGCCATAATTTTCTCACTCCTGATCTATTTCATGGATCCATTCCCTATCCTTGCGTACATGCCCTCATCGCTCCCATATCATCGCCTATATCTGTCTGATCTTGTTTCCCACCACACTCCTGCCCAGGAGCTTTGCTCCTCCTCTGCCCTCACCCTTACCTGCTTGCAAACCCCTTGTTCCTCTAACATCTTCCCCCTTCTCTCTTGCTACCCTTCATGCCTGAAACTCCCTCCCAGGATACATTTGTTCTGCTCCCTCCCTCCCAATTTTCAAATCCCTCCTGAAAACCTACCTCTTCCATCAGACTTTTCCTGGGTCATCATGAGTGAAATTGCATCCTCTTTCCCCTCACTCAGAATTTCTTCCCTGTAACTAAGCTACTAACTTAGTTCCCTGTAAGTAAGTGAAGCACCTGCACCTGCAACTTCTCAACCTCATGAATGTATCCTTGTCCCTCCTGATGTTCACCTCTCCTTTGTCTCCCCCTCTGACACTTGATAGACAGCCTGTTGAGATGTAAATTGACTTCCATGTTTGCCTGGGTTGACTACGTGCCCTGACCCACGATTACCCAAAGGCGGGAAATCCGAGACAAAGGAAGCTAAGAACTATTTAAATGGACCGGTAAGGCACAGAAGGAACTTAAGTCTTGCAAAGCTGTTTGGAGAGAGCATCTGCATACAAAAGCCCGGCAACAGCAGGCTGGGGGAAGCATGAACTGAGAGACAGGATTGCTCTCTAAAGTCAGAGCCCAGTCATTCGCCTTTTATGACTGAGAAACCAGAACTGCTGGACCTGGCTAGGGTAAGATGTCTAATTTAGGAACTCAACCAGTATAAGTTAGGAATGTGTTATGTTTACCTTTTATTTCTAGTTACCACTCTGTTTCAACTATCTTGTTTATGTAATCAATAAACTGACTTCTTAACTTTATGAAGAAATGGCGGTGTCTAATATTGGAACACAAGTGAGCTACAAGAGCCCCCAAGCTCTTGCGAACCCAGAGAGTAAAGAGTCTGTAAATGGGAAGGATCGGGCCCTTGTGTGACAAAGGAGTTTCATTGTGGCACACTTGAATTAGTCAGAGAGAGAGAACTGATTCAAGGGAACTGTGCGCAAGGGAAACTGAGTCACTCAAACCCGCTAAAGTGGGGGTGCGGACCCCCAAACCCGTGACACCCTCCCTTGTCTCTCTTAAATTGTAAGCCCCTTGGGATAGGGATCTATCTATAACTATCATCATCAAAGCTTTTATTTGCGTAACCGCATTGGTCCTTGCATCTATAACTATTGATTAACAGTGCCAGGTACATGACTTCACCATATAAATAATAAAAATAATATCAATAAATAATAATAATCGCTACTTCCTTAACCCTGAGCTCAGTTTTTTTTCAGTGATTGGGGGTGGGAACTGGATCCAGGGCCGAGTAGAACTTGAAAAGGTGCAGAGAAGGGCAACAAAAATTATCAAGGGTTTGGAACTGCTTCTGTATGAAGAGAGGCTTGATAGGTTAGGGCTCTTCAGCTTGGAGAAGAGAAGACTGAGAGGGGAAAGCCTTTTAACATTCCGGCGAGTTTGTAAAACCTGGCTGTTCGCCCAGGCCTTTGGGGAGGGGGTGGGTGGGTTAGGGGGTTTTAATCTCCCCCTAACCTTGTTTATTGCTTTTTGTGCCTAACCCTGTTTTAATATTATTAGGATTGTTTTTAAATTTTTATATGATTGTATTTTTATGTTTTAAAATTGTTAGCTGCCCCGAGCTGTTTTCAGGAGGGGCGGAATAGAAATTGATAAAATAAATAAATAAATATGATAGAGGTTTATAAAATCTTGAGTGGAGTGAAACGAGTAGATAGGGAAATGCTTATAATAATAATAATAAATAATAATAATAATAAATAATAAATAATTAATAACATTTATTTACCCTCTCAAGTAGCACTAGAACTAGGGGACACTCCCTGAAACTAACTGGTGGCAGATTTAAAACAAATAAAAGAAAGGGTTTTTTTCACTCAGCGCACAGTTATATTATGGAATTTGTTGCCAGTGGAGGTTGTCAGGGCCAGTAGTATAGCTGGGTTTTTTAAAGGACTGGATAAGTTCTTGGAGAATAGGTCCATTAATGGCTAATAGCCATGTTACAAGATGGGAACTTCTTACTGTCAGGAGCAGGAAGTGATCAGCAGGGAATGGATTGCCCATTGTGGTTACTGGTACTTCTCCCATGTGACTGGGAATGGCTACTGTTGGAGACAGGATACTGGGCTTGATGGACCATTGGTCTGACTAAGGCCACTTTCAGACATTCCCCCCCCACACATATATTCTGACTGGGGGGGGGGAATGCGCAGCCAGAATATGCGCAGGGATCAGCTGGTTTGAAAGCCCCGCCCCACGTGGGTTTGGCAGCAGAGACGCGCAGGAATGCAGAGCAGGAAATTGAGCTCTGCATTCCTGCACATCTCTGCCGGCAAAGCTGCACGTGTGTGTGTGTGTGTGTGTGTGTGTGTGTGTGTGTGTGTGTGTGTGTGCTTTCAGACCAGCCGTGGCTGTGCATTCTGGCTGTGCATTCCCCACCTCCGCCAGAATATGCATGCAGGGGGGCATGTCTGAAAGTGGTCTCAGTATGGCACTTTTTATGTTCTTATCTAAGAACTGCAAAAGGGACAAATAAACACTAGATGGGGGCCACATTTGGCCCCCAGGCCTGAGGTTCCCCCACCCGCAGCCACACAAATGTAACCTTACTACAGAGATCGGGAAACCAATGTGTTCTAATCCCGCATGAAACCCACATGCCTCCTGGAATGCAGACTTCTTTCTTCAATACTTGTAACTGACTGAAATGACTTATCTTTTCCCTCATCCTTTCCCACCCCCAACAAGTGTCTGAGCACTTTAGAATTTCAAAGGGTGTGGGTGGGTGTTAAGGAACAGACCAAGGAGAGCAAGATAAGTGGCCTGCTTCCCTGAGAAAGACGGTACATTTCAGAGGCAAAATCCAGGAGGGGTTAATGCTGCTTACGCTGGTGTTAGCATGTGCACCTGCAACTTCCCAGCTTTGTGAATGTATCCCTGTCTCTCCCTCAGTTCCTCTCTCCTTTCGCTCCCCCTCCCTTGTCTCTTCTAGACTGCAAGCTCTTGGGGGTTGCAGTTTCACACTTATGAAAAATACAGGTTTCAGGGCTGCATTGCCACCAATGCAGACCTGCAAGATGTATTTTTCATGTGTCCTCTAAAATTTGTATATCTGGCCACCCTAGGCACGGCCCAGTCTATAATCAATGGTTGTGTGGTGCCGGGTACATTGCTGGCACTAAATGAATACTGAATAATAAATAATGAATAATAATAAAAATAAAAAAATTATTATTATTATTTATTAATTATTATTATATCATAATCATTATTATTAATGGTATAACCGTATTAACCAACCCTGTGTCAATGCCAATAATGGGAAGCTAACCTGGTATGCAAGCTGTGGGGAGAGAGTCAGAGGGAATTTATAGAGGTGTGCACCAGGGACCCATATCATTATTTGTTTTCATTTTTTATTATTTAAATCTTTCATTTTCATTTTTGTAAATATCAAAATTTTATATTTACTTTGGTTTTCAATTTCCATTGGTTTTAATGGAAAACATATATTTAGCTTTAACCTTTTTGGTTTTTATTATAGTTGGATGAAACTGGGAGGGATTGTACCTCCAATGGAAGGCATTATGTGCACCATATTTCAGAAAGATTGTATAAAGGAATCTGATTTTATAATCAGTTGAATTATGTTATTTTGCATATACAGTCCTGACTGTAACTTCTTTGTCTCCCATCTAATGTGGATGAAACTTGGCAAGTCTATACCCCTCCCCAAGGTTACTACCTATGTCAACTTTCAGAAGGATTGGGTAAAGGGTCCTGGTGGTATAAGCAATTATCTTGTACATGTATGTCTGTCTATAACAACTTTGTAATCCAACTAGTATACATGAAATTTGGCAGGGCTGTATATCACACCTTCAGGATTATCTCTGCCAAATATCAGAAAGATCTGGTAAAGAGTCCCAATTATATAAGCCTGGACAGCATATTCAGAGAATGAGGCTATGCCAGGAATTCACTTACGTGTCACTGTGGTATAAGACCGGTTTGTAATGCCAATTGGCCAGCAGAAATGTCAACCAGCTATCCTCATTCTGTGTTGTGACCATCCCAACTTCTCTCCCCCACTTGTTACTGGGAAGTCGGAAGCATCTGTTTAGGAAAGAGCCAATAGAGATTCCCTTATGTCCTCTGTCTCAGTGCTGCAGGATGTGATTGTGATGATAACTGGCAAGCCTGGATGTGTAAACCATGTCTCCTGCTATCCCCAAAGTCCCAGTTATGTCCCTTCTATTCCCACCTCGAAGCCACCATCAATTGGTTTTGTAAAGCTGGAAGCATGCAGTAATTGGCCAGTGAATGTGTCTGTCATAATATCTTGTTAATATCTGTCATGTTATCATAATAATGAAAACGAATTGCACACCGCTAGGAATTTACCTCTGCATAGTTGGTAGCCAGTGTTTCCTGAGGAGCCCCAAATTCAACCCCTGCCTCAGACCCAAACTTGATCCAAGTGCAAATCAGTCAGGTTCATATGAACCTGGGCCCAATGTGTGCAGCTGCCCCACCCCATGACGCCCCAGCATGCCATAAAATGTGGGGCTAAAGAGTTCTTATGCTCCTTGCTAATGTAGCCTCAGCCTTTAGCACTCCATGGGGGAGCAAAGTCCTATGCCTCTGGGAACCCTGATCTGAGCTTGAGGTAGGGGCATTGCCCAGGACTGCATCCACCCCAAGCCCAATGGGATCAATTAGGCCCTGTCAGGTTTGGACTGAGTTACGGGGCTCACTTCAGACTTCCTGATTCTCACAGACCTTGGTCCTGTACCAAGATCCTGGCTGAGCAGTGGCGGATGAGGCAGAGGTACGAGTCCCCAGCCCAGTTGGCTGGGCTAGTGAATCAGAGATCCAGGTGCCATAACACTGTAGGGATAGTACAGCTCTCCTTTGCAGTTGGATTTTCCAAGCATGGGGCTAATTTACCTCAGCAATACTCAGATCGTAGCCCCTGAGCCGTAAGTGGCTCTTGAACATGTGGGCTATGGCTTTTCACAGCTGCAGCCCCCCAGCCCAGAGGGAGATGTTTACATGTGTCCACAGACACACCCGTCTCTTTTGCCTTCCCATGCCAAGGTCTCTGGTCAGTAAGGAAAAGAGGAGCTTTTGTTTCATTGCTGCTAGAGGGTCCTAGCTGGATCTAGCTGCTGCTACCATGCCCCCCAAACTGAAGGGAAAGTCTGGCCAGCTTTGTATGCCTGGGCCACACACACACACACAGTGCCAAGCAGGGGGAGTGTGGTACCGCAGTGCTGTCACCTGGGAACACTGGGCCAGTTTCATGATCTCCATCCTTGTCAGGGAAAAGGGCTGGCAGGACCCTAGTTCCCTCCTTCTTCCTTTCTGAACAGTCTGATTAATGACGTGAGGGTGTTGACTGCAATTCATCTGAGGTATGACAGGCTTTTTGGTTAACAGGCTATTCATAGGGTCATCATAGAGTTGGAAGGTACCTCAAGGGTTATCCAATCTGACCCCCTGCTCGGATGCAGGATGGCAACAGCTACCACCCTGACAGAGGGCTGTTCAGCCTTGTTTTGAAAACCTCCAACAGAGAGCCTACAGCCTCCCGAGGCAACTTGTTCTGTTGCCAAACAGCACCCATGGTTAGGAAATCTTTCTTGATATTTAACTGAAAGCAACCTCCCTGCCATTTGAGTCCTTTATTTGAAGTGCTGCCCTCTGTAGTGATAAAAAAAATACCTCCTTGCCTGCTCTAGGAGACAGGCACATGGAAGGCCTGAGTATCGCTTGTTGGTGACCAGCTGGAAAGGGCCTGGCTTAGGAAAAAGTTATTTTTAAGCTTGCAGAGGAGCATTACAAAGGACAATCAAACTTATGCTATTACGGCCTATCCATTTTCCAGTGAAGTCAATGGAAAGATTCCAGTGGGATCTGAGAGGAGAGTTAAAGTATTCTCCAGGGGCATTTTAATAATGTAAACAGTAGCATGCTTAATGTATTTTCTGAGCTTTTTAAAAACAACACCACCATTTTCCGTACAAACATCATTTTGCATTTATTTTCCCAGTAATCTTTGAACAGGCATAAAATTCCTCTAAAAACAAGCACTCTGGACCAGGGCCAGCCTTTGAAATTACAGGCCCCAAGATGAAGATAAAATGTAGGGTCCCTGCCTTCCCTTCCCCCATCACCCTGCCCCCTCACGGGCACCCTCTCTGGGGCCCTATAGGGTGTTTGGGGTCTTCACACCCTGCCCTGGTGAAAACTGGGGCAACTATAGGGCTCCTAGGAGTAGAGAAAAGAGTGGGACCTGGGGCAGATAGTAACCCAGGTCATCCTGTGCACTGAATTGTATGTACCCTACAATGAAATGGATTCCCCCCACCCCCCAGTACACGTGTTATTAACTCAGGGTAACCAACTGCTTTACTTCCATCAACGGATTACCTCCCCCACCCCCCTTAGTACACACGTTATTAACGCAGGGTAACTGCCTGACTTCTATCGGTTAGAACAAGAGTACGATGCAGTAGGCGTTTCAAAGGACTGCCTTGGAAATAAATAAACACATGCTGGAAAGAATGCCAATGCTCTCATAGAGATTGGATGAGCTATTTGTGATTTATATCTTCTGCCTGAAAAAATATCAGCTCTCCAGTCAGAGAATGCTGCTTGTAATCCAGCCTTCTGGATCAGATCAGATTTCCACACTGTAACATGATAGCCATTTCTCTTACGTCCCTCGTATTCCTTTATGGTAAGCTACTGTTCACAGGCAGAATATTTATTTGACGTTTCAGAATGATCAAGGAAGGTTTTTAGTTCCAAGGTGATCTGAAGTGCTTAGTTCACATTATATTTTTCAATTTACAGAAAGATAATCCTGATGATCCGGCACATGCCAGTATCATTAGTGTCATAGGCATGACTGTGCTCTTTTCTTTGCACTGATACAACTAACCAAGCCTTAGCCACAGTCAAATAATTCTAAGTCCATAGCAAGTCTTAACAAGACAGGCATTTGTTATCCTTTTCCAAGAGCAAAAGAACAGGAAGATTTTCCAGCAAGCTGTAAATCAACAGAATAGCAAATAGAGCCGTTTATATAATCTACTTCATAAACCAGTTTAATTGAATTTCAAAGGCTAACATCAAATTTAAAAAGTGCTTGGAGAAAAATCTATCTATCAAAAGGCTTGGGAGGAATCAGTGGGGCAGCCTGCTTACACAATGGCTTGTCTGGAATAAAAGAAAGGCTAGGGCCCACGTGGACAGATTGTCTGTCTGAGCTCTCTGTAGATAGGTTCTTCCTCCTAACCACATGGGTGGTCTTTATATCTTCCCCAGAGTCCTTGATCTCCCTTACATGTATGGTGGGCCGGTGGCTTAGAGGTGGGGTGGCATCCCTGAAAGTAGTTGGTTTAAGTCCTGGTTTTTCTCACACTGGATGGCTGCCTCCAGTGCACCCAACTGTGAATATCTGATCTACTGGGTTGGGGAAATCCAAGGTGGATGTGGTCACATCATTCCTCTGTGTGCCCTAGGTCACAGGAACTGGTGTGCCTTAACCACAGCAGGTTGCAAGGCTTGGGATCAACTCTGTGGTAGCGTAGGGCTTGTTCATACATTTTGCATTAGTCAGTGCTATGATATCCTACAGTGTATATCATGGGGTATTTCACTTCGCATCCATGCATTATACCACTGATTACAAGAAGAACATGCCCTCCTCATACCCATGTCACTGAAAGAAGGGAGTGGCCAAGGCTATCCTATGAAGCAAATTTAGCTTTAACACACAGTAAAGACTCCCACCATGGATAATAGTGCGAGGATGAGGGAAACTCATTACCATGAATGAGCATCCATGCATTACAAAGGTCACTGGTATCTTACCCTTAGTGATACTATTGCCACACACACGTTACCCCTTCCTCTCTCACACACAATCTGTGAATGCTACAGACTGTTTCGAAGTGAGAGTGGCAGGAGGGGTGGTGGTGTCCATGGTCGGTACGTGGGGCGGCAGCGGGAAGTGCGTGGGGAGGGCTTCACACAGGCGGCTCCTGGCATGGCTGCCCCGTCCACGAAAGCGGCCACTCTATGCCATATTGCGCCGAATTCGGCACTGGCAGCAAGGGCGCCCACGCCGGCCTCGACAGGACTCGGGCACGCCCGGAGCGCTGGCAGACAGCGCGTCACGGGCAGGGCCTTCAAACCCCGCCCCGCTGTCAGAAGGCGATGGTGGGGAGGAGTGGGGGAGCGCCACAGCTGAGCCCGGTAGGGTGGAGGTGGCGGAAGTGCCACGGTGTTCAGCCCACCTGCGGGCACAGCAGGGTGGGGCAGCACAGGGTATAGAGGACAGTCAACCCCACACTGCCTTGCTGGTGTTCAGGTTACTGTCGGAACTGGCCCCGTGTGTGAACTTTGGAGAAGCAATTGGAATCGCACGTGTGAAGGAGTGAGAACGTGTGTGGAACGGTGAGTGCGTGGTGTGAGTGAAGGAGTGTGTTGGCGTGTGGAGCGCGTGGTGTAGCCTTGTCTTCCCTTCTTACTGCTTGGGCCCCTCCCTTTCGTATTCCTGCGTGTGAGTGCCTTCCCTGCCTTCCCCCTCGTTCCTGGCCTAAATCCCTGGTCCGCACCCGTCCGCACCTTTCCCCCCCTTCGTCCCTTGGTGTGTGAGAGGGGGTGTTTGTGGAGCAACGTGTGGCTGAGGGAGCTGTGCAGTTCAATCACCCCTTCCCTATGATGATCTGGCCTTCCGTACGGGAGTTCTAGGGCCGCCTAAGATCCTGAGGGACCTCCTTTTCCGTAAAGGGGTGCGCAGCTCAGCGTTTGTGGGAGTGTGTGTGGTCCCCTCCTGTCCTCTCTTCCCGCTACCCTCCCCCATCCTAATGTATTTTTCAGGAGTGCTCTGTGTGGCCATGGGCGGCCAGTGCATGGGTCATGGAAGCGTGCCTCCTCAGGCACCAACGTCAAACAAACGGTTGGACGCTTGGACAGTGGGGGATGCATGGATGTGTCCAATTTAAAAACACCCTATGATATCATGGTGTTTCTCAGGAGACAGTCACGACTAGGTCTATCATAAATGAGCCCTTAGTTCTCTCAAGCTGACAGTTGTCTAATAGCAATAAAGCATTACTGTCTTCAAACAGAGAGTCCAGACCCCAATATCCCAGGTTGTGGCTCTTTGGGATACCATAGTTTAATTTCAATCCACTCTTGAACTGGGAGGTTAGGAACTAGACTGTGGAGGGAGTTAGGCTGGTAGTATCCGGTTTTCAGTTCCTTAGCTTACTCAGCCCCATCAGCCACTAAGCTATTTAAAGTAGCCTTCTCAAGATGTTTACGATGCAAAGTGCTTCCTGCCATTAATCTATAGAGGCAATCATGCTTCTTACTCTAGTTTAATAAGGGGAAAGAAGGACACAAAATTGTGCTGAGACTGCCTACTTGTATTATATTTCTTTTAATAAAAACTGCAGCTGTCAGTGGCCATGTAGCAAGGACTGGCAGGAGAGGCCAGGGAACAACAAGCATCTGTCTCTATAAGGGAATTTACTGCCTTCAGTGGCATACCCTCTTGCAGGGGTATAAAGGGCTACAAACCTGGCAAGAAGTCAGTCTGTTCCCAATGCTAAGCCGGGAAGGAGCTCTGTGTAGCAGTTGGGAGCTGCCGTAGGCCTGGAAGAGGAGCTGGCTAGCTAAGGCTGGGATACAGCAGTAAGTGTCAAGGGAGGTGCTGAGTATTAGGCAGCTTGACTGAAGCCTGGGGTGCGGGGGGGTATCACCTTTAAAGTAAGAGATGATGGGTGTTAACAGATGTGATGCTGGCTCTTAATACAAATCAATATGTTGTGAATAGAAGTGAAATTTAACAACTTGTAGGTCTGATCCTGACAAAGGCCCTTTTCACATGAGACCCCCCTCCCCCCCGCCCATGCAGATCCACTGCGTGGGCACGGAGGGGGGCACCTGTGTGACCTCCTGCGCTACACCCACCTCCACCCCATCGCCCATACAATGAGTAACCGGCAACAATGGCGGTTGCTCCGTGCGTGGAAATGGGTGCGCAGCCGTGTAACAGCTACCCCCCACCCCTGCACTGCAGCGTGCACCCATCCTCTCCCCCCCACCCCAGCGGCCCGTGTGAAAAGGGCCAAAGACTTCCCATACCTGGCCAGCCTGTTGCAGGCCACTCTTTAAGAGCAGCTACCATTTAAAGGGGACGCGTGGCCCTGTGCAGACAGACAGCTCCCTTAAAGAGACAGTCCTTCCCAGCTACTCAGGAGGGTTGCATACTCAGTCACCAGGATTTACCCTGGCCCTAATCAATCAGCCACTTACAGACAGCCATCACAAGACTACACTGCAAGACTTCAGCAGGCTTTTCTCCCAGCCCACAGTGCAAGTCCTGAGCTGCCTGCCTTGCACTGGAGTCTGGGGCAGCGCACTGAATCCCTGAGACTGATGACTATATCCTTGTCTTCCTATGTTCCCCTCTCCCTTGTCCTTGTCAGCCCACCCCCACCCCGAGCGAGACAGGAACCTGTCTCTGATGATTGTTCAGCACCAAGAGCACATTGATGGCGCTATAGAAAAAATAGTGAAATTGACCAGTGGAAGGGGAGTCTGGTCAGTTTCATCAACCCTCTAGTCTGTGCTTGCTATGCTGTCTGCTCCTTGCCTGACAGCTGACCAACAGGGAAGCCCATCCAAGGGATTCTCTGTCCCCTGCAGATAGAGATCCTTGCTCCCCCTGGTCAGCTGTTAGCAAGGGGCAGCAAACCTAACATCCCTTTCACAATGAGTGGGCTTCCCATTATAAGTGCTGCAAGCAGGGGAGGCTCCAGGCATTTTGCTTGGTGCAGCAAAGTGCCTGAAGTTGCCCCTGGCCTAACGTGTTTCAAATATTGGTTTATAATCATCCAATTTCAAGGGCATTAAGCAAATAACATCTCCTTAATCCAATATATCTGGCTCAAAGGTAACTAAGCACAGCAGCATAAATTGACTGCTGGTTTCTGACAAACCCTCTGGCAGTGGAGCTGGGTTTCTCCACTGCATGAATAAAAAGGGAGAGCTATCCTTAATGTCTGCCTATGGCCCTGATTCTGGCAAACAAAAACAACAAAATCCATGCATAGTCTGGAATCCTCAAACCACTTACGCAGGAGTTGCCGCATTGACTTGATTTTGATGACTCTTCTGGAGTAAGTGGCTTAAGAATTGCAACTCTAATCCCATTGGTTGTGATGCTTAAGTTCATGAGTGTTTACCCGCTGACCTCATCATTACAGATTACCAGTTTTAGCTCTATGCCACTGCCAATTGCTCTTCACCAAATCTAGCAAAACTACAAATGACACATGAGTTTGTATCACTCTGGTAATTGTATTTATGTCCGTTTTATTTATCCTGCTCAGGGTACTACTGTATGTTTTCCTGGCAGGGCAAAAACTGCTTTGTATTCATCCCACCCTCCAAAGAAGAGCCAAATAAAAAACGGATCTACAGGTAGCCTTACATCAAATAACTCTGCTCTGTTCAAAGGTGAGAATAACCCTGCTCCTATTAGATCTTACTAAGAATTCTCGCTCTTGAGGATCATTCCAACTATTGTATGTCTTTTTTTGTTTGAACAGCTGTCTGACTGCAAAGCAAATCATTGGTGCATTGTTGTGTATATTTAAAAAGGGAGGGTGATGCTTCCAGTGTTTATGTTCTTTTTATGATTAGTGTCCAAATATCTATGTAATAGCCAATGCTTTCTACGCATACAAATTCACACGTCAGTTGAGAGAATTACTAACAACATTTTAGGCTGCCAGGCACTTACTCAGGAGGCAGAGCCGAGACAGGGAAAGAGTCCTTGGGTTACGCTACATAAGAACACTGGGCGACCTTTCCACACGTTAGCCTGTGATGCAGCTGACCATCAGGTCGGTGGCTGCCAGATGATCGTCTACTTCTACATCGGGGCAGGCAGCTGGCTGTTACGCAATGGGTGATTTCAAACGTGCCGGGCCTCCCTCTAACCACGGTATGGGATCCGTTTCGGAGCCCCGATGGGAATCAGGCCGGCCGGCCTTTAGACGTGCTGGCCTGATTCCTACAGGGGATCGGGGAGGGGGCGGGGCCATGCGGTGCGATGTGCGGCCCCACAGCCCCGCCCCTCACGTTCCCCTGGTTGGCCGCCCTCCGGGAGACGGGCGGGCGCAGTGGCCAATCTGGGCGCTGCGCCCGATCCCGCAGCGTGGTCCTGGCCACAATCCAGGCGGCGGAGGTAACAGATGTTGTTATTTGTGTCCATTTGTTATTTGTGTCCATCCTCTGTTTCCCTTATTAAATCAGTTTACATTTATTTGTACATCTGGCCAAAGTGTTATGTTTGCCCTGCTTCCTTATTTGGTTGTGCCCCTGCCTCTCCTCACAGTTTAGGAACTGCAAGGTCCCAGGATGTAAACCAGAAGTGTGGAACCTCAGGCCTGGGCTGAGGTCAGGGTAAGGGAGCAGAGATGAGGGCATGCACACAGGAACCTCAGGCCTGGGCTGGGGTCAGGGTAAGGGAGCAGGGATGAGGGCAATGGGCATGCACACAGGAAATTCAGGCCTGGGCTGAGGTCAGGGTAAGGGAGCAGGGATGAGGGCATGCACACAGGAAGCTCAGGCCTGGGCTGAGGTCAGGGTAAGGGAGCAGAGATGAGGGCATGCACACAGGAACTTCAGGCCTGGGGGCCTAATGCAGCCCACGGCAAGTGTTTGTGTGGCCTCTTTCCAGCTCCTGGATCCAGTTCCTAGGCCAAAGGACTGTAAAAACGGAGCTGAGGGTGAAGGAGCAGAGATGAGGGCACGCACGCAGGAATAGGAGTCAGAGCCATGGTACAGATCCATGATCTGACCCCTTGAATGCATCCCTCCCCCAACTTCTATGTGGCCCTTGGAGTGTCTGTTAATTTTCAAAGTGGCCCCTGGGAAGGAAAAGTTTCTCCAGCCCTGGCGTAGACTGAGCAAGTGTAGTGTTCTCTCTCTCTCTCTCTCTCTCTCTCATTCACTGTCACTGTGTGTGTGTGTGTGTGTCCATGCGTGTGCCCCCGCCACGTACTCCTGATGCGTGGGGGCGGGGGGCTTCACACGGCAGTGGATGGGTGTGCAGTCGGTGTGTGACCGCACCTACGCACTGCCCATACATGTCCCCACAGAGAGCCACCTGGGAAAACCCAGGTTGCTCCATATAGGGGGGCAGTGCATGGGTTGCACGCCTCCACCCATGCCGCCTTCAGATGGGTGCCTGGGTCTGTGGGGGATGGGTGGGGACCCCCATGGGAGCATCTTGTTGAAAAACACTCTCTCTCACACGCACACACATGGGCATGTGTACTGTTAGGGGAAAAGTCATGGCATTTCAAGCATTTGAATCAAATGCTAAACAAATACAAATGCAGGCTAGATCTATGCGCATAGTAAACACTAGGGAGGAGGCTGTAGGGAAAGAATTTAGAGAGAGAGGTAGTTAGCATTCCAGAGCAGGTAGGTGTAAACAGGCTGTTTGTTTTCTCTGTAACTATCCATTGGGAGGGGCTGTTAGGGAAAATGTCATTGGTATTTAAAGCAATACAATACAGCGAGGGGAACCTAGTTGTATTTTAATACTTTAAATACCAATGACTTGGTTTTATCATTGTATTTACATGCTGTAACTCCCCCCACCCCCCCGGTACCCTCCCAAGTGATGAGTTTTGGAAGTGGCTTGGTTCTCTGTTCTCTTTCTCGTTTATTTATTTGAAATTTTGGTGGCTGTTTTGCGCATTTTGCAGATGAGCTCCGGCAGCGTTTCCTGACCAGCAGCACAGCAGACCAAGAAAAAAATGAAGAAGAGACCCACTCTGCCTGGCACTGCCATCTGGCAGGGAAGAAGGTCTGAACCCCATCCCACCCATTATCTTGCCCCCTTCCATGATGTAGATGCACAGGAATGGCAAACTACACCCGCAGCTCTGTGGTGCTGGTGGACCTTGCCACTGGGAAGGGCTACACAGGACCGGCCTGTTGGGAGGCGGCTCATTACCCTACATTGGCCCGGGTGGGGCAATGGTGGCCTGCGATGTGTCACTCTGGCGGACACATTGGGTGATTTCAGATGCTACGGGCCTCCCTGTTACCACAGTCAATCCCCTGTGGTGGACGAGGGCCCGTAACATCTAAAAGGGTTCCCGCCAGATGTTCGGCCCAGTGAACCTCCAGCGGAAATCGGATTAACCACAGTTCCGAAGGTGAGGCCGGCCTCATCTCCGGAAGTGTAGTTAGACATTTTCCAAAATGGTGGCAGCAGCATTGCTGCCCTTTTGGGAAAGGGCTGCCAGTCTGCGCCTGCGCAAAATGGCCACTGCACATGTGCAGACTGGCTTCCCTTTTGCCACCGCCATTTTGGAAAAGGGCTGTGCATGCACAGAACAGCCTGGCGATCATTTTGCACATGCACAGTCATTTTTTAAATTTTAGAACCAAACCTAACAGGTCTATTGTTGTGCTGCCCTGGTTCAGTTCGGATTAATCTGAATCCAAACTTCTCACCCCTAGAAAATAGACAAAATAAACCCAAATGTTAAAAATACCCAAATAAAACCAAATAAAAACAGATCCTAACCCACAACACTCCAATCCTGCCCCTGCCTGCCCAAACAAAAAGATCTTTCGTTGCCTCCGGAAGACAAGTAAGCTCAGACTTGGATGAACCTCCAAGGGGAGGGAAATCCATAACTGCAGGACAGCCACCAAGAATGCCTCTCTGCCTACCCTTGCAGGCTGACAGCCCACTTCAGCTCCCAGGCTGTGGTTCCTTCTCCTCCTCCTCTTTTCCGCTAGTTGCGTCAACACTATTTTACATGGCCATGAATGCAAGCATCTTTTAAAAAATGAATAATTCACTTGTTTAATCAGAGCCCTGGCATGCTTAGAATTGGTTGGTAGGTGGGGAATTGATCATCAAAGGGCTATTAAATGAAACCATTACCAAAAAATGCTATAAAAGAGCTGAAACAAAACCAGACTCGAATATAATTAGTAAATCAAAAAATCCTTCTAGGAAATTCCTGTAGTTGAGAGCATATTCTCGTGGAGTTTACCTAATAGCCGTAAAATCTGCTTACATTTCCGTTGATAATTCTTCTTCCCCCTTAAAGAAACTTCATAAGCATGAAATTCTGGCAATAAACAGCCACTTTGCTTACAGTCAGCATCTCCTGTACCACCCACACCCACAGCCAGGACTGTGAAGCTCAAAACATACCTTAGCACATAGTGGGTATTTCCAGACGTTACGCGGTCCCGATTCACCACAGTGGATTCCCGGCGGGAGTGAACCGAACCATCACCCCCCGTGGTCAAAAAAGTCCCAAACAGACGTGACGGGACCGGGACCACGGCAGGGAATCGGGCCGGCAGATCACGGGCCAGGGCAGCGCAACAGACGTGACGCCGATTCCTGGCCGTGGTCATCGTAACACCCAGAAGGCTCCGGGTCAGCCCGTCCCGGCTGCTGCTGCTGCTGCTGTCCCTCCCCCGCCTCCAGGTGCAGCACGACCGCCTCCTCCCCCGCCCGCGCCTCTACCGCTGCCTCCTCCACCTCCTCCTCCTCCCTTGCTCTCTCGCCCTCTGCTTGCCTCTCCCTTCCGCCTCACTCCATCCCGCCCCGTCCCCCTGCTGCTGTGTGCCCTTTAAATCCCCCTCCGGTGCCTGTGTTGTTGCTGGTTGCCTGGCAGTGCGCTGCGTGCATTGTCCCCGGCTGGGAATCATTTTCTTTGATTCTGGCCGGTGGTTGCCGTCCAGACGTTACTTTTTGTTGTTTCCCGCTGGGAATCTCTTTGACCACGCTTTCAGGGATGGTCCGGCGGGGAGCTCCGGAAGCGCGGTTGATTTTGACCCCATGTGGGTATTGACTGTGGTGAACATCTGGCGGCTGCTGAACAGGGCGCCTTGGCCCCGCTACGGGATTGACCGTGGTTCACTGTGGTTGAGCGTGATCTCGTAACGTCTGAAAATACCCGATGTTTTATATATAGCACCCTTCAGACCTCGAAGAGCTTCACCACATCAGTAAAACACAAGCATTAAAATCACAGTTAAAAAGTGATGGAAGGAAGTGCTACCACACCTAGGGTGACTGCCTCCTTCTGGTCTCTCACTTGGCGGGACCCACGGGGGGCGGGGCCATGTCGGCAGCAGCAAAGGACTGTCACGCCCCTTTCTGTCTAGCCCCACCCCTTACAGAGCACTGTGATGTCACATAGGGTGGGGCTACTTTGGAAAGAGGTTGGGACATCCGTATGGCCTGACCCCTTTCTGACATGGCCTCCCCCTACCATTTCTGGAAGCCTTGACTTCTCTGGGTTAGCAGGGCTGACTTGGAGAGATCGGGGCTTTCCCCAGAGCCTGTTCTCTAGGCAAACCCCAGAGAGGGGGTTGTGGGGAGCTCACCTGGCTCCCTCAGGCTGTGGCAATAGAGGCACTCCCCCAGTGTCAGACAAACTCCCCAACTCTTGCTTCTTTCTTCACCACTAGTGTCATGGGGAAAAGGGGGCAACACACCTATTTGGGGTAATGGGACACAGAATTTGGGGTACTGGGGGTAAATATGGCTACTAACAAGGATAGCTAAAGAGAAATACGAGAAGATTGTGAGCCTTACTACCCTGCTGAACTGGTTTGGCAGGGTGGGGGGACAGAAAAACCATTGTCAGGCAGAACAAGCATTTTGTTGCAACGGTAACACCCAATGGGGACCTGCAACGAGCTCAGAATAACAAAAGAAGCAGGAGGGAGGAAGTGAGCCAGGTCCCCTGCACAGAAAGTGAAGACACAGGATCTCTACACTCTCTCTTCTATCTTGACCAGCAAGGAGTAGGCAGCTTGCAGGAGCGGCTGCCCAACCATAAACTAGAGACTTTCCAAGTTACTAAAGGGAACTGAGCCCGGCCTCAACACCAAGGCTGTGAGAGACTCTGATGGACCTGGACTGTGCCTTAGGGTAAGAGGACAGTTAGGGAACATCAGTGTATTTTAGAATGCGTGTACTTTATATTTGATTTGTGGACTTGCACCATCTGATCAACAGCCTTATACTTGTATGTACTAAATGTATGTTTTATAACCAAGTCTAGCGTGCTTGTGTTTTTAGTTGGCCTTGGGGGGTTCACTCAGGGGGTACCCTATCTAGGTGAGACCCTAGACAGACCTTTTTTATATAAGACAACCCCACTGTGAAATCTTCCAAGCTACGGGTGGCCAGAGAAGGTTCTCTGAGTTATGGCTGGGCTGGGAGAACAAGGGGAGGCATTTCTGGGGGTGCAGACCTCCAAAAGCTCCCCGATTGCGGTGAGGGTTTCTGATCACTTGGGAACCCATGTGGGCACAGGCAACTGGGTTGCGGCTGGCCTAGTGGGCATCCGGGGGACAGCCTAGAGAAAGAGGGGGACCCCGATCCCAGTGACAACTAGTTAGTGCACAAGTATGTATAGGTGAACCACACTTTTATGCCATAAGCTCCCACCTTCCTTTATTCGTGCTCTGGAGAACTCGAGTGTGTTGGAGCTCTCTGCAAGTGCCAGGTACCAACTGCCAGAGCTGCCACATGTTCTGGCTCTTACAGTCTCTGGAGGGCTGGAGACACAGCACAGGCCACTTGCTCCTTAAAGGGCCCTTGCCCGACCCATTACAGGGGGTAACTCTAATCAAACACGACATGCTTTTATTAAAAAAAAATTAAAAATTAACTGAGCCTCCCAGGTCAGACTAGCCCACTCTATCCTCAGCCAGGCCTTTCGAATTACTGAAGCCAAAACAGCCCTCAAGATGCCATCTCACAACTAGAGGAAGCTGGAACAGGACTTTTCAAATTCAAATTCAGATCTTTATTAGGCAAATGGCAAACTGCCATTGCCCAAAGGGGGAAAAAACCTTAAAACAACTATAACAGTAACATAGTACATAGGCCTATTACATGTTACATGCAAGATAGACATGTTACATGTTACACAGACAAACTATGCAATAGTCAGAAGTTAAATACTTTCTGTGTTCAAAACACACATGGGAAACTGTCAAGCTGCAGCTGTTGCAAAAGAGGCCAACTTCCTTTCAACAGAAGGCTCAGAACACTGACATAACCATATCAGTCTGTCAAGATTCAAGAACCCAGATAATCTTCCAAGTACAGGGTAAGTAATGCTGTTCTTAACTCAGAAAAAAAAAACCACTCAAGCACATAATGTGCTGCATCCTCCACCATCCCCAGGCCACGTGCGCAAACTCTTTCTTCCCTGGGTATTCCATGCCTGCGTCCCACCGTTATTGCTGTATCCATTAGGGACTGTCTCAACCTTGTCAGGTGAGATTTCCTCAAGTCTAGCTGTAAGTGATTTCCTCAGTGATTTCCTCAAGTCTAGCTGTAAGTGATTTCCTCAAGTCTAGCTGTAAGTAGGAGGCTAGCCCAGAAGAGGGGAACAATTGTATATAGAAAGGTGCTATTTTTCTTGACAAGAAATATCATTCACTTTGAGGAATACCGGCTCCTTCTCATGCATCAGTATAAACCTATTATCATCCTGCACCAGGTATCCAAACCCAATTTGCCTAAGCTTTGTTATTATGAAAGCATACCATGGGGAGTGTGCCTTATAAAAATACTGTTCTTCTTCTAGAAGACACATTTTTGGGAAACGGTCTAGATTTAAAATTAAAATAGAAAACCAAAATTTACATGTTTTCTTTAACACATGGGCTCCTATTGATTCTAATCCTGTTTCGAGCCTAAGCATTGCTACCGAAGCAGCTACTGGCAATCCCAACAGGTTCGTTAGAAAAATATTCTGGGGTATTTCTATAGATGAATCAATTCTGTGGCCCCATACTTCTCCACCATAAGTCAATTGAGGTAATACTTTTGCCTTGTATACCCTCAATACAGCCAGGATGGATCGTCCTCCATATCTATCTGCAAATTGCTTAATGGCCGAATTTGTTTGCCTTGCCTTAGTTTTTGCTTCAGCAATATGGTCCTTCTAGCCATGGGCAGATGAAAAGACCATGCCCAGATATTTATAAGTCTTAACTACCTCCACCATAGTCCCGGAAATAGTCCAGGAGAACAGATTATGCTGTATATCCCACTTCATTATCTTTGTTTTAGATTTATTAATAATCAAGTGGTTTGCCTCACAGAGAGTAGCAAATTTATCTAAAGCCCTCTGTAGACCAGTTGGAGTTCTAGAGAGGAGGACTCCATCATCTGCATATATTAAGATACCAGTGTGGGTAGAGAGTCATTTTGGTGGATGAAAGTCAAGACGAGTCAAGTCAGGTCATTTATATAAAGGTTGAACAAAATGGGAGCTAAAATGCACCCGTCGGACTCCTCTATTTGTTTTAAACAAGGCTGTGGTCTCCCAAGCTCCCATAATGTACTTTAGCCCATGTGTTGGTATTAGGGATGGGACTCTGGGCAAAATTTCAGTTTCGGTCAATTTTTGTTTCGGTTCTCATGAATTTCGGTTCTTTTTCAGTTTTGGTACTATCAGATCTTTTGCATTGATTTTTGTACTGGATTTTTAACACTGCAGTTTTTTCAATGGGAGACAAACTGCAATGTTAAAAATCCGGTACAAAAATAAATTTTATCCAAAACCAAAATTCCCATCCCTAGTCAGTATGATAGGCTATCAGAAGATGCAACAAATGGCGTGAAACACCCCAAAAATTCAACTTTTGCCACAACAGGTTCCTATCTACTGTGTCGGATGCTGATGACAGGTCAATGTAGGCAGCATAAAAGTGGGATTTAAGGACCTTAGTATATTTATGAATTAGAAACTGCAAGGTATAAATATGATGCAGGGTGGTATATCCTGAATGGAACCCTGCCTGTTCTTCTCGGAGTATATTTTGTGCTAATAGCCAATCTGTTAGTTTCCACAACAAAAACCTTGCAAATAATTTAGCCACAATATTTATTAATGCAATTGGTTGATAAGAGCTTGGTAGGTTTTTATGTCCTTTTTTATATATTGCTATAATCAGACTGCCTTTCCAATCAACAGGGATACAGCTAGTTAAAATGATATTATTAAACCATTTGGTCAACAGCGGGGTCCACCAATCCAGGTTTACTGAAAAACACTCTGGGGGGAGTCCATCTAGCCCTGAGGCTTTTCCTTTCTGAATCTGCTGCAACTTGATCAGATTTTCCATATCGGGAATAGTAACAACGTACTCATTCTCATCAAGTACTTCAGAAGGTGACAAAGACACACCCAGTTCAGGCGTGAGATCCAGATATTGTTTGGAATAAAAATCAATCTACTTATTTGCCATAATATGAGCATCTGTTCTTGATTTAAAACCTACCATAGAATTTATTTGCCAAAAAGGTCCTACTATCCCTACCATCCATTGCTAGCTGCAGCTTACACCACATTTGTTTGCCATACCCCTGTTTTTTCTCCTGTCATTTTTGCTTGTAAGCCTTCCTATAACCTGTTAATTCCCTATTGATAAAGCCAGGTTGTTTTTTTAAGTAATCTGATCTTGACAGAGAATTCCCTTTTCCAGTTCTGACAATCTTCTTTGAACCAGGGTGCACCCCTGCGAACCATCCTGGGCACGTAATTTTGAAATTCCCTAAAAAAGGATGGAGTCAAGGACTCTACTAACGACTGCATCCCACTGAAAACTATATGCGGATCATCTTGATCCAAAATCTCTTTCCATTGTATCATAAAAGTTTCTGAGGCCAAAATTTCCTGTATCGTGTCAGCTAGAAGTTCATCCCATTTCAACTGTTTACAAACATTCTTCCCTACAACTGTATCTGAATCACTTATCTGGCAAAACGCACCTCAGAGTCCTAAGGTTAATGGAACATGATCACACTCAATTCTTTCTGTAATTCCAAAATATTTTATTTTATACCAGAATTGAGGCTCAATGAAAAAATTGTCTATTATGCTAGCTCCTCTTGCAGAAGAAAAAGTGTCTTTGAAGGGAAACCCAGTAAACTATAACAAGCAAAGCCATCTAGAAACAACCGAGACATACACCAAGTTTCTTGGGGTATTTTCAGACGTTATGGGATCACAGTGAACCCCACTGAACCGCAGTGAATACTGTGTGGTGGCTGTGATCCCCGTAACATCTGACTGATCCCTGCCAGATGTTCACCACAGCAAACACCCGGCAGGGATCCTTTCTAACCATGGTTCTGTCCCTGCAGCCGTCTGCAGAGCTGGAATCGTTGTTAGATTGACCACGATCAGGAAAGGGCCAAAAGGAACATCTGTTACCTTGGTCCATTCCTAGTCGTGGTCCTGGCCACCATTAGCGGTCAGACGCATCAGTCTCATTGGTCATTGTGCCTGTCCATCTCCCTGAGGGCGGGCGGCTGTGGGAGTGCGGAGGTGGGCCCGTGCAGCTGCACGACACACCACTCAGCCCCGCCCTGGCTCCACTCCTCCCTGTTTCCTAGTAGTGATGCGGCCGGCACTTCTGAATGCCGTCCAGCCTCATCACGGACCGAGGTCGAGGAAGGATCCCGGTCCGGAATTCAGCGTGGCAGGCCCAGAGGCCCGTCACATCTGAAAATACCCTTGGATGCATATGATATCCTTAGATCTCAGAAATGTTTCAAAATCAGAGTCCCCCCATTTCAATATGCCCCTCACATTCCAGGATAGTACCATGACGCACGCTGGTTCAACATGTCAGTTCAACTGGTTTTGCGGCTAGCCCACCACTTTACCCATATCATGAAGATTTGCAGAACTTATGGGTGAGGAACAGCATAACATCTGTTCCCAGGAGGCAGCCAAACCAGCTGCATCCATTTTATTTTCAAGTTTTGCATTTTGTAGAGAAATAACAGTACCTGTCAACTCCGGTCTATCATTCCTACATTGTTAATAGGACTTATCTGCTGGATTATTGTTTGAATTTGCTTCCCCCCCCTCAAAAAAAATAAATATAGACATCTCAGGAGAACCAGATCCTTGAACTTATATTGAAGGCACAAGGATACTAGCATTTGTCCCATTCGCGTCTGCTAGGACCTGAATGGAGCCATCATTAAAAGGCATAGAAATGACCAAGGGGTCATTGGTTGGTCTAAATAAAGCGTGTTACCTACTGGTAAAAGTGGTGAGGGTGTCTCCTTCTCCCTCCGGTGAGAGAGGGGTGGAGGAGGAGGACATCCCCTGGTGGCAGCAGGGGATGGAAGGTAGTAGGGTGTGGAGCAGGCTTTCTGGTGTGAGCAGGGAGATGCGATGGTACCAGTAGAGGGAGTTGGGGGATGACTTATGTATAGATGTATTAGATGTAATTATGGTCTTTTTTGTGTGTTTATTATAATGTATTTTGTGCTGGATCCCCTGTGTGGGATGTAAATCCAGAAATTGTATTTGATGTGCTGTGAGCCGCCTCGAGCCAACTTGGGTTGGGAGAGAGTGGGATACAAATAAATTGTGATTGATTGATAGAAAGATTCTGACAGGACTTTAGAGCTTATTAGTAAGTGCTGGTCGCGGGAACAAACGGCCTCCCACAGCCGGGGGGGGGGGGGAACGAGGAGCGACATGCAGCTGCTCAGCCGCACCCCCATGCTGCTGCCATCCCCCACCCCATCATGATGGGCAGCAATGGCTGCCTATTATAGGCAGCCATGGCTGGGTGTCATAGCAACCCCACACACCGGGAGGAGCCGGCACCGGGAACAGATGTTTCGACCTGGTTCCTCCCACTTAGGCCCAGCTGGGCTGCTGCTAGGCCCAGACTGTAGGTCCCCTTTGTTCCGGGCTCACAGTCCGGGTCCAGCCTCCACCCCAGGCTGGGTTTGTACCGGGGCCCACATCGGGCAGGCCTGGAACCAACATGACAGCATAGTGCTGGCCCAAGCAGGCCATACTGAGTCAGTGTCATGTTAACACCCCAAGTCTCATTGCACTTTCTTTAGTCAGTCAGGATCAGCCTTCTGGGTGAGCCCTCAGCGTGTCGAGTACGGACAGCGAGAGTGGGAACAGCAGCATTTTCAGTGGCTTCTCCCAATTGTGGAATCCTCTTCCCCCTGAGGTTCAGCAAATGAAGACTATGCGTGCGTGTTCTGGAGAAACACTGTAAAGCATTTTTGTTTAGGTGGGTGGTGGTGGGACCAAGGGTGGATATATTTTAAACACTAGTTCTTTTCATTGTGTTATGCACATGTTTAAGGGACTGCCCCCCTCCTTATATCCCTCCATGGCCTCTGGACCAGCTGGGAGCGCTCTCTTGCAAGTTCCGTCAGTGGCTCAGGTCCATATGACTCGGGCACGCACACAGGAGTTCTCGGTGACTGCTCCACAGCTCTGGAACTCCTTTCCCTGGGAGGTTCGCCAAAGTCCTGCTCTGAACATCTTCTGGAGGCAGTGTAAGACCTATTTATTTGGCCAGGCATTGAGCAGACAGGGTTAGGATTGGGGGGGTTGTTAAGGCATTTTATGGGTTTTATCTTTTGTATTCTATGTGTGAATACACATAGAATGGTGGTTTCTATGGTGGGGTGGTGGGGTTCTAGGTGGGGTGGTTTATGATGATAGCCACCATGAGGAAGGATGGGATAGAAATTTAAATCTGTGTTTATATTCTTGTAACCTGCTCTGAGCCTGCTTTTCTTGGGATGGGCGGGATATAAACTTTAAAAATATTAAATGGATCCTGAGAGATTCATTCTAAGACGAGTGAGGGACAAGAAGAGAAAATCCAGTTGCTGATAGGAGCTGAAATTTGCTGCATAGGATGGGCTGTGTTGCAAAGGAGAGAGTCCTTCACAGCAGGAGGTTAAAAATGCTAAGTGGCCATCTGGGTATTGATAAGTGCAAGGGGAGCTTGTCTGCCTTGGTCCATACAAGCCCATGGATGAGAGCCAGTGCGGCGGATGGAGCGGATTACTCATCCCCATGCTGACAGATTGTGTCTGCCCAGGACTCTTCCTGGGCCTTTTTAGTTCTATGCAGGCTTGAGGTCCAAAACACACTCTCTCTCTCACTGCATTTGTACTAGATTTGATGTGCTTTGAGACAGCCTGACATGATTAAGCATCATATTACAAAGCTGAGACAGCCCAAAATCTTGAAAGCCTTGATCCTACAAGAAGCTCAGCACTCTGTGGGCTTGATCAGGATTTGGAGGCCAGAGCCCTCTTCCACCTTCCGTGGCAAAAAAATCATCCTAGGGATCAATCCCCAGCAGCATGGACCCGTATGCCCCCTCCTTTTCCCTTCTTCCTCCCCACTGCCAGGGGTGGCCTTAGCACTGCCAGACCCTGGGAGGGCGAAGGTTGCCATGGCGAACACTGGACCTCGCAGAAAGTGCTTACCCAAGGGGCTTCAGCAGGAGCCCCCCTCCCAAGGGTCCCTGGAAGTCCCCTGCCACCATGAACCTCAGGCGTGGGAGCAGCTGCAGTGATAGTGGGAGGGGGGCTCCTCGGGAGGGACAGTTGTAGTGGTGGGGAGGGGGGGGCAGCTTGTGGGGCCCCTCAGGAGCGGCACCACTGCAGCCTTGCTGCCCAGTGATGCAAGACTTCTGAAAGCTCAGGGCAGTAGGCCCGTTGCCCCTGCCCAAGGTCGGCTCTGATGCCAGGCCTCCCAGGGATCTCTCACCTAGTCAGACAGAAGGCAGCGCCATGCCACCCACTCCTTCCCTCCTAATCTTGTTGGGCACAACTTACTCATCACCTAGCAGCAGGGAAGAGAGAGGGAGAGGAAGGCCAGCAACAAGAAGGTGAGGGAGGGAGCCCCAGAGCCAGGAGAGAAGGGATGGGGAACAGAGGGGACTCTGGCCCTGGGGGTCCTCTCCATACCTTGCTGCCAGTGCCACCGCACTGAAACCAGACCCCAATAGTGGCAGGAAAGGGCTATCAGTGTATGTTTTCACACACACATTTTTCCTGCATGTTTGCCGTTACATCCTGAACTTTCTGTGTGTCTAAATCACTCACCCAGATCTTAAACATCTGGCTCTTTGAACTTCTGCATAGAACTTCTCCCAGAACTTTTGTGTGGAAAAAGTTCTCCTGGTAAACTGCTTTGTTCCAGGCAGCTGTGGTCACTTGGTTTCCATGGCAGCCCCTCATGTCTACAGCTGCAGCTACTTTAGGCTGCCTCAGAGCTAGGGTGGCCATACCTCTCCTTTAAAAGAGGACACGTATGAAAATACATGTTGCAGGGCTTCATTGGTTTCCAGTACAGCCCTGCAACATGTATTTTTCATAAGCATCCTCTTTTAAAGGGGAGGTACAGCCACCCTACTCCGGGCAGCGTGTGTGTGAAGAATGCATCCGGAACTTACTTGTGGACTTGTAAACCCAGAAAACTGAAAAACCAGCACTTTAAGGTGTGTGTAAAAATGCCCAATGTGTGCCCCTCCCCGCATTAGTAAAATTCTGGTTGTACTCCTAAACAGCACCTTGCCAGATCAAGCCCCTATGAGGAGTAATGGCATTACGGCCAACCATCCCAGGTCAGTTGCTTTCTTTAGGGAAGGAAACTGCTTAGAGTTTTCACCATTCTGGTCAGACTGGGTTCAGAAAGGTTCACGTTTACCTCCATAAAAATACATCATCGTTAGATTCCGATTCAGCCATTGTATACAAAACAGTCACTGAGTGTTGCCACCTTCCTAGCAGGGGCAGGGCCCGGCAATGCTCACACACATCCCCAGCACTGTGATGGCATGTCCCATTGCAGAAGGTGCGGCCATGTCAGAAGGGGTGGGGCGGAACAGCCTCTCTGGGTAGAACCAGACGTGACAGCAGCCTGCTTTGCCCCGCGGGCTGCTGTCATGGTTGGTTTATGGCCGCCAGATGTCGGCATGGGGTATCCTGGGCACCAACTAAAATAACAGCCCAGGCGAGGGCTGCCGGACCGAGGCAAAGCAGGTTAGAATGTGCGTTCTGACCTGCTGTGAGCCGGGCTGGATTGGGGCCGCCATAGCCAGGCCACCGTGGTGGGGGTGGGACGCCGGGAGCGGTGCAGGGATGGGGAGGGCTGTCAGCGTGTCTGCTGCAGCTTCTGCCCCGACCACACTGCGGGACGGCTCTCCTGGCCACACTCGTGCACTGTTGGTGGCCAGAGCTGACCCTGGCTGCATCGGCAATGGGGTCCCAATCCGGTCCGTGTCATGTTGGCGGCGCACCACCGTCACGTGTACTTTTACTCTTTGTCCCACCCTTCACACACACCCCATCGTTCTTCCCTGGGGGGAGGGGAGGAAACACACCTACCTGGTGAGAAGGCTGCACCCTTTGCTGTCAGATTCCAACCTGGCCAGAAGTCCGTTCCACTTTCACCATATCTATCCGCTGAGGATTCTGCAACCTGAGCGCTGTCGTCCACAGTCTTGCCAACCCTCCCCTTTAAATCAGGAGGCTCATGAAAAATACATGTTGCATTGGAACCAGTGTAGCCCTGCAGCATGTACTTTCCATAATCCTCCTGATTTATAGGGGAGGGCTGGCAATACTGCCCATCTAGGCTACTGCAACAAGCTCTAAGTGGGGCTGGCAGGGATGACAGTTCAGAAGCTGCAGCTGGTGCAGAATGGGGCAGCCTGTCTTCTGTCAGGTGTGGGTTGCTGGGACCACATTACAGGCCCAACAGGTGTGTGGCAGGTACCACTGGTCCATCAAGTTCGCACAACAAGGGCACATGAAGAGGTGTTCTCGGTGGCTGCCCCACAATTATGGAACTCCTTTCCCTTGGTGATGCGTCTAAGTCAGAGCCTGCTCCTTTTCCAGAGGCAATGTAAGACCTTCTTGTTTGGCCAGGCCTTTGGCAAGCACGGCTAGGGTTGGGGTGTTGTGGGTTAGGTTTTTTATCCAGTTTGATGGAGGTATTTTAATATTGGGTTTAATTTTGTATATATTTTTATGGCTGCAACAGTTCACCTACCCTGAGCCTAAGGGGAAAGGCAGGCTAAAACAAGGATAAATAAATAAACAAAACCCAGGTCAAACCTGAAGGCTCGAGTTACTGAACTACATCCCCAGAGAATGTCGATGACTGCAGCTCCTTTGAAATCAATGGGGCAGCAACAGTTCACAATGGTTAAGGAGCTGGGGCTTAAGGAGTTTTAGCTCCCTGAAATGAAGCACAAGTTGCATAGGGGGATGTTGTGTTCCATGGACTTTCCCTTGGCACAACACTAAGATAATACCTCATCTCCAAGCTGCCTTGCATCCTGCTTCCTTTTTCTTCATTTCAGAAGCAGTTTGATTTTTCCAAGCAGTCTGGTTTTCTTCGTTGCAAAGTGAAATGCACGGTAGGTGGCTACACAGTCATACTTTTGTTCAAAACTAATCTTCCCCCCACCCCCAACTCCCAAATAATTAAATTCTCTCACACATTGTAGTCTCTGATGTCCTTCAACAATCTTCCTTTGCAAATCTGAAAAAGAAAGGAAATGGAAAAAGGTACGTTTTCCCCCTTCAAGCTCATATTTCCTCTGCTGTATTAATCCACCTTCAGTTTAAGGTTGCATGCAAGAGCAACCCCAGAGAAATCATGAGATGGATTTAGCAGGATCATGCTGTGATCTCACAGTAATGGCAAGCAATCTTCAAAAAATGCTTTATGATTGGAGAATCCAGGAAAATAAAGGTCTATAAAATAGTTCAGGAGGGAGGTTTTTTGTGTGCAATGTTTTCAGTGTTGCACAACTGTGGTTTTTGTGTGTGTGTATATTTTTAAGTGTACCTAAATGGTAGGTAGATCCTGGCAACATTTACAAAGGGGAAGGGAAGAGTCACCCCTGGATAACTCGGGGAAATAATGGCTTCAACCGGAGTTTATCTTACAAGCTTGATTCTTCACCCGGAGAGTGATCCGTCTGCCTAATTAGAATAAGAACTATAAAGAACTGTACCTATATTTCTTTCACTAACCAATCTTGCACCTAATTTCTAGCTGAGGTTTCTCCTGAATAAGTGAATAGGTTAGCAGATCTCACGTCCAGAAGGGACCATTGTGGCAACCTATTAGTATTTCAAACTCCTGTATAACACAAGCCATAACAAAGTCCTCCACCTATTGCTGCATCAGCCAAAGTCTTGGGGCTTAATTATACTATGTCTTTTAGAAAATCTTGATAGGTTGGAAACCTGGGCCTAAATTAACCAAACGACATCCAACCAAGATAAATGTAAAATTCTGCATTTAGGGAATAAAAACCCAGTGCTCCAGTGTAAAATGGGGGTATCGCTAGCTTGGCAGCAGTGGCACATGTGAAAAGGATCTAGGGATTGTGGCTGATCACAAACTGAACATGAATCAGCAATGTGGGATGTGGCTATAAACATACAAGCCGTTTGTAAACATACAAGCTAATGCAGTTTAAGGCTGCATTAACAGAAGAGTCAGCAGAAGTAATGATTCATTTCTATTCAGCATGGGTCAAACCTCACCTAGAGTAACATGTCCAGTATGGGACACCTCATTTTAAGAAGGACATTGGGTGTTAACAGAAGTGGTGTCTGGCCTGACTGCGTCCGGCTGCCCAACAAACGCGCCAGTGGCCGGTCTGCTGGGGAGCTGCACAAATGTGCATCCGGCCTGCCCCGCCCCCACCCCCAGCGCCCCGCCCCCTGCTATGACAGGCAGCCGTGGCGACCGACTATGGAACACCCAATCCGGGCTGGGTCACGGTGAGCCATAACAAACATTATAGCCTGCTGTGGCTCCATCAGACGGACGGCAGCCAAGGCTGTGATCCCAGAGGGGGGAAGCTCTTATAGGAGCCGGACCGCCTTCAGAATTCCTGAGAAATATGATCTGTCCATATATGGATGGATGGCAATTCTACTGGCCAGATCCAGGAATTTGAAAGGGCCAAATAAAACACGGCCACAGGCTGAATTTGACCCAGAGGTTCCCCTCCCCTGCTCTAGTGTAATGTAGGACTTGCATCTTTTTCCAGGGGTGACTCAGTTTCTGCCTCCAGCCCCTTTGGGAACATTTCCATGGCACAAACTGCTCCCTCTCTCTGATGTGGAGCTTCTTACTCATGCTTATGGTTCCCCTGCCCCCTCTTTTAAACTAGCTAGAGGCTAGATTTTTGCCTTCTGCACATGCAGAATTAACAGACTTCATCTGCTGCAAAAGGAGGGTGCCAGGATTCTTGCTGGCACAAGATGGACTAAGCACATAACTCCCTTCCTGGGTCAGTTACCCTGGTTGCCAGACAGTTTCCATATTAGCTTCAAGGTACTTCCCTTTTGACTTGCTAAGCTCTGTGGAATCTTGATGCAGTCTTGCAATTTGATCCAGTGACCCTCGCCATCCTTTAAGTGCCAAGACACACACTCCTCTGAAATACATGTCCCTTGCTCCCTAAACCATCTTCTCCCTTTCTCCTAGGCTGCTCCCTACACCTGGAGGAACACCTTCTCTGCAAAAGCTCTGCTCCCTCTTCCACCAGGCTTTCCCTACCTCGTGTGACCCCCACGGCCAGAGATTCTCCTTCTGGATCTTTGTAACTAGGCTAAGCATGTGCACCGGCAACTTCTCAGCTTCGTGACTGTATCCCTGGGTCTGCCGCTCCTTTGTCTCAGTCCATTTTAGATTGTAAGCCCCTCAGGGCAAGGATTGGTCTCTCATCATGAATGTTCAGCACCAGGCACATTGCTTGTGCTATAGTTCATGCTACAATGTGCCACATTCAGGACTGGATTAGCCATTACTTATTTTCATTTATATCCCTCCCTATCCAGTAGGCTCAGGGTGGCTCACGATACAAAAATATAAAATCCAGTTTTAAACCAAATAAAATCCCATTAAAACCATTCCCACCCTCATTCTCCAAATCCTATCCCCCACCTGCTAAAAGCCTGGCCAAATAAAATGGTTGATGAAAATGTTCAGAGGCATATTTAACGATGGGTGTTAAGAAACGTGAAGGGGGCCCGCTTTGGCCAACGAGCCACTGTCACGTTCGTTAAGGGCCATCCGGATGGTTGGCCTGGTGTTTCCCCGGGACGTGTTGGTGGCTAGCCTGGGTCACAGCCTGGGCTAGCTGCCAATATGCCTGGGGAACGGCCTGCCTAATTGGGCTACAGCAGGCAACAGTAGCCCACTGCTCCCGGCCAAGTCCAGAGTGGCCCCAACATCACGTATGTTACTACCCAAAGTTGCAGCCAAAGGGGGAGGGTGCACATCTGCATGCTGACCTAGCCTAGCTCTCTTAATAAACATGAGATTTAATTGTTATTGGATAAGATAAACAAGAAATCAATATTTTAATAAGTCACATGCTGGAATACCCCCACATTTGGGTAAGAGAGGTACCTAGCCAAGTTTCCCCAAAGTGTGGCTTAGAAAGCCCCCACTCCCATTCCTTTGACATACTCTGGCCATGCTAGAGTGTGCAGTAGCTGAGCAGCAGTATCTAGCATCACCTAGATCACCTGCAACTTCCTACTCAGAGATGCCCAGGCTGCAGTAATTATCACCGTCTAAATGGAGACTGTAGAGTCATTCCCTAGTGTCCTTTGTGTACAGGTGCCAGCTTGACACGTCAGATTCTGCTAAAATTAGTTGTGCTCATTTTGTAAAATGTTCTAAGAGCAGGCATCTCAGCTTGATAAATAAAAAGGTGTCATTATAACACTCCCCCACCAAAAGAGACATTTTAGGAATATTTGGCTATCCTGAAATTGACTAAGATCACTGGATAGCTGGCACTGTATAAAAAGCTGAATTTCTAGACAGGCAGGTCTCCTCGATCCACATCATTCTGCACAATTCCATTTTTAAAAAACCCTAGATTTAATCAAGCTTTCAATAAGCTAGTTGCTGGTGCATGCAGTACGTGATTTGGACTGGATCCTGTTGAGGTTTTTCCAATTCCCCGGCATACAGCATACCCAGATTAACTATGGCTGTATGCCTCTCTATAATAGCTTAAGACAGGAGAGTAGAGCTCTCATAGAGGAAAACTGAGACTTGCTGCCCCCCATGCCTGGAACTCCCTCCCTGTCCACATCCGCCTTGCCCCCTCCCTTCATATCTTCAAATCTCTCCTTAAAACTCACTTCTTTCACTCTGCTCTGTCTGACTCTTTATCCTGCTGAGCCACTATTCCTATACCTACGATCGGTTTACCCTTATCCTTGCAACATGGACCTGCCTGCTGTCATTCTCATCGTAACCAAGCCAAGTACGTGCACTTGAGACCTCGCATCTTCATGAATGTTAGACCCCTTGTCTCTCCCTCTGTTCCCCTTCCTAAGTCTCTCCCCCAGCTCCTGTCTCTCAGATTGTAAGCCCTAGGGGCAGGGACCGTGTCTATTTTATTACTTTGTAAAGTGCCAGGTACACTGCTGGTGCTATATAAATGTTTGTTATTAATAATAATAATAATAAAATAATAATAATAATAATTAATAATTTCAGGAAAAATCAACATAGATTCTGAAGACAAAAAGAAAAAGCATTTGAACCAAATGTCTAGAGAAAAGACGGCTAATGAGGCAGAGAGGACATGAGAGCCGTCTTCAAGTACCTTTATAATAAGATGACCAAAAAAAAAGATGGTGAGCATTTGTTCTCTGCCTTTACAGGAGGTAGAACACGAAGGAATGGGCTTCAGTTGCAGCAATGTTGATTTTGGGTCCCTATTAGAAAAAACTTCCTAATTGTGAAAACGGTTACAGACAATGGAAAAGGTTGCCCCCATCTCCTTCCTTGGATGTATTCAAAAATCAGCTGGACAAACATCTGTCCATGATGCTGTAAGGCAGATGTTCTGCCTTGAAGCAGGGGGTTTGGACTAGATGGCCCTTGAAGTCCCTTCCAATCCTACAATTTCTAGGATTCTTAATCAGCCTGCAAGGTATCGTTAAGGCAGGGGTGGCCAAGAGGTCAATTGTGATCGACTGGTAGGTCACAAGCAAGTTTCCAGTAGATTATAGCATAAGGAGGGGGACCACCTTCTCAGAGATCACCTCTGGGGAGGAGAGCAGGACTGGCATCTAGGGAGTGTCTCTAGGGGGGGAGCTCCTCTAGCGCAGCAGAGAAAGCTCCCTCTAAAGGGGAGCACTTCTCTCCACTCTTGAGACCCATTGCTGAGGTGTATAGAGCAGGGAGCCAGTGGAAGGGGTTCAGGAGGGTGTGCAGGAGCCAGCTTCAGGGATCCTAGTAGATTGTCTGAGGTTGATTCCTGGATGAAGCTCAATGTCAAAGGATTTTAGCTAACGGCATCACCATACATGCTACCGCCTTTGCGGTGGCTGGGCCAATGAGGAAGGATAAGTATTACTGAGGCTCATATCCAAGCCCCGCTAAATGAGTCCCCCATTTAGAAATAATGAATGTGGATGGGAAACAGTTGCAGTTGTTTAACACATCTACGGGAATTGTCATCTGGTTAAAGGATTCCAAGCTCCAAGGCTTGATTATTTCAGACATCCAGCTCAATAAACCGACTGAAGAAGCAAATTTAAAATGGTCCGGTCACCACTTTCAATAAGATCAGAGTTTTTGTGTCTGGTTTTGCAACAAACCCTGGTTTTATACCATTCCAGCCGGAAGGCGGATGTTCAGAGGCTGAAAATTGCAATTACTTTTTGCATACTCTCCATCCCTTGATCACCATTAAAAATATATATTTATATTTTGAACACTGTTTGGCGAATCCTAACCTACCTTACCAGAAATCATTCACAAAATAGTTATTCTTGGGCAACATACTGATTTTTAAAGAGCTCCTCAAGTTTCAACCAAGTTATAAGGAAACTAAAAGACCTTGTATAATAGAAGGTTTGATTTGGTGCTTTAAAAGGCAGCACTTAGTGGGGTGACTTGCCCCTGCACCCCTATTGATCCTTCTGTGAAAGCTGGCTCAACTCCAGCTCTCCTAAGATTTAGCTATAGTTTATCAGCTAGCAAATTGCTTATCAAGCGTATCCCATTTGTATATTTACATATATTAAATTGTTCCGCTTCCTTCAGGAATCATTTTTCTTAAGGCCTATCTCATCTTCTTACTTCTTTCGGACAGAACTTTGTACCAAGAGTTGCACGATATTAATAGCAAAACTGATGTCCAAGTAACTGCATGCCACAAACCGGCAGCGTGATTGCCGTGATAGCGCGTGGTCTAACGTTCCGCATGCCGGCAATCTTTTTAAAGCCTGGAAAACCTAAGGGAAGGTGGGTTTACTTTGCATCTTCAGCAGCTTTCACAACAGAGGGAATCCAGCAGGGTTTTTATTTTAGCAACCGGCACTGTTTAAGCAACAGTATTTCTGGAATGAGGTCACACGTTTAAACTGTTCTGATACAAGAGTGTTCAAAGATGTCAGTCAGGCTCAAAGTAGATAAAAAGTGCATCAGCTTATCGGTCTGGCATTCGGAGCACTGACATGTTGTTCACGTTTATTAATACAGTGGGCTCCATTTGCAGCCAGGAGGGTAATTCTAAAGTCTTGTTCCTAGGACTATTGACCGTGGTTAGAAAATGCTTGGGAATTAGGGAGAATCAGTGTGTGTTACTAGGAGATTTATGTATTTTATTTATTTAATGTATTTATGTATATAATGTATTTAAAGTAACCTAGTTCAGTCTAAATGTTTTAGGCATGTTCTAGCAGAAGATCTAGATGTGACACTACAGGCCATGCAATCTGTCCTGGAATAAGTAGGGCCCTGTGTATTCTGCAAAAGAGAGAAAGAAAACAAGAAAGCAAGAAGACAATAATCTGCAACCAGGGGTGATTTCAGACGAGCCGGGGCAGCATTCGCCCCGTCCCGGAATCACCCAAATGATTCCCTGCTGGGATCACTCTGGCACGGCCAACAGACGTGCTGGGGGATCCCGGCGGGGAATCGGGGAGGGGCCACGCGGCGCAACGTATGGCCACACGCCCCCGCCCACACTCCCCCACCGCCCGCCCTCTGGTGAGACGGACAGGCGCCGCAGCCAATGTGGCTGCAGCGCCCGCCCGAAATGACCACAGCCCGGAATCCCGGCGGGAATTCCGGGCCATGATCGTCGTCCAGATGTGACAGGCCCCTTCATCCCCGCTGGGAATCTCATTCACCACGCGATCGGCGCCGGCCCCGCCGGTCCAGCTGATCATGTGGTGAACTTCCGGTTCCCCAACAGACGTTACGAGGGCATTCCCCACCACAGGGAATTGACTGTGGTTGAGCGTGATCTCGTAACGTCTGAAAATACCCCAGGAAACCCAAATTCAGCAAGCAGAATAAATTACGCAAATGAACCCAGTTATGCAAATATTGAATGCAAATGAAGTTTTCAGGATGCCATTTTATCAGCTTGGGGAAGTGCAGTGACTCGGTATTCTTTTTTTTTTTTTT
>QEPC01010496.1:2217827-2233518 GCA_003113815.1 Sphenodon punctatus
GCCACACCCTCCACTTCACCCGCCACCGTCCCCAGCACCCACCCGCCACCCCCTCCAATTCCCCTGCCACCAAACAGCCCCAGACCCGTAGGCAGTGATAATGGGGTCAAGGCTGCCACATACCAATGGCGGGTCTTCTCCTCAGCTTTGGAACTCCCCACTGAGGTTCGCCATTGCCCAAGTCTGTGGGTGTCCAAGAATGAGGCTAAAAGCTTCTTCAGGCAGGCGCTTTTGGTGGCCGGGGAAAGCTTTACATTGGTTTTATTCATTCTATTAAGCTTTATAGTATGTATTTTTATTGTAACCCACCCTGAGTAGATCATTATCGGGGTAGGGCAGGATAGATGTCCCATTGAGATCCATGGAATTACTCTAGTTTGAGGATTATGGTCAGACTCTAACTCCACTCACCTTTTAATGAGTCGAACTTCTTAGGGAGTACTACTGGCGTTAACAGTGCTGCTGTCTGCATGCCGCAGCTGTTTAAATACTCAGCAAGGCACCCTAATGAATTAAAGATCACTTGAAATACCATGGAAGAGAAACTATTTGATGCAAACAACTTAAGAACGTCCCTGCTGCTATTAAGACAGAAGCATATTCAAATTGTTGCTTGTTCCCATTTCTCCATTAATCCTGCAAGCTTTTAAATTTGTTGTTTTAAAAAATATAAAACTAAGCATGCATAGAAAAGGGTTAGTAGTGTCCTAGTACTAACTAGTAACTAACTATACTAGTTAGATGTTAAAACAACATGCACTGGGAGACACGGGCACCGGGAGGGGGGTGCAATGGGGGGGGGTGTTGCAGCCTCTTGGCTCCTGCCTTCCCCCCGCACCTTCCAAGCATCAGGATGTCAAAATGCGCAGAAAAGGGGTGTGGTCAGCCATGTCAGAAAGGGGCGGGGCCTCTATTCCTGGCTCCTTTCTGATGTGACCAAGCCCCCTTTCCTAGTGGCCTGTCATGATGCCCAGGAAGGGAAGCCATCACATCAAAAAGGGGTGGGGCAATGTGAGTCTCCCATCCTCCATTCCCCTCTCCTGGAACAGAATTCTGCTGCTGCCCTCGGCTGCAGGTGAACAAAGACCAGGCAGTACTTTAAGGCCTTTATTCTGCACACGAGGCCCATCTGGGTGGAAACCTGCAACCACACATGCAGCATGATCATCCAGCCTGCATGGGAGTCCCACTCACATCACTTCAATGGGTCTTGAGCTAACCAATTAGCGTGGGTGGTCTCCGAGAAGATGCTGGGGCCTGGAATGTTGTCGACAGCCAATGGGAGAAGGCCATTGAGGAAGAGTTTGAAAAGTAGTTTGCCGGAGGACAGCTGGGCCCCAGAGCCAGCCCTGCAAGAGGAGGGGTTGCGGGGAAGGAAAACCATGGCCTTAGAACTGGGGAAGCTGGCGTCAGGCCTGTAAGGACAGACAATTGTACAGGCGAGTTGGATCAACAGGGACTGCGCTAACAGAGAGCCAGAGGATTAACCAGGGGATCTGCGTGACCGAGTCTGCAGCTGCAGTGACAGGGTGCAGAGAGAGAGACAAGAAGGGATTTAAACACACACACACACAGCTTGGGGAAGAGCAGCTGGCATGGTGTGGACAAAAGTGATGGGCCGATGCAGCGGCGATCCAGAGTCAGAGACTAGGAACTCATCATGTTGGCCAGTTCAGCAGCTCAGGCCTTAGAGATAAAGAAGCGGTGTTGCTTCAAGGCAGAGTGCAATGTTTGGACAGGATGGGTACTGGGAAAGGGTATGGAAGTCGGAGTTGATTTTAAGAGGGACTGATGTTGCGTGATTTAATCCATGTCTAGTAAATGAAATAGGCTTTAATTTTACCATAACAAATATAGGCTGTTTTTACATGGACTGGGGTGGGTGGGGGGTGTTTTGGCGCAGCGGGTGTAGGTGGGTGTGTGCCCATTTACACGGACCCTCCACCCACCTCCACCCATGGAGCATCCTCCGTTCTGTTAGAGGGCTCTGTGGGTGGAGGTGGATGTGGGTAGGTGTGTGGCGGGTGTTGGTGGGTGTGCAGCGGGAGCGTGCACGCACAAACACCTGCCGCCCGTGGTGTTTACACGGGCGCACACCCACAGCACACCCATCCTCCTTACACCGGTGGCCGTATACACGGACTGCCCCCCCCCTTGCCGCACACCCGCCTGAGCACCAAACGGCAGAGGGGAGGGGACATCTGTGTGAAAACGGCCATAGATGTTTAAGTGTAAAGTAGATATAGTTGATTAAGCCTAGATGAATTAAAGTAATATACCTCCCCAAATTTCCAGCAGCCGAAGAGGGACAAGCCCAGCCCGCTCTGCTAATAAGCATCACCCCTGCACAATAAACTCCACCCCCTCACACACTTGCTTCCCAGCATTACCGTAGACCTCTGGGTGTTTTCTCACTGATTTCAAGAGGCTTTGAATCAGGTTCTTCTTGGTTCTTTTGGGGTTGACTTTGGCAGCTTACAGATACAGAGCAAAACAGCCTCAAACCATAATCAGTACCTTTCTCTTACTGATCCCTGCTCCTCCTTGATCAGTCACAGTTTCATTTATGCAGAGCACAAAAAGTGCTAATAAAGGATTACTAGATGCGCTAACTAAGGATTGTAAAGCACTTTGAACAGGAAAGCATGGGCACCAGGGAGAAGCATCCAGGGGGGAGAGGCTGCATCCCCCTGGCTCCAACCCTTTGAGTATCATCATGTCATGATGCTCAGAAAAGGGGCATGGTCATATCAGAAGGGGCATGACACAGCAACTCCCCTCCCAAATGTAATTCTGTCAGCGCCCTAAGGTTGGTTGCTGAATGCCGACAGCAGAGATGGGCAACCTTCTCTCTTGCGTGGGCCACAAATTAGCACAAGCTCCTTGTGCTGACTAGGAGCTGGGACAGAGGAGAATAAGGGGGGTGCTCAGAAGGGGAGGGTCTAGATCATGGATCCATCCCCTCTCCTTGAGTGCATGCCCTTATCTCTACTCCTCTCCCTTGAGCTCACTCTTTCAGTGCTTGAAGACAGAGACTGGATCAATGGGTCAGATCCAGAAACTGGAAAGGGGCCAAATAAAAAACAGACGTAGGCTGGATTTGGCCTCTGGGAAAGAAGCCCCCCACCCCTGACCTACATAAACCTGCCTTTAGAGAGGATATTCTGTTTCTTTACCGAGTAAAGAGATAGAGATAGAGGGACGACTCTAAGATAAATGGGGAGAGGGGGCAGAAATCAATTAAAATTATGACTAATGCTACAATCTCATTTACTGACCAGAGAGAGGCTGGAACCAAACCTCCCCTCCAAACACCTTTGAGCTTTGGGAAAGTTCAGGTAACCTGGATCCAAAATTTGTGCAGTTTGGAGCGATTAATATGATCAGAGCAAGACTTTCAAGGGGTGAGCAGTGATTCTGGGTGCCTCAGTTTTGTTTTCTAGCAAGGAAACAATAAGGCCATGCAAGAGTTTATTTGGCCAGGTGTATCAGGGATCAGCCTTTTGGGGTGGCTGCCTCTTTAAGAGGGGGCTGAATGGGCCAGCCTTAGGGCTGAGCATGCGCAGGGGCATGGCAGAGGCAGCCCCATAACAAGAGACCAGCCTGAGACAGAAATAGGCTGAGAGCAAAGGAGACAGAGTGGGCAGGACACTGGCCCTTTAAGGGCAGATAGCCTGGAGAGTTGGCCATGCCCACTCTGGCTACATAAGAGACTGGAAGCTAGCGAGGGCTTCAGTCTCTGTCTGGGAGCTGAAGAGGTAACATCTCCTGGAAGCACGCAGCAGGGGAGCTGTCCAGTTCTGAAGCCCCGGACTTAGGTGGAGAAGAAGCCTGGATGCTTGACCAGGCACTCTACGCTCTCCACGGTTCTGAAGACTTTGAAGGAAAGGAAGCTGTGGACACGGGTTTGGGGGAAGGCTGTGCCCAGGAGGGAGCCTGTTGCCTGGGAAGGCTTGGAGTGAGCCAGGGGCCTGCTGGCCTGGCTTGAATGAACTTTAGGGGATTGTTGTATAGATGTCTGTCTTGAAGAGACTATGCTGGGTCTGCAGGGTGAGGTGGATGAGCCGGCAGCCCAGAGAGATTGAGAAACTGTGTGTGAGCAATAAACATTGAACTAATTCCCACATGATATGTCTGTGTTGCTAATTCCCCGAAATAAGTAACAGCCATGGGGGTCTGATCCTGCAGGGATTTACCCCTGGGAACCACCTCCTGCTACACCAGGCATTTGGCAAGCAGAGATTGTGTGTTATGTAACTCATCATGAGCCCGTGGGATGGTACAGTTAAATAAATTTTACCTCACAGCGATGTAGCCTATTATGATGTCATTACAATAAAACAAAGGGATCTTTAATATTTCACTTGCCTCAAAGGACATAACATGGAAAGGCCCAGCAAGCTGACCGCTTTCCCATCAAGCCTGCATGGCAAGGGCACATAGAGAGGCATTCTTGGTGTTGCAGCCCTGGAACTGCCGTTCTCTGGTGGGTCACCAGAGCACAAACATGTGCCTTTTCTGAAGGCAAAGTAGAACCTATTTATTTGGCCAGATGTTTACAGCCTGGTTTTCATCCTGGGCATGGCACAGGGACTGCACTTGTGGCCTTGGCCAATGACCTTCCCCTGGAGTTAGACCAGGGGAATTCTGCCCTGATGATTGTATTAGATCTTTCAGTGGCTTTTGATACTGCTGATCATGAGGTGGTGTTGACTCGCCTGTAGGACCTGGATGGAGTGGGCGGGACTGCTCTTGGGTTCTCAGCAGGTGGTGTTGGATGATTGCTTATCTCCTTGGGATCTCCCTTGTGGGATTCCGCAGGGTTCCATTCTGTCCCCCCTCCCCCTATTCAATTTGTATATGCAGCTACTGGGCAAGTTCATTTCAGAGGTTTGGGGTGAGGTGCCATCAGTATGCTGATGGCACCCAGCTCTAACTCTCTTTTTTTATCCAACCCAGGTCCTGCAGTCATGGTGCTGACCCACAGACTGGCTGCCGTGGGGGACTGGATGAGGGGGGAGTCAAATAAAGCTGAATCCTGACAAGACTGAGGTGATGATGGTTGGCCGGAGGGGACTGATGAGACTCCACTTATTGATGGGGTCTGGCCCCCTCTGGCGGATCGGGTTCTCAACCTCAGTGTGCTTTTGGATCCCTTGCTGCATCTGGATTGCCAAGTCACAGCAGTGGCAAGGAGCACTTTTTGCCAACATCTGGTGAGGAGGCTGTGGCCTTTTATTTGACTCAGATCTGGCCATTGTCATTCATGCTTTCATCACCTTGAGGCTAGACTACTGCAATGTGCTTTACTTGAGGCTGCCCTTGGTGATGGTTGCTGCAGCTGGTGCAGAATGCGGTGGCTCACCTCCTTACGGGGACGAGTCGCCGCGAGCACGTAACACCGGTGCTCTATACGCTGCACTGGCTGCTGATAGTCTTCTGGGCCCAATTCAAGGTGCTGGTGATGACTTTTAAAGCCCTAAACGACCTGGGCCCCATCCAAGGGATTGCCTGGCTCCCTGTGTCCCATCGCGGCCTCTGTAGTCGGCTGGGGGCGCCTTACTGAAGACTTAGGTTTTTCGCCGGGTCTCAACGATGAGGAGGGCATTCTTGGCCGTTGCACCTTTGCTGTGGAACTCCCTCTCCCAGGAGGTCCACCTGTGTTCAAAGCTGGCAGCCTTCCGGAGGCAGCACAAGACCGTTCTGTTCTGTCAGGCTTTTGGCAGTGAGGATTGAATGGTGTGTGTGTGTGTGTGTGTGTGTGTGAGGGAGGATATATGGGGGAATGTGGTATTGGGTGGGTGTTGTGAGGGGTTTGGAGTATGTATGTTTTTATATGTTTTATTTTGTGAGCTGCCCTGAGCCTTTTTGAGAGAAAGGCAGGATTAAAAAAAAAAAGAAATCTCAAATAAATAAATAAGAATTTAGCAGGAGGGGACAAGGGCCTGGGGCAGTCAGGGTATTTATATAGTATATATGGTACATATTTAAGGTTTTCATTGTATGCATGTTTTATATGTAACCTGAGCCTCAGGCTTGTCAGAAACCAGCTCAGTGCCAAGAAGCTCACCACTCAGATGGCCAAGAGGAGGTCAGCAGCCAGTCGGTCCATCCAGGTATGCAGCAAACTCAAAGGGTAATCCAAGGGCATGGTCAAAGTCCAGTCAAATTCCAAGGGGTCCAATGCTAATGTCAAAGCCCAGGCGTCAGTAGATGCAAAGCCAAGGGCCAAAGCAAAGTCAGTCAGGACACAGCAAGGCTGGGGGCACAGCACAAGGAGGTTCTGGCACTGCAGAAGCCTTGTGGTTGCTCAGACACTTTCTACTTCTTGACAGGTATAGGTCATCCAATGGGAGTTGGGGTGGGGGTGTATTGCATGGTTATTGGGAGGATGAGCCTCCCATAACCTGGAGAAGCAGGCACTAGAAGTAGCTCTGTTCTGGTGCTGAGGTCTATGTGGCTGTGCTGAAGTCCCAGCAGTCAGCATTCAAGTCCGGCGGGACCTCACAGTCCAGTGTGGTCATGCTTCAAACTTGACTCCTAGAATCAAGCCCAACACACGACCCATTGGACCACACTGGCTTTTGATAGTAATAACTAAAGGGAATTCAGCACTATAGAGGAGGTCAAACTAGATTATCCGCACTATTTCTTTTCCTTAAAATCTCTGCCTCAGTGACTAGAGAGCCTTGCGTCAGATGAACTTACCTCCAGGGTAGGGTTGGAGCAGTAAGGCAGAATTAAAGACAAGTTCCATCTGATGTTGAAACCAACAGAGAATGTTTACTTCAGGTAGAGTTTGGGTGCGCAGAACCTGGCCTATAGGAATTCTGCCTCCATCCCATACTCGGTATGAGTGGCAGCTCAGCTCCTTGACAAGAGGGGAGGGGATGTCCTAGCACTTTTATCAGGATTCTGCAAAGCTTGGGCCCCAAGCCTGAGACCATGTGCTCCAAAGGCAGGAGCCATAGTTGCTGCACTTCGAAACCATGATATCAGGACATGTGGCGAGTGATTCCTGGCTGTACAGCCTTCATCCTCAGATCTCCCTCCACCGACGGCTCTGAGTGGTTAACTGGGCTCTGGCAGCTGATGGGTCTAGGAATCTTATATATTCATTTTATTTTACAATTTTATACCCCGCCCCTTCTACAAAGCAGCTCGGGGTGGCTTACACTTTAAAACAAAAATATAGATCATATAAAATACCAATATAAAAGCACATTTAAGGTGAAGCCGTAAAAACATAAAACAGCCCCCCCACATCCCTCAACCCCACATCCCATCCCATCCCTTCCTCATTTGTCCCCTCCACCAAATGCCTGGCGGAACAGCCAGGTTTTACAAGCCCGACAAAAAGTCAGCAGGTCCGGGGCCAGGTCAGCCTCCTCGGGGAGGGAGTTCCACAGCCGAGATGCGGCCACCGAGAACGCCCTCTCCATAGTGGCCCCCCAATTTACTCGGGGAACCTCCAAGAATGCGCCCCCAGCGGACCGCAAGGGCTGATCGAGGACCCGCAGCGTGAGGCGGTCCCGCAAATAGGTCGGGCCAAGGCCGTGCAGGGCTTTAAAGGTGAGAACCAACACCTTGAATCGGGCCTGGAACAAAATAGGCAGGCAGTGCAGAAAAAGCACCTGTGCAATGTGCTCCCGGCGACCCGACCCCGTAAGGAGCTGGGCCGCCGCATTCTGCACCAGCTGCAGCCTCCAGACTGTCACCAGGGGTAGCCCCACCTAGAGCGCATTGCAGTAGTTCAGTCCAGACTATATAAATGGTCAAGAGAGCAATTCAGAATTGTGTCCCCAGCAACCAGAAGGCTCCTGGCCAACTACTGCTGAGAACCCTGAGATCCTGTATTCATTCTGGTTCCTGGCCTAACCAGCTGTTCCTGATCCTGGTTCCCAGTGGGTGACTCTACACTGGAGTAGGGAACCTTTTCTGCCCCAGAGGTTGCTTTGAAAATTAGTAGGAGCTCTGAGGACCACATACAAGTTGGGGGCAAAGGTGTGCTCGGGAAGAGGCGGATACAGCTCATTGATTTGTGCCATGGATCTGCCTCCTATCTTTGTGCCTGACCTCATCTCTGCTCCCATACCTTGAGCTCACTCTTTTAGTGCTTGAGGGTAGGAACTGGATCCAGGCATCAGATCCAGGAACTGGAAATGGGCCACATTAAAAACTAGCCATGGGCTGTATTTGGCTCCCCCCCCCCAAAAAAAAAAAAAGATCGTAAGTTAAAATGAATAGCTTTGTTTCAAAGAGGGTAGCATTTCCGTGGGCATGATACGTGGGCTCAGTCTAGTTTTTGTGGGCTCCCCACTCTACACAATACCGGCAACCACAGAGAAAGTCGGCCTTGTGGTACCACTGCAACATCTTCCCATGACGGAGCAGCAGGAAGTACAAACATCCATGCTGTTTCATCTTTACGTTGCCCTCCCATGGACTCTGCCCAGCAGAGGTTGGCAGCATAAATAGGTAACCCCTCTGCAAAGCAAGGTTCCCACTTGGTGAAACTGCTGAAGCAAAGTTCCAGGCTGCAGGACAAACTCTCTGTTGTTGAAAATGCTGAGGTGAACAGTGGCGGATGTGTTTTTGGCTATCTTGTGGGTCTGCTGAGGAGTGCCCTGGATTCAGACCATGGGTTGCTGCTCCCAGGTTTGAGAGGCCAACCATAATGCACTTGAGAAAGCGGCTATAGTCTCAACTGAGATTTTGGTTCTTGATTTACTGATAATTTGCTTACCAGGATTCCATTTACTGACTTTCCGTTTACCCTGTACCATTCATTTACTACTTACTGCATTGCCGAGGGTACCATTTTACTTCTGGCTTTGTTGTTTCCGCATTACTGAGCCAATCACTGTGCAAATATCCCACCCATTAACCTTCCCCCAGTGCCCCTTAACCTCAACTCCAGTGTCTCCAATCAGATTGAAGCAATTGGATTGCAGATTTGGAAAGGAGTCTGGTACACAGCTGCAGATTGGTCAAAGCAAAGGGAACAAAGAACAGCTATTCTGATTGGAGGCCCTGGAGTTGAGGTTAAGGGACACTGGCTGGTTGACTCAGAAATGCAGATACAAAAAAACCTGAAAGTAAAATATTACCCTTGGCAATGCCGTAAGTGGTAAATGAGCAGTACGCGATAAGCGGAAAGTCGGTAAATCAGGACAGTATTTCTCGTTATTGCGACAATCGAGAATTCACATTGGTAGCAGGAAACAGTTGAGAAATGTATCTTGGTTCCTGATGTGATGAAGATTCTCGCAAGTAAAAAATTGTACTGCTCATTCAGTACAAATGCAGAGTCATACTGTGTGTATCCCTGTTCCTTGTTCCCTAGCTGCTCCTGTCCCCGTTCCCTGGTTTCTACCCCCTTTGCTTGGTGAACTCTATGATTCTAGTAACCCCGGGCCCCAGCACAGATGACCCGAGCCTCTCCAGCTGCTGACCCAGCCCTGTCTATAATTCTGCCTCCTGCTTGTTGCTCTCACCACTCTGCTCCTACATCAGGCTGGACAGGAACCTAGCAACTTTTGAACGAGAAACAAGGCTACCAAGAGAAACAGGATAATTTCAACATCCGAGGAGCCTTACATAACTCAGTCCTTTCTGTGCCCTGGTTCTCAGCTCAATTCACAAGGTACAGAGTTCCCCACCCTTATCTTTCACAACTTCCTCTTCTTAGGGATCACCACTCCCTGAACACAAGGGCTTTGCACGTGCTTTCAGATTATAGCCACTATAATAAACACACTTACTCCTGTATTAGTTACTGAAGCAGGCCATGCTGTCTGTACCTGGATATGCTGCTGTACTGACACAGGAGGCAGTCTGAGTTTCACACATGTCCTGGCATAGGGAATGGAGCAATTAGGATCCCTGTAAAACAGGCTTCTGTTTTGCAGCATAAGGTTTTTTTTACTCCTCACAAGCGAATGGATTCAGGACTGTGGCCCTAATCAGAATGTCAATCCTTTCCGTAAACTTGCGGCAGCATCAACTCTGTGGAAATAAATGGGGGTGGGGGCGCTCAGTCTTACTAGGCTACGTACAGGAATGTGATATTCAGAATCAACTAAACAGAACCTCGTCCCCTCCCCTTTCACGGCAAACTCCTGAGCTCTCGCACATGCGTTTCTCTGTGTCAGGTCCAGGTCTTGAACCCCTGGACCTGGGGGCGTTGCTTCAGCAGCTAGCGCCACCTGGTGCCTTGGTAGCTTGTGTTTCCCTTCTCGCTAGGTCTCCTCCTGCATCTCTGCCTGGTGTGTGCCCTGCCCTTGCTCACCTGTCACCCATTTCTGCAGCTTGTCTCCTGATTGGCCACCAGGGAGTATTTATGACCTTCTGGTGGCCTCAGCAAGCTGGTGGAGCAACTGCTCTTCTCTGTGTGTGGTTATGGTTTTGTCTCTTGACCCTATAGGGCATAGACCTGCTTCTTCCCCTGTGGCTGTGCCCCTTGAGTGTTGAACTATCTTTCCTCTGTCGTCCTGTTGTGCGTTTGTTGATAGGGTTTAGTGCCTGTATTTCCCTTGTCCTATGTGTGCTGGTGGGTCTTGCTCCTTGTGGATTTCTTCCCTACTCTTCTGGGTGCCCTTTCTGTGAACCCTTGTACCCTACCTTTCACTGTGTTCCCCAGTTATGATTCCCTTGCCCCCCTCTGCGGTCCTCCATCCCCAATCCCTTGGTTCCCCCTTATGCTTAGTCTGTTGCCCATAGCCTATAGCTCTGTTCCCGCTTCATAGATCCCTGTCTTGCCCTGCTCCTTGTGTTCTTGGGGATTCTCTCCCTACCTTTGCCATGATCCCTTGTACCTTACCTTTCACTGTGTTCCCTGTTATGGTATCCTTTCCCCCTTTATGTTCCCTCATCCCTAGTCCGCTGGTTCCCCCTTATGCTTAGCCTGTTGCTCATAGCCTATAGCTCAGTTCCCCCTTTACAGACTCCTGTCAAACCATAGATCCCCTTTCCGCAGTCTCCCTAGTTCCCTCTCTTCCAGTCTTGTGTTCCCTCGCCTGTGGTTTATTCCCCCTTTCTCGGAGCCTGTCCCCTCCAGGACACTGTTGGTTTTGGCTCTTTAGGTTCTAGTCCCTTAACTCCATCCTCTTCTGACATTGTCTTTCCTATCATTGGTCTGGCTTTGGTCTTTTCCCCGTAACCTCAACGATGAGTTCTAAGATCTCTAAGGTTGAGTTTTCCAGCTCTCCTGCTGGGAGAGAGTCTCTACTGGAACTAGACTGGCTGAGAGGTTCTCTTTTTCTGGTACTACCACTTGCTCTACCCTTCCTGGTTCCCCTCTTCCTGCCTCTCTTCTCGGCTTAAAACCCCCTTTCCCCCTATACCCCTGACTCTCTGCTCTTTTGCAGAGCCCATGGCAGCAGGGTTACCACTAAAATGACTACCCACAAAAACGGGTAAACCCATCAGAACTGGGGCACTCAACCCACAACCTGATAACATTGGGTATTAATCAGTACATGATTATTGCCCGACAGACAACCTGATATATCAAAATACCGTTTTTTTGGTCCTGATTTGTTTGACTCTGGATACTGATTTTCCAACATCTGGTACTGGTTTGAGACTTACTATCCCGATTCCTTTAGCAGTTTGTAAATACCCAGTAATACCGGTATTTTCAGGTAACTGGGTGACCGATCCGTACTAAGGCAGCCTCCTGGGCACCCAATACGGTAATTGAAATTGTGGGTATGACCCACGGGGAGCAAACACGCTCCCCAATTCAACTATAGAGCTACCGGTCTCCAGAGGGGAACCAGAAAGGTGCAAGACTATGTCAGATGGGGCGGAGCCAAGGGGCCATCACACCCCTTTCTCATGTAACCCCGCCCCTCGCAGCGCATCACCGTGCTCCATAGACATAGAGCATTCCGAAAAAGAAGACGGGGAAGTCCCTGTGATTCACAGGTGCCCTGGCTAACCTGGGCTTCCCCCAGAGCCCACAGTCCCTGGGTGAAACCGGAGAGTTGGAAAGCCAATATTGCAGTGGCCGCCTCCCTTTCCTTTTTCATGGTGGTGCATGCAAAATAAATCCTCAGCCCATATTAATACTTATCTAACGTTTTAACAGAGTGATTCTGTTAACATGGCAACGTCTCAGTAAGAGGACACCATAGTATGTTGTTCATTTTTTACCACAATTTGATTCAGACGGCAGAAGTTTGTTTATTTATTTATACAAAAATTTGTATCCCACATCCTCCTGCACACTGGCAGCTCGGAGCGGCGCACAACATAAAAACATCAATAAAACCGTCTAAAATACTAATATACATAAAATATACATCATAAAATTTCAGAAAAACTTTCAAACAGTGATCTGAATAATAAAATAAGTAGATGTCTTTGAAATAAAGATTCATAACAAATGACACAAAACCAAGATTATAAACGTTCAGGCTGCTTTTTCTCATGCATTAATAAACACCTGTCGGCGCCGCGGGGAAGTCCAGGACTCAAAAGACGCACAGCTTCTGTCTCGTGAGAAGGGTGGAGATGCAGACCTTTGCCTGCAAACATGCATGTCTAGCAGAGTACCTTTTCCCTACCCTACCGGACATGCATGTTTGCAGCCAAAGATCCGCATTTCCGTCCTTCTCACGAGATGGAAGCTGCATGTCGTTTAAGTCTCAGACTTCCCCACAGCACCGACAGGTGGGAGAAAACGGTCAGTTTCAAATGAAAAAAGTTATTATAATTTTTAAAGTATTAATTTAAATAGCAGAAAAGATGGCCACAAATAGAGAATTTTTCTTCTTCTTGATTAATAGGTAAATAAAGTATTTTGTACTATTAATAACCAACTTTATAACTGTGTGCAGAATTTGTTTTAACTGTATTAATATTCAATTGCTTAAAATGACAATAAAGACGGCTTTCCCCCTGTCTAACAGAGTATCATAAAGTCAAATGTCATTATTGTGGCTGGCACTGGAACAGTTGGGATCAGAGACTAGTCCCTGCCCAAAGGGGATTACAATTTAGAATGGACAAGGAATGGAAAGACTAGGGGAGGAACAGAAGGCATTTATGAAGCTGAGAAGTTGCAGGTGCATGTGCTTACCTTACTTAGAAGGGGGCTAAAGGGATCTCAAATGACAAAACACTATACAAAAAAAGCATAATGCATAAAATATTAAACAAATCCATCAGGTGCCTCCAAAAGGAGAAAAAGAAACATCTGAAAAACAAAGACAGCAGAAAATGCTAGAAGAATTTTGATGGACAGGAGGGGGAAAAAAGAGCACCGCTGCTGAGAAGGCATGTTGCTACGGACAACAATGAAGTCAAAGAAGCTTGTCAGAAGGAAGCAAAAGAACAGATAAATGTGAAGTAGAAGGGGAAGCAATCCCCCAATGACCTCAAATCAACTAGAAGAGAATCGGAGCAAGAGAGGGAGCATTCTGTGACGCTGGCTACCGTTGATTTGCAAGATAAACTCTACACCACCAAGATGAGCGATTGAATATGGGAGGCAGAGGAATCTCAGCAGTGACCCGCAACCTTGGATTTTTGGAACTGTGTGTTTGGGAAGATCTCTGCTGCTTGGTATTAGGGAATTATTTTAGATGTTAAACCTGATGCATCACACACTAAGTAGTCTCACATTTCTTTTGAGATATGCTCTCCTGAGGAATAGGAAATGGGGAGTTCAAGAACAGTTTTTAAAAATGTGTAGACTGTCAGATGAAGGGAAGAGAAATTGCAGAAGTTATTTATCAGGTTCGACTGAAGTAACACTGGTTTTCAAAACTTCAGTTGTCAAGGATGTGACAACAGCTCAAACATGCCTGAGAGTTATAAAAGGAACCCAGGCTCTAATTCTTGACAAGCATCTGCAAGCTTAGTTTTCCCCATGCCGTGCTTACAGTCCCTCTGCAGTTGAGTCAAGAGCGGAAGTGAAAACCTTTTCTAGAAACATGCAAAAAGTTTATAATCTCGTCTCCTTCAGTCATTTACAAGAGAGGATTTTGAAAGAAACTGCAGATGTTTCACTTCACAGTTGGATAAACGAAATGGAGTCCAAGAGTCCAAGCTATTCAGTCTCTTGTGAAGAGAAACAAATCTTACTCTTGGTCCACATTCACATGTCCAAGACCCCACTGATTTACCAAAGTGGAAGCAATTCTAGTTTTTTTGGTATCGTTCAAACTACACTTCTAAACTTTAGTATCGCTACCGTCTGCACCAATGGCCATCTCATGGAAGTGCACGATAACACCTATCCCTTCACGTCTCGTGCATATTCTGGGATACAGTCTATAGAGTTCTCTGCAGGAAACACACTTTGTGCTGCAGCCTGGGGATGATTTGTAGATTGTGTTCACCAATCAAACGTGGACAGGGTTCACATTGTGATGTACTTTGGCTAGAAAACTGAGATTATTTGCTTCCAATTTTTCCAGAGTACATACTTCACCTTTAATTCCTGAATACTATTGCTTGATGTGTGAACAATGCTAAGGTACAAACACATTAACGGCTTGTTAAACTGATTCAGCTGTCTGTGTGAAGCCTTTCGTGAGACTGAAGGATGAGCCTGATTTGCCAGCAGAGACATACAGCGATGCTGATGCTTTGAGTGAATGGATGCAGTTGTCTGAATTTGTTCTCCTAACTACTCTTTGGTCCAAAGCCAACAATGTACTGATGACAGACATAAGGTCGACTTTACCACTGATGAAGTCAGGCACCTCAACAACTTCATAGCGGAAATCCAACTGCTTCAAGATCCATGAGATAATGGAAGAGGCTAAGCATGTAGTTTCAGAGCTGGGTCAAAAACAGTGGTTCCAAACAAGATGTTCATATGTAAGAAAAAAATCATGAACACAGCGGCACGAAGAATGTTTTGTCTCAGCTCAGGAAGAACTTGAGTGTGTCAGGTGACACAGCCACATACTTGAACTCTCCCTCCAATACCTACTCACGCATTGCATGCACTCTCCTGTTCCCCCCGCGCCCCCCCCCCCCCACACATGCACTCGGAGCACTTCACATTAGTACAATAAAATAACTTAAAATCCCTGTAAGATCCATTTAAAAGGGGGAGAGTAAAGGGGGGGGGGGAAAGAAAAAATACATTAAGGGGAACCAACTGTAAATTCTCTAAAGACACACACACACACACTGTCCCATCCACCTTCTCCCCGACATGCATACATAAACTCTCCTGTCTCGCGTGCGCACACACACACTTTCCTGGAACTTGCACTCCACAGGGAGTAAAAAGACACACGATGGCAACGTGACGCTGTCACGACCCGGCCCTGGGCAGAAAATCCCAGGTGATAAGATCAGAGTCAGGTTGGCGCACCGTACACAGGTGACTGCGGCCAGGGAGCCGTCCCACCGGCCACACGGCCCATGTACAGTTAGGAAGTACAACAAATGTGGGTGGTCAGCCCCGCCCAAGCTGTGCTCCCAGCGCCCTGCCCCCCGCCATTATTATTTTATTATTATTAAACATTTATAAAGCGCCAGTAGTAATCTGGCGCTGTACAGAACATACAATCAGATGCGGTCCCTGCCTGTGGCTTACAATCTAAAAGACAAGGAGGGGGAGACAAGGAGAGGGGACAGCGGGAGAGACATGGGAGAAGACAAACAAACATTCAGGCGGATGCGAAGTCTCAGGTGCGTGTACTTGGCTTGGTTACAAGGTGGT
>QEPC01010496.1:2237044-2254586 GCA_003113815.1 Sphenodon punctatus
CTGGGGGCTGCAAAGGCTGCTGGGGGCTTCTGGGGGCGGGCATGCACCTTTGGCCTGTGGCTGTGGGGTGGGGCCCTGCTCACCTGGCGGGGCTTCTGGGGGCAGCAAAGGCTTCTGGGGGCTTCTGGGGGCAGCAAAGGCTGCTGGGGGCTGCAAAGGCTGCTGGGGGTTTCTGGGGGCAGCAAAGGCTGCTGGGGGCTGCAAAGGCTGCTGGGGGTTTCTGGGGGCGGGCGTGCACCTTTGGCCTGTGGCTGTGGGGTGGGGCCCTGCTCACCTGGCCGGGCTTCTGGGCCATGACATACAGCCATGGCAGTCAATGAATGTTGGCCAACCTGGATGGGTCATGGCGGGCCGCAACAAGCGTCATGGCCTACTTTGGCCCAGGCTCCAACCTCAGAGGCTCTCTGAGGTTATAGTCCAGGCTCTCCAGTGACACGGCGCAGGGCAATCCCAGGCCAACATATTGCAGGACCTCCACAGAAGTACCAGTGACCTGCAGGTCACAGTGGCCACCATCACATCTGGTTTTATCCTGGTTCCCCGAGGCAGAGTGGTTTCCCCTGTCCCTGGCTAGCATCATGGCTTGCTTCCCTCGACAACTCTCCTCCCAGGCTGTCACCCAGACTCTGGAAGCTCCATCAGCACTGCCAGGGCCCCTTTGAATGCCGTGCGCTTCTCCAGCCCAGGCACAGCCAGCAGAGTGCCGAACGCATTGCTTCTGACCGAGAAGTCTCCGTTTCCCAGTTTCGCTCCCACCCTGCCTTGTCTCACTCTGCTGGTCGTGCCTGGACTGGTTGTGCAGGGAGTTTGACGAAGCAGCTGTGAGAAGGAGGGAATGGGGCAGCTAGGATCCTGGCCCCAAGAGCTGGCCGCGGGGTGGAGGGTTGACGCAGCACAGCTACAGTGTGGCCACCATGCCAGGCAAGGCTGGTTTTCTCGATTATGGAGCAGCCGGAGCCAGAAGGGGACAAAGACAGTAGTGATCCCCTGCATTGGAGTTTGTGGGGGCCCCAGGCTCATGGGCCACAGTGCAGCTGCACTTGCTGGCTTATGCCCCTGCACTGTGTCCATTATGTCAGGGAACCATTCACCTGCACAAGACAGGTTGAACAATATTATAGTACTCGCTGCTGTAAAGCAGTTTGTGAGAAATCTCACTTTGTACATAGTCAATGCCAGACGGGATCAGATCAATGGTCCATCGAACCCAGCAACCTGTCTCCGACGGTGGCTGTTCCTCAGTCGCTTTGGAGAGGGACCCAACAGGTCACAATGGAGTAATCCATTCTCTACTGCTCACTCACAGCTTCCGCCTGCCAGAGATTGTATCCCCTGGCCTATGGACCTATCCTCCAAGAACTTATCCAAGCCTTGTTTAAACTCAGCTATGTTACTGACCTTGACCACCTTCTCTGGCAACAAGTTCTACAAGTTATTTCTACACCGAGTGAAAAAGTTCTTTCTTTCGCTTGTTTTAAATCTGCGCCAGGTAGTTTCATGGCGTGTTCTAGTATTACTGTCCCTCCATCGTGTAATTAGCCTGAAAAAAGCTTCCAAGCCTCATTGTTAGTGTTACACACATCTTTATTGTACCCTTCCGAGACTGTCCTGAGGACACCCCTTAAGCCAGAGATGGGGACCCTCAGGCCTGAGGAAGAAATGCAGTCAACGGTTTATTTTAACTGTGGCCCCTTTCCAGATTTTTGACCTGGCCCCTAGGGCCATCCAGTTCCTACCCCCAAGCACTGAAAGACTGAGCTCTGGGTAAGGAAGCCGAGATGAAGGCATGCACAGAAGGATAGAGGACAGATCCATGGCACAGATTTAGGATTTGGACCCTCCTCTTCGTGAGTGCACCTCTTGAGCACCCCAGCTCCAACGTCTGCGTCCCTTGGAGCTTGTACTAGTTTCCAAAGGTTCTCCACCCCTCCCTTAAGCACTCCTGCCTCCAGTTCCTCTTTGATGCATGAGATAGTACATTTTTCAAAATGGCTCCTGTCCCAAGAGGGAAAAGGTTCCCCACCCATGAATTCTAAACAGAGTACAAGCCTACTTCTTTCCCACAGTATTCCTGCTAAAAAGATACTTCCGCAGGTTCATCCAAGTCAACTTCAGAGCAGGTGAGGGAACAAGCTGTTTCACAGCTCTGGTGGTCTCGTAGTAGGAGCAGAACGGAGGACCTTTCAGGCTGTTGGTTCCTTTATGCCCAGGGATCCTCTGTTATCCCTGCCCCAGTGAGTTGGAAACTGGGAAACATTCTCCAGCGAGCAGGAAAGGAAGAAAGCTGCAGTCACATGCAGAGTCACACAGATGAAGTAATACGCTGGCAGAGCTTGGCCCTTGTTGTCCGTTTTCAAAGGCCATCTGTGGGCAACAGACTTAAACTGTCATTCAGGAAAAAAAAATGCAAAAAAGCCTAATGGGCCATGGCATTATCCTCTCCCTGGCATTCAATGAAGCAAGGCTTGTTCTCTGCACAAAGGCAGAAAACAAAAGGACACTTTTTTAAGCTTGGGGGAGGGGAGAAAAGAATTGTTCCTTAACAAAAAAAATTCTGACAGAAAAAAAATGGGCATCGGTTAAGGTCCAATCCTGAGAGTTGTTCTGCAGGCGCCTCACTCTATAGATTGCAAGTTGTTCCGTTGAAGTCAACACGGCCCCTAGTGCATCATATTCTATACAGGCCCAAGTCGGGGACCTTCGAGAGAGACCCAGATTGGAGGCATCGCATGAATTACAACGGGTGTGAACTCAGCTCCTGCCTCCGGTAGGATTGCCACCTTGCCGGGTGTTGATCAAGAGTCTCCAGTGGAAGTTCAACATTCTCTAGGTTAGTTGGAAGGCCCGTGACCAACCCGGACAACTGGGGCTTCCAGAGGTGGCAGCAGGGGGTGGCCACATCAATAACGGGGTGGGTCATAGGGATTTTCCTGCCCCTTTTCCGACATGGTCCCACCCCATGAAGTGCCAACGTTCTGCAAGAGCGGGGCCGCCTCAGAAAGGGGTGCGACATCACCTTTGCTCCTCCCCCTTTCATTCTGATATGGCCCTGCCCCTTGGTGCATTATTAGTGATTATATTGCACCAGCAATGTCCCTGGCACTGTACAATCATTGATTAGAGACAGGTCCCTGCCCTGAGGGGCTTTCAATCTAGGAAAGACAAAATAGGGGAGGCAAGGGAAAGGGAAAAACTGGGCGAGACAAGAACACATTCACAAAGTGGAGAAGTCACCGGTGCATGTGCTTAGTTAGGTGTTTTGTTAAGTGTCATACTCTGCATGTATTATCTCCTTTTGTTTATCTAAACTCCCTTGAGCAAAGATGATCCGCGAGTTGCTGTGCCTGTCTGCATCTCGGGCGCCCTAGTTCAAATCCTGGCTCTGGTGCCTTAGTGGAGTTTTCCTCGAGCCCCGAGGCTGGGTAAGCGATTGCCTTGTTTTGCGTTTGCAGCGTGTGGGCAGCACGATATATTGACAACACATAATTTAGTCCCCCAGGTTCTCATTCGGAGAGGATATGCTGCATTGTATGGAGGCGGCTGCTGCTCACAGTCACAAACACTGTTCTCCCACAAGAATTAGAGCTCGCAACCAGCCTGTAATTTGAGACAGGAGACCCAAACTGCCAGGGCAGGGGGGGCTATTTTCATGCTGGGGCCAGTAGGCTGTGGTAATGCGAGACGAGAAAGTCAGCCCGCCCTCTCCCCCTGCCCCTCTTGGTCTGTTTTCTTGAACCAATGAGCAGAGTGCTAGTTTGGCTCCAAGAAAGGGAGGGAAAGAGGCACATTAGAGCATGGAAAAAGGAGGCTTAGGATCTGTGCCTGGTACTGATGCAAATGAAGGTAAAGCCATACAAACAGCAACACAATCAGGCCATTCATCACTCCTTCATTAAGCAGCTTTTCTTTACCGACAAAAAAACGACTTCCTTTTTTTATATGAAGAGGATTGAACAACAACAACGATTCTAATTGGCAAGTATAGAATGCACCCTGTTTGGGGAGAGTGGCTACTGCTCATGCAAATCAAGCAGTGCTTGAGGTGTAGGTGGTGGTAGCATAATCTGTATTATATGATAGATCTACCATTAAAAAAATCCACCTAGCTCAGCATATGGATTATCTACAAATCACCTACCCCTATAGGTGACATGGAGGGTAAGGGCTGCCGAGACATGTGTGGCTTCGAGGATGAGTCATTGCAGGACCAGGGCCACTGGATGAGTCATTGCAGGACCAGGGCCAGTGGATGCGTCATTACAGAATCAGGCGCCAAATCAGGGATCAAATTAGGGAGTCAGAGACATGGGGCATCATTCAGAGGGGAGAGCCAGTGGGGGTCAGTGCCAAAGCAGAGGTCTAGCCAGGGAGTCAGTCAGAGGGAACCAAGGATGAGGAAACAAGGAGAAGGTACAAGAGCCAGAAGGAGTAGGTAATGCTGCTGTGTAGTGTTGAGCTGCTCTGAGGAGACTGGGGCTGTGGCTAGTTCTTAAGGGCAGCTGGGGGCCAGGTCCACCAGTGAGGAGGCCTGTAGCCCCAGCCTTGCAGGAAGCTCAGCCGGGTCACTCTTCCTTGGCAATGCGGCACAGCTGCCGAGAAAGGAGACTCTGGGGAATCAGGATGAAGGACATCCTAACAGTACCCCCCGCACTTCACAGGCACCCTCTGGGCTTGGCAGGATGGGCTTGGCGGAAAGCCTGGATCAAATCTGGGGTGTGAAGGTTTGCAGCGGGTTCCCAGGAGTGTTCATCGGGCCCATACTCTTCCCAGTCAACAAGTGTAGACGGCCCAGTACTCTCTTGGAGTCGAGGATTTTGTGGGCTATGTACTCATTATAGCCCTGAAGTGAGATCGGGGCAGAAGGAGCCAGCTGACAGCTGGGGAAAGGGTTGGCTATGTAGGGTGTCAGAAGGGACACACAGAAGACCGGGTGTATCTTCAAGGGGGGGACAGATGGAGGTGAAGCGCGACCTGGTTGATAAGTTTATCGATGGGATATGGACCAATATACTGGTGGTCAAGCCTGGCCATGGGGTGAGTGGACCAGAAGTGCTGAGTGGATAGCTAGGTCTTGTTGCCTACCTTGAAGTTGGGGGTGGTTTGCCTTCACTGGTCAGTCTGGTGTTTGTAGGCACTTTTGGTGGTGTCTAGTTGTATTGTATTAGAGGGACAGAGTTCTAGTTGTATTGTAACTGGAGGGACATTGGGTGGCAGAGTTAGCATAATAGGGGGTCAAATGGGCAGATGAATGGTGTCCGGGGAGCATTATTATGGATGAACTCCATGAGTGGGAAAAGGTCAACGCGGTTGCTCTGATGGAAGTTGTGGAAGCAGCAGAGGTATTGTTCCAAGCTCTGTCCATCACTCTGGGGATGATGAGCACTGGAAGTGAGGCGTTCCAGATGGAGTGGATCCTTTAAAAGCACCTGGACAACAGAAAAAGTCTTTTGGTGCTTTTTGAAGGCGAGGAGGAAGGAACCGAGATGAATATCTGGAGGGATGGAGTTCCACACTGAAGAACGTACCAGAAGTAGGTCGCTCTCTCATACTTCCCAACCGTGCCTGGAGGCAGAGCTGGGACATTTAAAAGCTTCCTGTAGGGCAATGATGGAGCAGCTCCGAGCATGATTGTCCCATCTGAAGTGAAACAACTGGTCCCCTTGACTTTATTAGGTTCCAGATACTGGTCCTGCAGGAAGCTACAGCTGAGCTGGGCTCTCTCTGGCCCTTTTCACACAAGACGCACACTCACCCCCGCGTGCGACTGGGTGGGCGTCCGTGTGACAGCCGTGTGTGTGTGTGTGTGTGTGTGTGTGTGTGCGCGTGTGTGCGCGCGCGCTCCTGCTTTCCACCCATCTCCACCAATCCCCTACGCATGGAAGCATTGAACAAAACAGAGGTGGCTCCGTGCGTGGAGATGGGTGTGCATCTGCACAGCCGCTGCAGTGCACAGACATCCCCGCCCCCTACACCGCGGCTCCTGCCAGCCCATTTGAAAAGGGCCTCTTTGATACAATAGAGTTAAGAAGCACAGATCTAAACTCACCTCTATATACTTCTCTGGCTGGATAGTGCCGATTGCAGTAGTATTGGCCAATACTACTTTATTTTTCTTTAAAAGAAGACTGTGTTCTTCCTGTTGAAGTTAGGTTCCATTTGAAATAAAACAAAGAAATGGAAGAGGAGAACACAAGTTAATTTTTGTGCCACCGATGTGAGCGCAACCTATTTTTAAGTGCAATGAGCCACTGATAATTACCTCCCGTCATGTCTGTGTTTCGTAAGTGAGAATGTTAACCACACTAACTACTAAGTACCAGGACAGTCATTCAGGCTTTCTGTAAAAATGACTGAAACTAGAGAGGAGCTGAGAACACCGTGTTTGAAGAAAGTAAGGAGTTTCAGGTGATGGTTTAGAGCAAGGGTGGCCTGATCTGCCAGAAAACCTATGGGAATGGGGTGGGTGGGTGGGGTGTGCTTCACCCCTTTCTGGCATAGCCACACCACTTTTTCAAACACCAGGCCATCACAGCATTTGGGGACTGCCACTGCCACCATTTTGGAAAAGGATGCAGAATGGTCCAGCAGCCATTTTGTCCATGCAGAGTTTTTTGTTTTTTAAATTAAAATAGCTGCTGGGGTCATTCTGTGCATGCACATCCTTTTCTAAAATGGCAGCAATCCTACCAGCACCCTTTCGGAAAAGGGCAGCCAATTTGCACACGTACAATCCAGTTACCTTTTCCCAAAAAAATTTGCATACGCATTTAAGTGAAACGAACTGCACATCCCTAGTTGTGGCATTTTTATTAATTACTTTGCAGACAATTGCTCGTATTCACCCCAAATTGGGTTCTGCTGTTTTGCCTGCAGAGTCACAGTTTGGGGTTGTGGAAGCTCAGCTTTGTCCTGTTTGTTTGGATCAGTTTCAATTAGCGTTGTCCATCGATGCAGAGGATGTTCTTGGAGTGATGCAGGCAACCAGTTGTGAATTAGATCCTTGCCCGTCCTGGCTGGTGAAAGCTAGCCAGGAGACATTGGGGCCATTGCTTGCTGGGATTGTCAATGCCTCCCTTTGGGAGGGTAAGTTGTCAGACACCCTTAAAATTATGGTTGTCCAGGCCCTGCTCAAGAAACCATCTTTGGAGGCTGACTCCCCGTCCAGCTGTTGTCCTGTCTAAGGGAAGGTTATTGAATGAGTGGTTGCCCAGCAATTTCAGGCTCATCTCAATGCTATTGGTTCCTGTACCCATTCGAGTCAATTTTTTGTCCAGCTTATGGCATGGAGACTGCACGGGTCGCCTTGGTCAATAATCTATGCCTCAAGATTGACAAATCTTGAGATATTTCAGTGGCCTTTGATACAGTTGATCATGAGGTCCAGTTCCAGAACAGTGCAAATTATCTTATGTTCTTCGGTGCTGTTGACATGACTGCAGGACTTGGCAGGGGTGTGCGAGATTGCTCTTGAATGGTTCTGTTTGTGATGGGAGATTGCTTGTCATCCCCTCAAGACCTCCCCTGTGCTATCTCACAGGGTTCCATCCGGTCTCCCCTCTTGTTCAATGTGTATCTGAGGCTGCTGGACGAGATCATTCCGACGTTTGGAGTGAAGTGCCATCAGTATGTTGATGACACCCAGCTCTACCTCTCGTTTTCATCCAACCCAGTTCCTGCAATCTCTGTGTTTAATCAATGCCTGTCTGCCGTTGGGGACTGGATGAGGGGGAGCGGGTTGAAACTGAATCTAGACAAGGTTGAAATTATGATGGTTGGCTGACCCTCTGACTTGGAGGAGATTGGGACCCCAGCATTGAGAGGGTCCGGCTCCAGGTACACAGCTGTGGAGTGCTTGGACACCTTGCTGCCCTACATGGTCAGGTTGAGTGGTGGCCAGGAGCACTTTTCACCAAATCCATCTAGTGAGGAGGCTGTGGTCCTTTCTTTCCGATTCATCTCTGGCCACCATCATCCATGCTTTCATTACCTCAAGGCTACATCACTGCAACACGCTCTACCTGGGGCTGCCCTTGGTGATGGTTTGGAAGCTGCAGCTGGTGCAGAATGGGACGGCCCGGCTCCTTTCAGGGACAGATCACCGTGAGCATATTACACCTGTGCTTGACAGTCTGCACCGGTTGCTTAAGCTTTCTGGGCATAATTCAAGTGCTGTTTTTGACCTTTAAAGCCCATATGGCCTGGTCCCCACACATCTGAAAGCCCGCCATTCCTTCCACTGTGACCCCTGCAGTTGGTCAGGAGCGCTCTCTTGTGGGTACCACCTGCCAATCTTGTCTGCATGACAGCAACCAAGGGGACCTCTCTGTGGGTCCTTTCTCCAGTATTATGGAACTCCCTTCCCCCGGAGATCCATCCAAGCCTGAGCATATTCCGGAGGCAGCTTAAAGCTTTTCTTTTTGGCCAAGGATGTGGCAGGCAGGGATAGGGGCGGTTGGTCTTTGGGGGGTGAGGATGGGAATTTTAAAAGTGATTTTATTGTATTTTGTATGATTTTTTTATTCTAAGCTGCCCTGAGCCTTCAAGGAAGGGTTGGGTATACATTTTAATTAATAAATAAAATGGCTTAGGTGTCTAAAACCCATTTTCAAAAGTGACCCACACTCTTAGGCGCCTACGTGCCATTGAAAACCTAAGTCACATTTGAAAGTGGGATGTAAGCACTTTTGAAAACTATCGTTTTTGTCTACAGCTGAGCCATAGCCAAAAGGACAGACTTTGGGATTCAACCGAGTCAAAGCTGGGGTGGCCAGATATGTACATTTTAGAGGACACTTATGAGAAATACAGGTTGCAGGGCTGTATTGGCTCCAATGCATTCTCCAATTGCTCCAATATGGGCCTGCAGCCTGTATTTCTTGTAAGTGTCCGCTAACATTTGCGCATCTGGCCATCGTGGTCAAAGCCACGATAAGGTATTTAAATTTCCATCCTTTCATGACACCTCTTGTAAAACGAAAGGGCTTGGATCAAAGATACCATGGTTGGACACCAGAACTTCTCATGCCCATGCCACCATTTCCGGTTTATTCACAGGATCGGGGAACATGACGGGAGCGGGAGGAAAACAACAGGGAATGTATCCCCCATTGGGACCTGTTGGGTGCTTCTTCCAAGGCCCTGTGATTGGCCACTGTCGGAGACAGGATGCTGGGCTAGATGGACCATTGGTCTGATGCAGTATGGCACTTCTTATGTTCTTATGACCTGTTCTGACACATGGGACCCCGTGCAGTTACAGTTTGTACTATTCTGGATCCGGCCCTGCGAATTATTCCACTCAGGCAGACCCTTGCATTGTGCCGAGCCCAAGTGACTTTAAAGGGACTCCACGGAGACCTGCACCAAGGAAGAATGGACAGAACCAGAAAACGGCTCTGTACATTATGTTAAACACAGGGGAAATCAACCCAGTGGTATTTATTCTGTGCAATGGCATCCCAAGGTGGAGCAGCATGAACTCCTGGTTTATGCTGCTACCTTATGGACTCTGCCCAATAGGGGGAGCTCATCAGGTGGGAGGCAGCATAGATAGATGAAGCCCAGAACTCCCCCTTGCAAGGTGATCCTCCCCACTGGTGAAACTGACAAGCACAAAGTCCCCAAAACTGAAAACCGGTTCACTGCTTAAGCTGATGAACAGATGTTCATTCCATGCTGTGTTTTCAGCTTCCCTGCAGGGCTGCTGCTGAGGATTTTTTCAGATTTGTACTGGGGGGGGATCTGTATTGCAAACCTGTGTTCCTTCTGTGGCTAGATTCCAGGTTGGTTCGTATAACCAAGCATCGTGCTTATCCCCCATGTTAGGCAGGTGGAACGGTGGCACGTGCTGTGTGTAGAGAAACCTCGAGTCTGCGAGGAGGCAAGACAAAGGGATCTAACCCGTACAAAGGGTGTGGGGAGATGTTAGGTGCGATGCCATCAGCTCATACAGAAGCTATCCCCAAACTAAGAATTGTTTATTGCCTTATTGGAAAGTGAGGTGCGCTCTTATTTTGTCAGTGACGGACATTTAGAAGGTCATTTCAGGCTTAAAGGGCAGCATGAAAAAGCTTAGAGCTATCTCCGAGAGGCTGGCTGCTCTGGCTCAAGGGACAATGCCAACAGCAGAGAGAAGCCACTGGGTTTAAATCTGGACACACAATTAAGCCTCCCACAGGAGAGAGACAATTCTCATGTTTTGTTTGTTTGTTTCCTTGTGCTTCATTCCCCAGGGTTTAATTAGCAAAAAACAACAACAAGGGATTACTCACGTTCTGATGCAACGACCTTAAAGGCAAGCACAGGTACAACGCAGAGTCATCCAGTGCCATAAAATCATGTTCCAACGATCTCTAAATCTCAGATACTCCACCTGGACCCATTTTCTTTTTAAAAGGGATCTCTAGATCTCAGAGATCCCCAAATCTCCAATTTAGAAATCACTTTTAAAAATAAAATCAATACAGATACAGGTGGAATTTCACAAAGGCTAACACCGGCCCTTTTCACACAGAGACACTAACACTGATAAAATGGGTGTTTAGATTTTACTATACATGTTGCAGGGCACCCATAGAGCACACCTACAGCCCTGCAAAATGAATAATAAAATCTAACATCCATTTTATCAGCGTTAGAGCGTCTGTGTGAAAAGGGTCTGTCTGCCACACAACTAATGTGTTGCGGTGCCTACATTTTGGCACATGAAATGCTATAATCCCACTGCGTGTGTGGGCGGTCATGGGTATGAATCTCACACCAGTGGCGGTGCTTCCTCTACAATCCCGATTTTTCATCAAACAAAGCAAGAACATCTGGCACTCTACCTTCCCTAGTTTGTACGAGTAAGCTGACAGGCAGCCTATACAAGGCCAGAGCGGGGAACAGAATCTAGGAATCCAGGATAAGAACTCCATGGTTTAGCTACCCAGCCACACTGCTAACTCTGCTACAGGACACACATACATTGCAGGACAAGTGTGTTAACTTTTTGGCCTCACTTGGTTCAGCACTAAGGGAGGGGCACTGAAATGTAGAGAGAAACAGCAGCTGTGTGAACATATTACTCCAGGACAAGGCAAGCATAGATTAAGAAACAAGTGGTGAGTTTGCAAGTGAGAAGCACTACTTATTGTGTGATGAGTTCAGATGAGTCCATAGGAGGACCAGTTCTAGAACCAAGGTCTCCTTTCCATCCAGTCAACAGCTCTAACTCTTGAGCACAAGTAAAGAGGTCGTAGATGGAATGCACAATTACTATGCAATATAATCACGCACACATACTGGACACAGAGAGCCAGGCTATAATTCTGGGTCTCCAGCTATAATTTTTCATTTCTACAGCACAGGAGTGGGGAACCCCTTTCTTACCAAAGGCCACTTCGGAAATTAGTACAAGCTAAGACAGGGGGTGATTAAGAGGAAGGTCCATATCATGGATCTGTGCCCGTTCCTGGAGTGCATGTCCTCATCTCTGCTCCCTTCCCCTGAGCTGTCCCTCAGTGCTTGCAGGTAGGAAGTGGATCCAGTAGCCAGGTCTATGAACTAGAAAGAGGCCAAATGAAGACTACCCATGGGTCACATTTGGCCCCTGGGTCTGAGGTTCCCCTACCCCTATTATGGGACTTAGTGTTCAAAGGGTAACAAATGAACCAATGGCCCCCTGGAATCCAGGTTCAGTCTGTGCAGCCCCCACTCACACATTTAGTGTGTAGCACCTAACAAACAGGCAGCCCCCAAGTGTATTTTTGGAGCGTTCGAGCAGCCCCCACTCACAGGTTTAGCATGACTAACCTAATAAGTGTTCTTCCCGGCTGTGTTCTGCCTACCAACCCCCCACAACAGTACCCCGGGGCTCGCCCAGCTTCAGTGTTGCCCCCAACTTGCAGGAGAAGAGGATTGGGGCTGAAAGACCAAGGAAAGCACGGAGCCCAAGGGGGTTTTCAGACAACTGTGTTACCCATTCTGTATTCATTGGTTGACCACTGGTTACCAGTGGGGCTGGGGAGACGTTTATCTGAAAACAACTTAAGCTGTAAGCGAGCACAATATGCAAGACTGTACAATGACTTTACTGCTTACAGGGCATGAAATTTAAGGCAGGAGCCTTAACTTAAAATGTCCGTGCTTTTTGGAGCATGGTTGAATTGGTAAGAGCCTTAGCTCCTCTCTTGAACCAAAGATTTTTTTGATCCTAGAATTTCTGTGGTTTTCCCAATATTCCAATTTCCCAGTATCCCGCTCCCTGAACAAGACGACACCCCAGCAGTTTCATTCTTCTGGGTTATGACGACTCTGGGAGGTTATTGCCACCCACCCAGGGAGGGTCATACCCAGGTTTATGCTTGTCAGCACTTGGAGGCTGGAAATAATCTTTTGTTATGCACAGAATTCCAAGTTTATTGAGCAAATTGCATATTTATTGAGTGCCTACAGTTGCTGTGGTGGGATCTCAGCAGCACGCACTTCTCCTCCCACAATCACGGTAGAGGAGTGAACATACAGAAATCAAGAACTGCCATTCACGCCATTTCCCATCCCCCCCCCGCCCACCATTTTGGCTTCCATGCCACCACCAGCCCACTGTGGTGCCTTTCCCTCCCCACCAGCCTGCAGGCTCACCATGGTGCCTTTTCACCCACATCTGCCATTCCCATCTGGTGGAGCGGTTTGCCAGAGATTTTCCTGGTGCTTCCCTGGGCTCTCCTGGCTGCCTGTCAACACAGTAAATAAAAAAACAGCACATAATTAGATCACAATAAATGGAAGCCTTGATCACAAAGTCCCCCCCCCAGTGCATTAACTTACCGTTCTCTTCCTCCTCCCCTACAAAAGGTGGCATCCGGGTCCTCTGTTCCCTTGACAAGAATCTCCAGTGGCTCCTCAAACAAGGGATACACTGAGAGTCATGGTGTCCGTGTCAACCTGTGCAGGCTCTAGGGCCAGAATGGGCATGGAGGGATCTCTGCCAGTAGTCACGGTGGGAGCAGGAGCAGTTGCAGCAGGAGCAGGCAGTGGGGTAGCCATATCCGGTCACTTCTGGCCTCTGGAGAAGGCATAGCCATACAGGTGGGATGCCACGATGGGTCCACTGATGCCCAGGAACCAGTCCAGGGTTTCACAGTAAGGAGATGTTTGCCTCCCGCGGCCAGAGACGATGTTGTTGTCCCGGATCTCCTAATATCCTCTCCTCAAGTTCTTGGCCCACGCCATTACTGGTTCATGTTAGCCCTGTCGCACCATTTGAACTGGGATTTTGTGGAACATGGTCTCGTTCCTAAAGCACTTCACCAGTGCCTATTGGACCTTCTGCTCGCCCCATAAAGCAATGAAGGCCCTGGTCTCTTCCTTGGTCCAGGGAATGCAGTGTTAGCAGGCAGATGCAAAGGCAGCAAGTGGACGTGATGGAACAGCAGAGGTAGCGGCCTGGCTGTCAGTATTAGCCACGGCCACAGCAACGGAAAGCCTCTGCAAGTCGTTCCTTGGAATACAATGGCTTGGAAAGAGCAAGCATTGGGTGCCTGCTGGAAACCAGGATGAGGTACATTGGTCAGTGCAAGGTACGATGTTGATGTTATCTAAATGCACAATATTTTATTTTTATAGCACACCCCCAGCCAGACGGCACCTGGAGTGCTTTGCAACAAGGATACAATAAAATATAAAATCCAGTTAAAATACAAATCAGTGTAAAAGCAATTTTTAAAGGGGAAGGTAGAAGGGGAGGATGAACCGCATCAAGGGGAACCAGCAGTGGATCCTAAAAGCACCTGGAGAACAAATAAGTCTTAGATGCTTTTTAAAGCAGAGGAAGGAAGAACAGGGACAGACATCTGGAGGGAGCAAGTGCCACACCAAGGGGCCTGCCACAGCAAAGGCCCGATTGCCTGTCACCATACGGTGCAAGGGTGGAATCCTAAACAGCGGATGGGTTCTGAGCACCGATAACCATCAGTGCAATGCTCCTGGGGCAGGTCTCAAATATAGTCACAGTCTGCACCATTCAGGGCCTTGAAAACCAGCAGCGCAATTTTAATAATTCAATCCACTGCTCTACAGGCAGCTAATGCAGAGAACGCAGGGTAGGCGTAATATAATCACAGCTGCCCAAACCAGGCAGCAGCTGAGCTGCCGCGTTCTGCACAAGCGGCAGGTAATGAACATGAGCAATGCCCAGTACTATTGAAGCATGTGACAAATATTCACGTGCAGAGATCTTATTAACTCTCATTTCTATTCCTGCTAGTCTGGAAATATGTTACCATATAATTGCTAGTTTCTAAATGTACTAGCTGGTTTCTTTTAAAAAAAAATATAATGTGTCACAACATACCCACAATGACACACAAACCTGCTTTGTTAGACACCCTCGGAATTTGTATTTTACTTTAATCCAAACCAGTGGCTACTGGAGGGTTCTACAGAGATAAGGAATTCTCTCGGCGTGCCAGTGAGTGGGAGATCCAGGATTTCCCCTCAGGAAATAAAGCAGAATGTGGGAGGGATGTCAGTGTGACAAAGAAATCCTGGATAAAACCCAGGCTACCGTCTGTTTTCAGCAAATAATATACAGGATTCAAAGCCATCACTATCCGAGGTCTCTCCTACGTGACTCAGTAGCCAGTAGGAAACTGTCAGAGCACTAAAGTCGAAGCACACACAGGTCCAGATATCAGAGATGGGTTCAGGACCAGCAAATAGCCCAGGGGCATAGCACGATACCAGAGGAACATGAGCTTTGACACCTGGTCCTCTAGGTTCATAGGCAGTAGTGGGATCCACACTGCCACCATGCTGGTCAAGTGGAACCACAGCCTTGTGGCCTTTTGCAAGCCTGGCTCCACCTTGCCAGGTTTCCAATTGGTCACTGCCGACCTGAACTCGATTGGCCAAGGACTCCTATATAATTTCTTGGGTCAGAACAAACCCTTGCCCTTGGTAAGAGTTTAACAGAGAGAGGCCTGGCTCCACCAGCTGCCTGGCCGTCACCTCAGTTGTTCCTGTCCCCCTCTGGATCCTGCTTGGATTGATTTCCTGGACTCCAACCCCTGTTTGGTTATCAGACTACACCTCTTGCTTACCCCTCAAGAGCCCGGTGCGGGACTGAAATGATGCTGTGGACTCCAATCTCTGCTACTCAGTCTCTTGCCCAGGTCAGGCCTTGTTGTTTCACAACTAGGATCTTGCCACGGCAGTGAAGAAAAACAGACAGGAGAAGCAGGCAGATGGGCAGACGAACAGGTTTGGGGTAAGTTCAAGGACAGATTCCAAACAGGCAAATGCCTAGCAGAACAGGTAGAAAGCTCCAAGCGAAAGGCAGAACAAAGCAAACCGATCCAGATACAAGGAGCCCCAGGCAGGGTACAGCTGGTCTGGGGGCAACCAAGAGGATCAAAGAGGTGAGCAGGCCCTAGGGAAGAAAAGGAAGGGTGACTAGACGAGATGGTATCCCAAGTTTCCTATGGCCAAGGACCCGAGTTCACCACACCAAAGAATCTTAAATTCCACAACCAGTGAAGCCAAATTCTGCAAGTTCATTAATATTTGCATAATTAATTTAATTTGCATAACTATGCATGCTGGGAAGCAAATTTGCAATAGGTTTGACATAGAATCACAACTTTGCTAATCAAACAACTTAAATCCTCTGGAATGTCAGCACCTCCCTCACCCAAACATAGGGCCTTCAGACCCCACCCACCCACCCACCCACAATTCATCTCCATGGGGCCTATTGACCCTCAGGTCATGGTCAGGCTTGGCTGATTCTGCAAAAATCACTGCAAATGGCAGCAATGCAGTCAACTGGGGTCCCTGCCTATGGCCTCAGGCCTGCCTAATGTACAAGCGGCCGAGCTGGGAGCATAAAGCAATGCTTAAAACTGAGACCCTATCAGGAAGCTAGGGGGAGTGGCCAAGCCAACACAGGAGAGACCTACGCAGTCTATCCAGGGCCCAAGCCAAGGAACGTCAGTGTCACGGGTGAGCGAGTCACTTCCCAGGAAGCCCCATGGTTCAAGACCTGTGTCCTGACAGAAGCAAAACCAAGTACTGAGTCACTATAGTTTCTGCGCAGCAGAGATATGGAAAACTTCTGAGTTTTGTGCAGCAGAGCAGACTGCCTCAGGATGGGAATATTCACAGTGTTAAGGCCGTAGCCAACATTTTGCCTTGGGGATTCAGCTCTAGCAGTCCAACATGCAGCCTTGCACTCTAGTGAAACATACACGCACAGATACAGTCTCTATACACTGGTCTCCAGCCAGGTAACAACCCCTCTGACTCAACCCAAAAGCCTTCCAGCCAGGCAACAAACCTCTGGCTAAACTCACTCTCTTGCTGGCTTAGGCCAAGCTGCCAAGTCCTTGTACAGAGCCTTCACCTTTCCCCAAGGTCTTTCCCATTCAGTAGCTTCTCCCCCTCTGGCTCAGCTTTATCCTCTGTCTGGGCTGGCTTGGCCACGCCTAGTCCACAGCTGCTTCCTGTCAGGCGCTGTCCTTTCTTCTGATCAGCGCCTGCATCCTCACCAGCGCAGTCCCCAGGCTGGTGCTACTTTCTTAAAGGGCCAGTGGCCTGCAGGGATTCTGCCCTTTTACATTTTTGATCTTCCAGTTTAGAGTTCTGCAGCCAAAACTGAACCAGATAGGACCCAAGTGAAAGTGTTGAGATCTGCTCAGGTCACGTGCAATATTATTCACTCATTTGGGCTGAGTGCCCATCACTGGCCCAGTCCCTTTCTGATGTCCCTCGATCATTCCTTCTTATTTCTGATGGCACGTGTGGCAAAATGCCCTTGCCCTGACAAAGACCCCCCTCTGACCCTCCTTCACTGAAACTGCAAGCCTGGCTCAGCCAAAGCCCAGGCCTCAACAAGTACCTGTTCAGGACTTCCTCATTCCTGGAATTCCTAAGGACTCTACACCTAAGACAGGTGACGTGGGATGATCGAATCATAGGAGAGGGGCTGCTGGATTACAGCCAGCTGACCCTCCTGGACAAATCAGAACGAAGGTCAACGATGCCTTAAAAGGACCAGCACAGGCATTTTGACCCCCTCTCTCTCTCTCTCTCCTCACTGAGCTGCTGCTAGGCTGATGATCTCCCTGTCTGGAGGCACGCATGGACTATATGGCTTAACTGTAACTCTGGCCTTGCCAGAAGAAGAACTTGGACCCCATAGGGAAACCATCCCCTATGGAGACCTGATCAGCACCACTGTGAGTACTTGCTAGTTACAGTTATAGGAAGATGCTTTCTAAACGGGCTACTGACCACAGGACTGACTCTGATTGCTCAAAGGGTAATCACCCCTAGTTCTAAGCTTTTATTCCTTTTTGTTATATGTACCAGTAAAATCTAATGCTGCTTTTAAACGAGGGCGCGCTGAAGCGCCTCCCAAACGCCACATTATAGCAAAGCCGCCGGAGTGGCTTTCTCCCCGTTGCCAGCGGCGGCGACTGGAGACACGGGGCTTTGGAGCGGCGCGTTCTTAAGCCAGATAATTGAACTCTTAAGAACGCGCCGCTGCAAAGCCCCGTGTCTC
>QEPC01010496.1:2254917-2296866 GCA_003113815.1 Sphenodon punctatus
CATGGTCCGGGGTCAGGGCAGTGAAGGACATGCCCTGTCTCTTATACACATCTAGATGTGTATAAGAGAGGTGTGAACACCCTCTGAATTACCCTCAGGTAGTGGCAGCGGAATACTAAGGGTTTTTGGGGGTTTGCCAGCTGTGGGAACCCCTGGTCAGAGATTTGGAGAAACACAGTGAGGTGGGTGCCTCAGCTGTATAGCGCCCCCTACTGGCATTTCACCACAGCACGCAACAAGGGGTGCAGCTAGGTCAGAAAGAAGAGGGGGAATTGGAGTGATGTCATGACAGATGATCTTGCCTCCACCATGGTGTTCCACAGGGGAGCAGCTTGGGCCTCAAAAGAGCCCTGTCTCAGGTGAGCTTTGGGCTGTAAATTCTGGCCAAAGAAGGCCCCAATACAGCTACCAGACAGACAGGTTTATAGCTCTGGGGAAATAGAGGGGAAGAGGGCTCACTCCCAAGATTCCACCTTCGCTATGAAGCATTTCATAGTTACCTAACACAAAGGGACTGAACACAAGGATCCTACAGAGATGTACTCTAGAGCCAATGCAGCCCAATGGATACACTATTTGACTTGGATCTGAGAGATATGGGTTCAAATTCCATCTTAGCCACAAGCTCGCTGAGTGGCGTTGGACAAGTCATAATCTCTCAGCTTCAGTTCCCTATCTGTAAAACAGGAAAATACCTCACAGGGTTGCTGTGAGAATGAACTAGACAAGGATTGTAAAGCACAATGAACGTGCTATATAGATGATAATACCGTGAATGAGGCTGCCTATAACCAACGATGGGTAAAAACAAATGTGACAATAGTCCAGTCTGGCCCACTTTGACCCAATCTGGCCTGGGTCTCACCTTGCCATCTATGCAGGTGCTGCCAGATGTTGGCCCGGGATTGGCCTGGGTTATGTTGGTGGCTAACCCAGGCTGTGACTCTGGAAAGTCTCTGAGTCACACAGCCTGGGCTAAGGTCCGCGCAGTCGAGACAAAACAGGCCAGAGTGTGTTTGTACATCTATTCTCACTGACGTGGATCAGGGCCTCAATGATGGGGGCAGGGCTCTGGGTGCAGCATAGGGGTGGAGCTGGCCAGTCACACATTTGTGCAGCACCCCGCCCTCCCCAGTGGCCTGGCCGCCATCATGTTTGTTATGCGGCCTGACCTGGTGTGGACTGCGGTGGTCCAGCTGCCTGACCTGGGTCATAATGGCGTTCGTTTTTACACTATGTAAATTTCTTTGAATTTATAACTTGCCCTTCCCCACGGACATGGGTTGGGTAACAAATAAAAACTTATTTTAAAAACCCTAAAATCCCCAACCTCATAGACATCTACCCCCTATCCCCACCGGCCTAAAGTTTGGACAAGTAAAAAGGTCAATGCCTCTGGAGTGTTGTAAGCACCTCTTTGTGCTCATACTACAGCCCCTTGTACCATGTGCAGCTGAGATTACAGCCTGAACTGGGGAGTGGGAGGGTTCAGCAAGATTCAGATGCCTGTGCTCCCTAACCAGCAAGCTATGTGCTGCATTGATCCGATCTGCTCATTGAGTAATCAGATTGTAGTCCCACCTTTAGCCTTCCCACTGCCCACACAAACACTTCCTCCTGCTACAAGAGACCCAAGTTCCAACCTTGAAATATTAGCCTGATCATGATTCCAGATCGGCAACAGACAAAACCATTGTACAAGTAAAGGGATCTCTCTCTCCAGTTCCTGTTGCACAAACACAGCTTCTGATCAGTGGGCGGGAGGAGCAGGCTGTGTGCATGGTTGTGTAGTGCAAAGTAAGAGGCGTTAATTCATGCTACCAAACTAGCCCATGAAGGTTTAAGAGTCTCCACCCCCTGGAACCTGCCCCCCCCCCCCTTGATCTCCAGTGACTGAGAAAGGGAAAACCTATCCTCTGATCCCATAAGGAGATTAAAGATTAAAACAAGCATGTGGCCAGCACCAAGCTCTAGATAAAACCCAGAGTTGTATTTCGGTAAATAAACAACGTGCAGTGGCAGCGACTGCAAGCGTTCCGTCCCGCGCACATGCCAGGAAGCACGGCCACTGTGTTTCATTGATAAAACACTCAATGGGTTATACATCTTTGCAGAGACGAATGCACCACAACGGGGAAGCCACCGTGCGGTACTGGAGAGATTTGCAGCAAGTGCAACAATGGCTTCTTAAATCCAGGGAAATATGAAGACATTCATTCAAGAACAAAGAACGCAGAGTCAGGCATTCAGAACAGGAAACTGTATCTTCTGCAAAGAACAAACAACACAGCCTGAGCTTTCGAGAGCAAACTGCTGTGACTTCCTGTACTTTGCAGGATCCTGGGAACATATGCTACTAACTGAATAGGATAAGGAGTCTTTAAAACAGGAGTGGGGAAGCTTTTCCCTCCTGGGGGCCACTCTGAAAAGTCGTACAAGCCCCAAGGGCCACAAAGACGTTTGGGGCAGGGTGGCCCATGGAGTGCGCTCAGGAAGAGGAGAGTCCAGATTATGGTTCTGTGCCATGGATCTTTCCCCTCTCCTTGTGTGCATGCCCTCATCTCTGCTCCCTTACCTGGAGCTCAGTTTTTCAGTGCTCAGGCCAGGCAGGAACTGGATCCAGAGGCCAAATCCAGGAGCTGGAAAGGAGCCACATAAAAGCTAGCTGTGTCTGCATTTGGTCACCAGGCCTGAGGTGCCTCAATCTTCCTTTAAAAGCTACTTTTAAGTTTTATGCTGAAGCTTTCAAGTTTCCATCTTATATTTAAATATTTTGTACTAGATTCCTTGTATAGACACATCTAGGCAGCATGTTACAGGGACCAGCAATGACTGCCCTTTGGATGCAATAAAAACATGAGCTCTACAGAAATATCATTTTATCATGAAACAATACAAGGATGAATCCAATGAGATAAAGATGATGATGTGCGCAGTGGTACTTACAAACCCTATTTATGGGCCGGGGAGCTACTGTATTCAGCACTGTAGACATGGTTAACGAAGAGCTCCAAGAATTTATGATTTAGGTATAAAACAAGAGACAAAAAAGGTGGGGTAGGCTCTTTCAGAGGAGCATACACTTGTATGAAATATTATCACAATCGATTACAGACCTTTCAGAACAACCCTGACCTTATAACCCAATCTCGGATGAGGGCGAGTTGACTGAAGTTGGATTCCAACAAGACGGAGGTGCTGGTGCTGGGAAGGGCGGTGGATGTGGTGGTTCCCATCACTGATGGGGTCCACCCTCTGCTGGTATCCCAGGTCCGTAGTCTGGGTGTGCTCCTCAAACCACAGATCCATCTGGATTTCCAGGTGGGGGCTGTGGCAAGAAGTGCGTTTCGCCAATTACATCTGGTGCGACCGCTTTGGCCGTATGTTTCAGATAGGGACCTGGCCACCATCATCCATGCTTGCATTACCTCGAGATTGACTATTGCAACGCGCTCTACGTGGGGCTAGCTATGGTGACGGTCCGGAGGCTGCAGCTAGTGCAGAATGCAGCGGCCCATCTTCTTACGGGGACAAGTCACTGTGAGCACATTACACCGGTGCTCCGGGCTCTGCACTGGCTGCCTATAGTCTTCTGGACCAGATTCAGGGTGTTGGTTTTGACCTATAAAGCCCTATACGGCCTTGGCCCAACTTACTTGTGGGACCGCCTCGCTCTCCGTGCTCTGGAGCAGCCTCTGCAGTCTGCTGGGGGTGCTGTTCTCGAGGTCCCCCATGTGGCCCAAAGGGCCACTATGGAGAGGACGTTCTCGGTGACTGCACCTAGGCTGTGGAACTCCCTCCCGGTGGAGGCCCGGGGGGCCCCAGATCTCCCCTCCTTCCGTCGTATGTGTAAAACCTGGCTGTTCCGCCTGGCTTTTGGCAAGGGAGATGGGGTAGGATGGGGGGAGAGGGTGGTTTTGTGCCTTCCTTTTTATTGTATTTTATGGTTTTATTGATTTAATGTTTGAACACTGTAAGCCACCCCAGGCTGCTTGGAGCAGGAGGGGCGGGGTATTAAATGATTTTATAAATAAATTTTAAAAATAAAAAATAAAATATACTTTCTATGTGTCACACCAAATTTTTGTTTTTGTTTTATAGACAGAAAGGGCCCTTTGAAAGAATAGCTATGGAGGAAATACTGTGTTTTGGCAAATTCATCTAATGAACTTCATTAAATAGCACCTAATAAAAGGACATTTGCAGTTTGAGAGATTTTTCTGCTATGAATAACTGGGAATGGCAAATATTTGTATTATGTAAGACCTATTTATTTGGCCAGGCGTTTGTCCAGTGGGGAATAGGGTTTAGGATTCTCTGTTTTTTAAATGGGGAATTTTTTATATTTTTTATACAGTTTAGGTTTTTACATTGGTTTTTTATCTTATGTATGTAATCCACCCTGAGTCTTCAGAAAAGGGTGGGCTATAAATTGAAAATAAAATAATAATAATATAATATAATATACAGTCAATCCTTGGAAATGGGACATTGCATTCAACACGTTTTAAACACAAGTAGGCATCCTGTGTACTAAATATTCAGAGGCATTACAGAATATGAAAGCAAACCTGACTTCATTGACTGTAGTCAATGGCTAACTCCCATAGACTTCAACAGAGTCAGGGTCGTGTCCCATGCATTTTGAGTTATAGATGTTCTGTGAGTCTTGTGAAGTTGTGGGGCACTGAAGGGTAATAATGTCATACTGTAACAGTAAAAGTATTGCACGAAGCTCAGTTTTTGTTATAAGAGGGTGGGGAAAGTCAAAGGGTTAACAAGCAACCCGACAGCTGGCTTGCTAAAATAGATCCCAACTGCTAAAACTGCGACCTATACATTACATGCACTGATACCGGAGACGGTATCTGACACCCTTATAGAAACATCATAATCCCATCCAGTATGGATATGGCACATGCGTGGCATACTGATCTAAACAACAATCTAATTACATGGATGGCTTAGGAGCAGCATGGATGGCTTAGGAGCAGTATGGATGGCTTAGGAGCAGCAAGCCATCCCATGCAAACGTCTTTCTGAGATGCAATTAACACCTCAACACCAGCTTTAACAAACACCACTGGACAGGTCCTAACGTTGTCCACACCCATCACTTCCAACAAACCACCACAATAAATGAGAACAGCTCTGTAGGTTAAGAACCATGTCACGCTCTCGTTCTGCGCATGGAATTCCCATTGATCTCAAAGACGGGTTGCACGTATGAAAGGGAATACGATCCTAGGAAATGAATGGCTTGACGGCCGCCCTGGCAAAGTGTATGGACCACAGACACTAAATCAATTCAGCACTGATCTATAGCACCACAGAGAGGTTCAGAGATTTGAAGCTAGAAGGAATCATTATAAATAACAATTGACAGCAGTGGTTCTCAACTTCTTTGTGGGCAAAAACCACCCCAAAAAGTCTGGGATCCACCTTAAAAACCACAAGAGTGACCAGGCAGCAGCAGAGGGGCGTGCGTGGTCGAGCCTGGTGGCAGGGTAAAGCCAGCACAGGCAGTTGGAAGCAGATGGAGGGGAGGGAGCCAGAGAGGCATGGAAGCTATGGATAAAAACAGAAGTGGCAGCCTCACCCAGGAAGCTATGGCAGACATGGTCCGGGGTCAGGGCAGTGAAGGACATGCCTGTGGCTGGGGTGCCGGTGAGCAGGGCCAGCCTTACCCTAAGTGGGGCCCAGAGCGGAAAATAAATGTGGGGCCCCATATCTTCTGGCGAAAGTGAGGGAAGAAGCCGAGGCCCTGCCTCCCCCTCACTCCGCTGCCCCCCCTGCCTGTCAGTCTCTCGGCCAGGGGAAATGAGGGAGAGGCGGGGCCTCTGCCTCTCTCTCCCTCATTTCCCCTGACTGAGGCTGTGCCAGGCAGCGGAGGAAGGGGCACGGAGTATGGGAGAGGCAGGGCCTCTGCCTCTCTCTCCCTCATTTCCCCTGACTGAGGCTGTGCCAGGCAGCGGAGGAAGGGGCACGGAGTATGGGAGAGGCAGGGCCTCTGCCTCTCTCTCCCTCATTTCCCCTGACTGAGGCTGTGCCAGGCAGCGGAGGAAGGGGCACGGAGTATGGGAGAGGCAGGGCCTCTGCCTCTCCCTCACTCCTGATGCCCCCCACCCCCACCCGACCCAACCCGACCCAATTTTTTTAAAAAAAATCAAAGTTAAACCCAAACTCGCAGGGGCCCCCCAAGCGTGGGGCCCGGGAAGGTCGGCCCTGCCATTGAGGGGGAGGAAGCATGCTGAATGTGCAGCTGACTGGCCCTGGCCCTGCCCCTGCCCTGCACTCAGCACCCAGCCCTCATCGTGACAGGTAGCCATGGCAGCTGGCCATGGTGGACTGAACCCAGGCTGGCATCCCAGCCTGGGAACAGATGCGATAGCCCTCTCTGGCCTACTTTGGCCTGTTCGGGCGGGCCTCAGCCCGGGCTGTGACTTCAGAGGTTTTCCAAGGTCAGAGCCTGGGCTAGCTGCCAACATGGCCCGGGGCAATCCCGCACAGACATGCAGGTGAGGTCCAGTCCAAAGCAGGCCACAATGAGCCCGTCATGTCTGTTTTAACCCTATATCCCTCCTCTCCCTATCGTGTCCCCAGCCCTCAGTGACCCAGGCAGCCAGAACAAGCGGCTGGAAGGGGTTCGTTAGGGGACATGACGAAGCTGCACCAGGGCTAGTAAGCCCCAAGCACTACCCGAGGCCCTCCCGAGGCCCACCAGTGGATCCCGCTAGCTGAGGAGCACTCATCTAGGCCAATCGACCTTACGTAAGTCTTTTGGGGCCAAATGGTCATCGTCAGCCCTAAAACCAGTCCATGGGCCCCCGCACACCCAATGGAGCTGGCTGCCTCCAGGTCTATGCACATTGTGGGTTGGCTTCAATCCGTACCAGCACAATTGCCATCTCTAAGGGAAGGGGGAGCCATTGAGTGACTGTAATGTGTATGTTCTAGCCACAGATGGGGAGCAAAGCCCACGTCCTTGGAGCCACAGCCGGTTCCACAAAAGCCACTTGAGAGAGACCAACGTTTGGGGCCCACTGATCTAGCCCAAGTTCCTGCATAAAACAGGCTGCAGACATTCTCTCCAGCAAGTGCTGCATCGAGCCCACAACTCCTGGTTGTGCTGTAGCAGAACCAACGGCAAGGAATCCAGTCTTGTTTTTAAAATGGTCTCAAACCAACAACCCTGAGGTTCCAGGGTCCTGAAACTGCCCAAAAAGGCCTTCCCTGTGTTTATCATGCCACAGCCCTAGCATCCAAACAGACCTGTATTACCCAGTCTTGTCCTGCATCTCCCAGCTTCCTGAATGGCTGGAAACAGCAGGAAGCTGGGCGGGACAATAACATATTTCCTGTTCTTGGCCCTGCATTGCTCTTCAAGCCCTTATGCTGCTCTTGCTTCAGTTTCTCAAGCTTTGCCCTTCTCTTGCCCTCAGCCTTGCCCTTGTTTCTCCAACCTGGCTTTCCCCTAGTTCCCCTAGCCTTGTCCCTGATCCCCAGCTTGGTCTTCCTGCCTCCACACTTAGCCTTACTTCCCTACCTGCCCAATGCTGACTCCTTACACGGAAACTAGTGAAAAAGAAACAAAAAAGCCCAGTTGCAAGGGCTACAAGTTTGCAAGAGTAGAGACTGTTTAAAAGTAGCCTTTTGGAAGCCCAGATTAAATGCATTCCGCAAGTTTAAAAAGGAAGCAGGAAGACCAAACATCTTCCGCTGTGCCTAAATGGATACTATTAGAGCCAAAAAGGCATCCTTTAAGAAATGGAAGGCTAGTCCCAATAAAAATAATACAAAAGAGCATAAACACTGGCAATGTAAACGTAAAGTGCTAATAAGGCAGGCCAAGAGAGGTTTTGAAGGGAGACTTGCTAAAGAGGCAAAAACAAGCAACAAAAACTTTTTCAAATACATCAGAAGCAAGAAGCCTGCTAGGGAGTCAGTTGGCCCCATTAGATGACAAGGGGGTAAAAGGGATGCTCAGGGAGGATAAGGACTTTGCAGAGAAGCTGAATGAGTTCTTTGCGTCTGTCTTGACTGCGGAGGATTTGGGGGAGGTACCCACACCAGATTCTTGCTTTGTGGGTGAGGAATTGGAAGAGCTGTTACAAATCAATGTGACAGTGGAGAATGTTCTAGGACAAACTAACCAACTGAATGCTAACAACAAGTCACCCTTGAGTTCCTTCAGAACTCTGGGGTGAATGCCATCTGGCCCTGGCCACCAAGGCCAGATGGCATTCACCCCAGAGTTCTGAAGGAACTCAAATAATAAATAAAATTAATAATAATAATAATAATAATAATCAATTAATAAACTTTATTGCTTAGCCTATTTGGCCATTGCAAACCCTACATAGACCGATACAAAATACATATTAAAATAATAAAATAAAATACCATAAATGACAATTAAAATGAAAGAGATTAACAACCCTTAGATAAATAAATAAATCATTCCCAAAATCCAGCTAGGGTTGTCCATTCACCCAAATATAAAATAATTACTTACTAAGTTACCTAGGAACTCAAATATGAAATCGCAGACCTACTGTTAGTAATTTGTAACCTGTCACTAAAATCTGCCACTGTACCTGAGGACTGGAGAGTGGCAAATGTAACCCTGCTATTTAAAAAGGGATCCAGAGGCAATCCTGGAAACTACAGACCTGTAAGCTTGATGTCTGTGCTGGGCAAAATGGTGGAAACCATAATTAAGGACAGAATTACAGGGCATGTTGACAAACATGGTTTAATGGGGGAGAGTCAACACGGATTTAGTAAAGATAAGTCATGCCTCACTAACCTGTTGGAATTCTTTGAGGGTATAAATAAGCATGTGGACAAGGGAGACCCAGCTGATGTAGTGTACCTGGATTTCCAGAAAGCATTTGATAAGGTCCCTCATGAGAGACTCTTGAGAAAATTAAAAAGTCATAGGATAGGAGATAGTGTCTTACTATGGATCAGAAACTGGTTAAAAGATAGAAAGCAAAGGGTAGGACTAAATGGTCAGTTTTCACAATGGAGAGATGTAAAAAGTGGTGTGCCTCAGGGATCTGTATTGGGACCGGTGCTGTTTAATGTATTCATTAATGATTTGGAAAAGGGTGTTAAGAGTGAGGTGATCAAATTTGCAGACGACACCAAGTTATTCAAGGTAGTTAAAACACGAGCAGACTGTGAGGAACTGCAACAGGATCTTACGACACTGGGTGCCTGGGCATCTAAATGGCAAATGAGATTTAATGTGGACAAGTGCAAAGTGATGCACGTAGGGAAAAATAATCCAAACTATGCGTACACAATGCTGGGTACTAAGCTAGGAGTTACCACTCAGGAAAAGGATCTGGGGGTGGTTGTGGACAATACAATGAAATCCACAGCGCAGTGCGCAGCAGCAGTCAAAAAAGCAAACAGAATGTTAGGAATTATTCGGAAGGGGATAGAGAATAAAACTGAGGATGTCATAATGCCTCTATACAAATCAATGGTGCGACCACACCGCGAATATTGTGTGCAGTTCTGGTCACCCCATCTCAAAAAAGACATCGCTGAACTAGAAAAGGTACAGAGAAGGGCAACAAAAATGATCAAGGGCATGGAAGGGCTCCTGTATGAGGAGAGGCTTGGTAGGTTGGGGCTCTTCAGTTTGGAGAAGAGACAACTGAGAGGAGATATGATAGAGGTCTATAAAATCATGAATGGTGTGGAACTAATAAACAAGGAGCAGTTATTTACACTCTCAGCTAGTACTAGAACTAGGGGGCACTCCATGAAACTCGTGGGTGGCAAATTTAAAACAAATAAAAGAAAATATTGTTTCACTCAGCGTATAATTGGGTTGTGGAATCTACTGCCAGAGGTTGTGGTAAGGGCCAGTACTATAGCTGAGTTTAAAAGAGGGTTGGACAAGTGTCTAGAAGATAGGTCCATTAGCAGCTATTAGCCAGACAGGCTCAGGGAGCATGACAGGAGCGGGAGGAAAACAACAGGGAATGGATCCCCCCATTGTGACCTGTTAGGTGCTTCTCCCAAGCCACCGTGATTGGCCCCTGTCGGAGACAGGATGCTGGGCTAGATGGACCATTGGTCTTTCATTTCATTTCATATCATATTTATATCCTGCACTCTCCCACCCGAAGGTGGCTTGAGGCGGCTCACAACATAAAGCAAATACATAAGGAACATGGGAGGTCGACTGGGCATGCGCGAATAGCCAGACGTGCGCGGCTGAGCTCCCTCCGAACTCAATGCCTTAAAGGTAAGTAAGAGACCGTAAAGTCACAAAAAGAATTGAAATTTTTGCAGCCACAAGCAGAGAAACAAAGGTATGACCTTTGGGGTAAAAAAAAAAAAAAGACTTAGAAACCACAATAGAAAAATATTGCCAGCCGCGCCACAGCGCGAGGAAGGGGGAGGCCGCCGCTTCCAAGATGGCGGAGGCACCGATGCGCAAAAGCCTGGGAGGCCCAGGGGAAATAACTGCGCTGCCCCAAGTAATAGAATTGTTCAGGGCTATAAAAGAGGATTTACAAGAAAACAAGGAGGGGATAGCTGTCATAAAAAAAAGTCTGGGGGAGATTAAAACGCAAATGGAGAGCGCAAATAAGCGCATAGAAGATGTGGAGCTGAGGGTGAGTGAACAGAAAGACCGAGGGAGCCAAACGGTGCAGAGGGTCACAAAAACGGAGGCCGAAATTCAACAGTTACAAAATCAATTGGAAGATCTAGAAAATAGATCTCGCAGAAACAACCTGCGATTCATGGGCATTCCTGAGGGATCTGAAATAACAGGAGTGGGGGACCTGGTGCAGAAGGTGTTGAAAGAAATATTCCCAGACAGACAAGATTTGAATACAGCTGAGATAGAACGGGCTCACAGCTCTCTCCGCCCCAGACCCAAAGAACAGGACCCACCAAGGGCCATAATAATAAAATTCCTCCGCTCTCAGGAAAAAGAAGACATTTTAAAAGCTGCCAGAACACAGAAAGAACTAAGATTCCAGGGAGAAAAAATCTCTTATCTTCCCTGACCTAGCTTTTGAGACTGTAAAAAAAAGAAAAGGCTGGAAAAAGCAAATAGAAGAATTAAATAAAATGGGCATCAGTGCACAAATATTCTACCCGGCAAAGCTCTCCTTCATATATCAGGGCAAGAGATGGTATTTCTCACAACAAGAGGACCTACAAAGATTTGTAGAAAATAATCTTAAGAACAATAACTAAAGACAGAGAAAACCTAAGACACCTAGTTATAGAATATATTGTGGCTGTAAAAGGTAAAAGGTAAAATGTACAATGTAAAATGTAAAATGAAAAATAGAAAATAATATAAGTAAAAATGTGGAAAGGTAAAGCAGTGGCAAAGGGTTGGGAGGGAGGAGAGAGCCCGAATGGCACGTAACTCCATATAGGGGACCCCTGAAGGCTGTACAAAAGTTTGTAGGGGATGGTGGGGAAGTTGATTAAGAAAGGGTATGTGTTGGTTAAAAAGGTTGGATTAGGGAGGGGGATGGGAAAACTTAATGTTAATGGGAAAGAATTTGAATGTTTTAACAAAAATGACAAGGTGAAAAAGATAAAACACAGGATCAAAAAGAGTTACAAAACCGGCTACACTAAAAACGCAATAAAGCACTGCACAATTAGAAAAAAACAAGGAGAAATAAAAAAAAGAGTAATATATAAAGCTAAAAAAAATGATGGATAAGTTAAAAATAATCTCGTTCAATGTATGTGGTCTAAATAATCCGTTTAAAAGGAGGAGAGTATGGCAGTTTCTCAGAAAATTTGGCCCACAAATATTCACAATCCAAGAAACGCATCTTTTGAAGCAAGATAATAAAAGATTTAACAATAAGGAATATAACTTGTATTATGCGAATGCGTGGAAAAAAAAGGCTGGAGTGTTGATAGGGGTAGCGAAAACTTTAAATAACAAAAGTACAAAAAGATACCCAAGGAAGACTACTAATTTTAACAGGGCAAATAGGAACAGACAACTATACTATAGCAACGTTATACGCCCCAAATAATAATACAAGGGCTTTTTTATGTGATGTAATACCAAAAATAACAAATAAAGCAGAGGGCAGAGCCATAATCACGGGAGATTTTAACGCCCTACTCTCACCATTAGATCTATATACAAAGACAAAATTAAATAAGCAACAGGCAAAAATAGTGCAAATAATGGAAAGAAATCTGGAGAATGTTCCATCCTAATAGACAAGATTTTATGTTTTATTCCAACCCGCATAAAATCTCCTCCAAAATAGATCACATACTGGGAAACAAAGAGATCATACCGTATTGTGACAAATCTTACATTCAAATTATACCATTCTCAGACCACAGTGCAGTGGTTGTAGAAATAAACGCAAAATTAAATAAGAACGACAATAGACAGGAATGGAAGTTAAAAAAATTTGATTTGGAAAACCAATGGGTGCAGAGTCAAATACAAAATGCAATTGTGGAATACTTGAAATGTAATGATCAGCCCGAAGTGTCGCCCACAACTCTCTGGGAGGCTGCCAAAGCGGTGCTCAGAGGGCAGTTCATCTCACTAAGTGCCCAACTAAATAAAGAAAGAAAAGCGCAAAGTAGTCAATTATATCTACAAATAAAACAATTGGCCAAACAACCTAAAATTAACGCAGAGCGCATAGCACTGCTGAAAACTCAAATTAATCTGATTGAAACACAAACCATTGTAAACAAATTGAGATATACAAAAGCCTATTATTATGATAAAGCAAATAAAGCTGATAAAGCATGGATGATTAAAAAAAAACGACAGAAAGCAAACATACCATTTATAAGGGAAACACAAAATTCAGAAATGCTTACTGGGAAAGATAAGGAACAATGCTTCCTGGAATACTACAAAAAATTGTATACTACTATGGCACCCACAATAGAAAACATAAAAGAATTTCTGGCTAAAATTAAAATACCAAAAATTACGCAAGCACAAGCCGACTACCTAAATAAGGCAATTGAGGCAAGGGAAATACAGGAGGCTATTAAAAAACTGCCAAACAATAAGGCGGCTGGCCCGGATGGTTTTCCGGCAGAATTTTATAAAACATTCCTATCTAGTTTAAACCCAATTCTAACGAGAGTATACAACACTTTTCTGAGACAGCAAACGATGTCACAGTCGTTCTATGATGCTAACATAATGCTCTGTCCCAAAAGTGGGAAAAATACTGAACTATGTAGCGGGTTTCGCCCGATATCATTAATTAATACCCACGCAAAAATCTTCACAAAAATCCTGGCTGGAAAGCTCATGAAAATCATCCTAGACGTAATAAATCCAGATCAGACAGGATTTATTCCTAAAAGACTAGGCATCGATAACATTAGGAAAATTGTAGATATTATAACACATATAAAAAACACAAACACACCGGCAGCCATAATATCCCTTGACGCGGAGAAAGCGTTTGATTTGGTGGAAGTTAAATATCTACAGGAAGTGATGAAAGCTATGGGAATAGATGGACACTTTCTACAATGGATAGATATAATATATAAATCCCCAAGAGCAAGGATAATTATGGAGGACCAAACAACGGAGACAATTCAACTAACCCGAGGCACGCGACAGGGATGCCCATTATCCTTTCTCTTATTTAATATAGCTCTAGAGCCCCTAGCCATTGCTATTAGAGCACAGCATAAAATTGCTGGGATAAAATTTCAAGGAAAAGAGTTTAAACTCGCCCTGTACGCGGACATGTTAATTAGCCTAGGGGAACTGCCTAGCTCTATTCCTAAGTTGCTAGACACTATAAAACAATTTGGAAAGATATCCGGATACAGAGTCAATGTAGACAAATCACAGATGTTGATATTTAACGAGGAAAAGCTGACTGAGCAGGAAAAGGGATGGGACTGTTCTTGAATGGTTCCGTTCATTTGTCTCGGGGAGAAGCCAGTGGGTGGTGCTGGGGGAGGAGACATCTTGCCCCCGTGCCTTATTATGCGGCGTTCCGCAGGGTTCCACTCTGTCTCCATTATTGTTTAATGTGTATATGCAGCCCTTGGGGGAGGTCGTGAGGGGGTTCGGGGTGCGTTGTCACCAATATGCTGATGATACTCAGCTATATCTCTCATTTTCAACGGACCTAGACCCTGCTGTCTCGTTGCTATCCCAAAGTTTGGAGGCCGTGGCGGAATGGATGCGGCTGAGCAGACTGAAGCTCAAACCCGATAAGATGGAGGTGATGGTGGTGGAGAGAGCGAGGGAGGTGTTGGCCCCCCTTATTGGGGGGGTTCACCCTCCTATAGCTCAACAGGTTCAGAGTCTGGGGGTGGAGTGTGACGCGGATTTCCGCCTAGGGCGGCAGGTGGAAGCGGTCGCTAAGGCGGCCTTTCGCCAGTTGTGTCTGGTGTGGAGGCTGCGTCCATTAGTCTCCAGCCTGGACCTGGCCTCCCTCGTCCATGCCTTCGTCACCTCGAGGCTGGACTACTGCAACGTGCTCTACGTGGGGTTTCCCTTGTGCCTGGTTCGGAAGCTGCAGCTAGTGCAGAATGCGGCAGCCCGCCTCCTTTCAGGGACGGGTCGTCGGGAGCATATTACACCTGTGCTCCAGGCTCTACACTGGCTGCCAATAGCGGCCGAGCCAGGTTCAAGGTGTTGGTATTGGTTTATAAAGCCCTTCACGGTCTCGGCCACTCATACCTCAGGGACCGCCTCGCCCTCCATGCCCCAGAGTGCCTCCTTCAGTCTGCCGGGGTTGCCTTCTTGGAGGTCCCCCACGTTAAGCGGGGGACCACAATGGAGAGGGCATTCTCGGTGGCCGAGCCGCGTCTTTGGAACTCCCTACCGGAGGAGGCCCGTCTGGCCCTGAGCTTGTTGGTATTTCGGCAAAAATGCAAGACCTGGCTGTTCGCCCAGGCCTTTGGGGTGGGGGGTAGGTGATTTTATCTCCCTCAGCCGAATGGTTTTATATTCCAGGCCCTGTTTATTTTATGTTTGAATTTTCTTGGAATGTTTTATGTATTTTAAACTGTTTTATATTGTTGTTTTATGATTGTAAGCTGCCCTGAGTTGTGTGCAGGAGGGGCGGGGTAGAAATATAATAATAAATAAATAAATAAAACTCTCCTTTCTCCACTTCCGCTACCGCTCCCATCCTCTGGCCAAGCTAAGGCTGGGGCTGCTCCGCTTGATGTTTCCACTGACCCAGTATGGCACTTCTTATTTTCTTATCTTGTTCCAATAGTTACCCATACCATTTAAGAATTTGCATCTTGATTCTAATCCGACTATGGGTAAAAACAAGCCATCATGACTTGGCTCAGGGCAGAACTACACGGGTCGGGCAGGGGCAGGGTACTGAACATACGTGCCCATGATTGGGCAACTGTACTGCCACCCACATGGCCCAGAGAGGGGGAAGGCCACAACAGATGTGCGGGCAGGCAGCCCTCCCCCCTCCCCCCACCATGCAGGGAAGCCATGGTGACCAGTGACGGCCAGCCAAGCTGGGGCATGGTGGGCGACAACAAATGTGATAGCCTACTGTGACCCGCTTTGGCCTGGTCAGGCGGGCCCTAGCCCAGGCTCTGACCTCAGAGGTTTTCCGAGGTCAGAGCCTGGGCTCGCCACCAATGCAGCCTGGGGCAATCCTGGGCCGACATCTGGCAGTGCAAAAACAGATGTGCTGGTGCCTGCATGCCTAAGCTGGCCACTATCACAATTGCTTTTACCCTCCATCTAGCTTCAACTTCCACACAAGTTGGAAGCCAGCATTTAAAATATGTCCAGGTGTTAGTAGGAGGCGCCGAGGGTGCCCCAGCACCCCCCTCACGGGCGCCACCCTCAGCACCGCCGGTGGCACTTGCCCTAGCGGCACTAGTACCTTCAGGTGCTGCGGTGGCCAGGATGGCTGACAGCAGTGATACAGCACTTCTGGGTTCTCCGCCAAGTGCGGGGTCAGGGTTTGCGCCGCTGTGGAGTTCCGCGCAGCTGCAGGCGTGTCAGGGGTCAGGGCTACGGGGATAAAACAGATTGAGACAGTGCCGGTAATCACAGCGAGAAGCTGGCCCCTGCCTGAGAGCTAAGTGGTTCTTTGTTGATATTGTTGACTTGTGTATATTGTGGTGTGGTGTAGTGTAGTGCTTGTCTCCTGGGTACTTGTCCTTCCCTTGGGGTGTGTAGCAGGGGCGTGAAAGATGTGAGGTTGAAGGGGTGTGTGAGTGCCCTTCCCCTCCCTGGGGTCCCTTTTCCCAGTCCTGAGTGTATGCCCTCTCCTTTCTTCCTGGTTTCCCCGAGGGGTCCTACCCCTTCTTCCCCACCAGGTCTCACTGAATCCCCCCCCCCCCCCCTCCAGTGTGACTGTGGATGACTGTAACGTTAGCAGGGAGCTAACAAGCTCCGGCCTTCCTCTGTGCTCTGCGTGCTATGATGCTAGGGGCCTAGTCTCTGCGAGACTTCACAGGCCCACGTACTATCCTGACGGGCACCTTTTCCCTTTCAATACGAGGCAGAGCCAAGGCGGACCTGGAGCGCGTGCAAGCCTCTGTGTGTGGTGGGACCCCTTCCCCACTGACACCAGGGTAAGGACACTTGAATCGCCCTCTTGAAATGTTCCTCTCCAGTTCCTGGAGCTTCGCACTGATGGGTATCTGCGCTCGGAAACCACCCGCTGTTTGGAGATCCTGCCACTGCGCCTTCACTCAGCGGACAATCATTGTGGAACGCGCTCCCTCCAGATCTCCATCTCCATTCCTCCCTCCAGTCCTCACCTTTATAAAGCCCCTGAAAACGTATTTATTCTCCAGGTGCTTTTAGGATCCATTGCTGGTTCCCCTTAATGTGCCTTCTCTTCCCTCTTTACCGTCCCCCTTTAAATTGGTTTTAAATGGATTTCTATTTTAAACGGATTTTATATGGTTTGATTATATTATGTTGTGAAGCACCCCAAGTCCAATTTGACGTAGGGGCACTATAGTAATAAAAATGATTATTTATCATTATTTATTATTATTATACATAGTAGAAAAGAGAACACGAGAAAGCTAGAAGGGGGGTTGTTTGTCATGGCAACCAAAGGCGTTGGACTCGACCTGCAAAGGCAACACACCCTGTTATTATTTCATCAGCATATTTTTATCTGTGCCAGCATGTTCTGATCTCATTATAAGCAAGAGCAGCTGGAGTTGCCCACACAGAACGCAGGGGGTGAGGGGATGGGGGGGAAGCAGGTTATAGAAGGTGGTTTAGCCATGACCCTTGCAGCTAGCAGGGCAGAGCACTGTTGCCAGAGTGTTACACACCCTTAAAGAATATTTGTCTAATCCTCCTAATCCTAGTGTACATTTCACTTAGGTGGCAGGACACAAAACGGAGTTGTTGCTTCTAGGCATTCAAACGTTACCCTTTGGGGTATTTATGAGAGGACAGTGGAAATACATTTGAATTGGGTTTTGCTAAGCGTGACTAAGCAAAGGTCACGCCCAAGGCACATCCATCATTACAACATTCTCTGGAGATCTTGACTTGAAAGTTAATCAGCCTACCGCAGTGCTGTATCAGGACTGCCGGTTGTTGTGCACATTTATTATCTGGCCAAGATACAGTTTTTGGAATGAGCAGCACCTCTGGAACTAGATATTTTTCTGCCACTGGTTTCTCTCCTCAGGAACTGTACTAGCAAAGCAGCGGGGAACCCTTTTCCTCCTGGGGGCCTGGGTCGCTCTGAAAATGAGTACAAGCTCCGCTCTGAGGGCCACATAGGGTAAAAACAGACATGTGGGGAGCCCACTAGCCAGGTCGGTGAGCGGCATGCAACACATGTGCCTGTGACCCCTGGTGGCCAGAGAGATGTCCTACCGCCCCGAGTAGCTGCCCGGGCAACAGAGATACGGGCAGTTAGCCCCGTCCCACTCCCAGAGACCCGCCTTCCCCCCCCCCCATGAAGGGCAGCCATGGCACTTGGCCATGATGACAGGATTGAACAGATGCGTTGGCCTACGTGGGCAGTCCTTGGCCCGGAATGGAAGCCCAGGATCTTCAGGGGGATTCATTCTGGGTCAGCCGCCTACCCACCCCAAGGCAGTAGTGGGCCCACATCTGGCAGTGGGACAATAGACATTTGGGTGAGTCCCCAGCCCTGGCGGATCATAGCAGCCCACCACCACGCCTGTTTTTACCCATGGAAGTTGGGACGGGGGTGCTTAAAGGGTGCGCTCAGGAAGAGGAGGGTCCAGATCGTGGATCTGTCCCCTGTCCTTGTGAGCATGCCCTCACTTGTACTTCCTTACCCTGAGCTCAGCCTTACAGTGCTAAGAGGTAGGAACTGGATCCAGGGGCCAGATCCAAGATCTGGGAAGGGGCCAAATAAAAACTAGCTGTCTGCGGGGCCACATTTAGCCCCCGGGCCTGAGGTTCTCCACCCTTGTACTAGCACACTTCTCTGCAGAATAAATTAATCTGCAGCCCAAACCCTGCAAATTGAATGTGAATGGTTGTTTCTCAAAAATGCGTATCTGATCTTGAATTTGTACGGGAATGCAAACCGGACACCACCACAGAGATCTCAAAGACCTGCAGTTCCAGATTCCTTGCTGGACAAACAAGATGTCCAAAATCGGAGGTGCCCCCTCCCCCCAGCTGGGACAACTGCAGCTGCAGATTCGGAGCTCCTCCGGTTAGAGAGGATGAACCTCCTGCTCCCTCCCTCCCACTCCCCCCAGCTACCTGTCTGCATGCCTGTCTGTAACAGCTCCAGCCAGGGCCAGAGCACATGGGGGTTGCAATAACTGTTAGCTTACAACTCCAAATCCTTGCTGGCCAGGCCTGGCTTTGTCTGTGCTGCTCAACTCTCCCCACTGGGGCTGCCTGATCTCCCACACTGTACAGCAGGGTCTGAGTCCTCCGGGACTTGGCTGCTCTTGTACTGATGTTCAGGCGCCACCTGCTGTTTGGTGTAACAGCTGAAATGGCAATACTTCTATTTCTCCCCTCTCTCAGTATCTCAACCCTGCCTGTTAGATGCCTGGCCAAATAAATAGATCTTACACTGTCTCCGGAAGATGCTTAGATTAGGGCTTCGGTGAACCTCCAAGGGAAGGAAGTCTTTGCATGTCTTTGTGGCTATCCCCAGGGTCACAGGATTACCTGTAAGTATCACGATGGGGTCAAAAACCGAGGCATGGTTATAACAGGTGGCAATGGTGAAGCCACGTCTGGGCTCTCGAGCCTGGGGGGCCCATACGCATGTAGAATGCATGTGCCCCAGCAGGGGCCCATTCCCTCCTAGCTACTCCCCAGATCAAAAGGAAAATGTTGGGAATCCCTGTTCCAGAGCCTTCTCCCTTCCTGGTTCCAGCCTTCCCAGTTTTGTCTGGGTAAAGTCGAATGAATTGGGCCCTTCAGCCTCATTCTTAGCTGCTCTCCTCAGATGTTTTGTTTAGCCAAGTCTTCATCGACTGGTTTTTGCTCTTGTGGTTAGCCTTGTGGCAAAATGGCCTTTGCCCCACACAGCCCCCCTTCGCAGGAACTGCAAAACAGGCTCTGCCATATGATAGGCCGGTGACCAAGCAGATTTGGGACTTCCTCATTCCTAAAATTCCTAAGGTGGGGGGGAGGGCTCTATACCTGAAGCAGGTGACGTTGGATGATCGAATCACAGAAGGAGAGGGGCTGCTGGACTACAGCCAGCTGACCCTCCTGGACAAATCAGAGAGAAGGTCAAGAATGCTTTAAAAGGACCAGCACAGGCATTTGGGGGCTCGCTTGGCTCTTGTCTTTGCTATGGGACTGTGGCGAAGTGTGTGATGTGACTAAACTCTGCAACGCTGGTCTAGCCAGCTCAAGGCTTGGACCCCATAGGAAAACCATCACCTATGGAGAATCAGACCAGGACTAACTAACTCTCTGTGAGTAAATGCCTGCTTGCTCCATCAGAAACTCTAATAGATAGGCACCTTCCAAACGGGTTACCAGACCCCTAAGAACTGACTTACTTTGCTCAAGGAGTTATCAGCCCCTGGATCTGTGCTTTTATTCCTTTTGTATATGTACTAGTAAAGTCTAAGTTTCCTTTTACCCTCCTGGGTGTGTGTTTGCATTATTGGCTGAGCATTAAACGCCTCCCTTAGGCCGGGTGGCCAAGCCTCGCTACTAAGGCAAGGAGAGAGGGGAAAACTCCCTATTTAGCTAGAAGCCAGCAGCTTTGGAACCAAGAGAAGCCTTCCTAGGGCGACTCTGGGGTTTGGCCCCCAACGCAGGGAGGAAACTCTGAGAAAAGAGTGCCGGGAACAAGAAGCGCTCTTGGGAAGCTGTGGGGCTTATACCTTGTGGGGTTCACATGTCCTGAGAGGTGTGAACACCCTCTGAATTACCCTCAGGTGGTGGCAGCGGAATATTAAGGGTTTTCGGGAGTTTGCCAGCTGTGGGAACCCCTGGTCAGAGATTTGGAGAAACACAGGGTGATTTCAGACGTTACGTGGTCCTGATTCACCACAGTGGATTCCTGGCGGGGGTGAACCAAACAACCACCCCCCGTAGTCAAAAAAAGCCCCGAACAGACGTGACGGGACCGGGACCACGGCAGGAATCGGGCCGCCAGATCAGGGGCCGGGACAGCACAACAGACGTTACGCCAATTCCCAGCCGTGGTTGAAACACTCATAAGATGCCGGGTCAGCCCGTCCTGGCTGCTGCTGCTGCTGCTGTCCCTCCACCGCCTCCAGGTGCAGCACGACTGGCTCCTCCCCCGCCCGCGCCTCTACCGCCGCCGCCTCCACCTCCTCCTCCTCCCTTGCTCTCTCGCCCTCTGTTCGCCTCTCCCTTCTGCCTCACTCCATCCCACCCTGTCCCCCTGCTGCTGTGTGCCCTTTGCATCTCCCTCTGCTGCCTGTGTTGTTGCTCGTTGCCTGGCAGCGACGCTGCGTACTTTGTCCCCGGCTGGGAATCTTTCCTTTGATTCTGGCCGGTGGTTGCCGGCCAGACGTTACTATTTGTTGGTTCCTGTCAGGAATCTCTTTGACCACGCTTTCGGAGATGGTCCGGCAGGGAGCTCTGGAAGCGTGGTTGATTTTGACCCCATGTGGGTATTGACTGTGGTGAACATCTGGCGGCTGCTGAACAGATGTTCAGGGCGCTTTGGCCCCGCCGCGGGATTGACTGTGGTTCACTGTGGCTGAGCGTGATCTTGTAACGTCTGAAAATACCCACAGTGAGGTGGGTGGCGCAGCTGTATAGCGTCCCTACTGGCGTTTTGCTACAAGCCTCACCCTTGAACAATAACTGCCACTGAAGCATGTTGCTACCACAGTGAGATTCTCACCTCAGAGTAAGAGATAAGCATGTGCAATGGGCAATACAAAATGGATGACAACAACTGGCTGTGTGGCAGCAGTACTTCTGAAAAGGATCTGGAGGGTTGTAGAAGATGGCAGACAATACGAGTCAACAATGGGATGCAGCAGCTAAAAGGTCAAATGCTATTTTAGGTGGCATCAACAGAAACATCGTCCGCAAGATAAAGGAAGCAATTAATCCCCTCTGCTCCACTCTGGTCAGACCTCAGCTTGAGTACTGTGTTCAGTTTGGGGCAAGGATGAGAGGATTCAGAGAAGGTCAACACGGATGGTAGAGGTCACGGGATGGAGGGAAAGACCCATGAGGAGAGATTGCAGGAACTGGGAATGTTTAGTATCCAAAAAAAAAAGGAGATTAAGTTGCAGGGGGAGGGGGGGCGGGGGACATGATTACAGTTTTCAAATACGTAAAACTGCTAGAAGGAAAATGGAGCCCAGGTGTTGTTTCTGGTCATTGAAGGCTAGGACCAAAAGTAATGGGCTTAAATCAGAGACTTGTGGTGCACTGGATCCACTTGATCCAGGCATTAACCACAGGTGATTGATCAGGACCTCTCCTGCTGGCTCCGGCACTCTAGAGCTGGACCCTTCCTGCTGGTTTCCAGAACTAGGACACCTCGGGAGTAGCGAGAGCCTTCCCCACCACACTCCTAGTCCATCTCCTTCTCGGAGACATCCCTGGGTGCTAGTCCCACTCTCCTCCATAGAGATGATCTCTAAGCGGCTGGTCCCCCTCCTCACCCCATGATCTACTAAAGATTAGTTTGTGATCATCTATCTCTTGGTCACCATTGAGATGGTGTAGGTACTGTGGACCCTGCTTGATGGCAGGGGGCTGGAGATGGAGTAAATAATCTTTGAGGTTCCTTCCAGTTCTATGATAGTGAGACAGATTTTTGCAACTGCTTGTGCATGAGTGGAGGAATATGCATGTCTCTAACGAGCACGAAGCACAAATTCTGCATTTACCCCCACGTAGGGATGGGACTTTTTCGGTATCTGTTGTATATCGGTATCGGAGCTCCATTTATTGGCTGGCTCTATTAAATCTATTGGTATTGGATCTTTAACATTGTGGTTTTCACCATTGACCTCAATGGGGAAAACCGCAACGTTAAAAATCCGATAATGTAAAAGAACTGATATTGCGGATACTGAGAATTATCGGTATTATCAAATTGGAACTGAGAGGGTTCTCAGCAATACCAAGAATCCCACCCCACCCAGCAACAGCTGCAAGCTCCCTGCCTCACAGTTCAAACCTCCAGTCTAGAACACTTGTGCTGGTATTCCAGGTAACATTTGTCATAAGGGCTACTGCCTGGTAGCACATTAACGAAGATGTGGGATTCCTATTCCCAGGATGGATACACTGTAGTGAGGAGAGCCTGCTTTTTGCCTTTAAAAAAAGGAAGATCAGCCTCTTTCTGGGTTGTCCGAGCATCAGCAAATTAACTAGGGCAAGCACAGCTGCCCTGTCTTATAAAAGCAAACACTAATAAGGATAAATGTGTAGGAAAGTGAGTAATACATTGCTCAGCAATATGAGTTAAGAGGAGACTGGAAACCATGTAGTCAGAAATCTAGATCCTTCAGCCTTACCCTTGCTAATGCAAGCATGTGACCTTTGTAGGCCGTGCTGCGGAGAACTAGTAGCACTATAAACACAGTCCATCATCTAGCTGTTTCTTCCAGTGAGCGTCCACGAAAATGCGACTTGCCTGCAGCTTGCTCTTTCCTTAAATGCAGCTCTTGGCTCTATAGCAGAGAGAGAAATCTTTTCCCCGTTGGGGGGTGGGAGAGGGGAATCTGAAGGGCATGCTCTGGATATGGGGAATGAGGGAAGGATCCAGATCATGGATCCAACCACCCACTCTTACCAAGTGCCCGCATCTCTGCCCCCTTCTTCCTGAGCGGAGCGCACTCCTTCAGTGCTTGTTGCGGGCAAGGCCTGGATTTACACACCCAATGCAGGAAGCAGAAAGGAGCCAAATAAAAACTGGCTTCATTTGGCCCTAGGGTGGTCAGATCGGCAAATTTTTTTACAGGTCACTTATGAGAAATACAGGTTGCAGGGCTGCACCAGAGCCACTGCAGCCCCGCAACCTGTATTTCTCATAGGTTTCCGGTAGAATTTGCCTATCTGGCCACCTTATTTGGCCCTAAGGTTTTGCAGTTTGACCCTGAGACTCCAATAGGCCAACATGGGAGTCTCAATCTGCAAAAGGTGGCAACCCTATTTGGCCTCCAGGCCAGGCGTTCACCATCCCTGCCCAGTGCTGAGCGGTCCTTCACACAACGCTCTTTTAGAGTCGGTATTGGCATGAATTTTCTGATGGTTGTGTGAAATCCCTACCACCGCCTGGGCTTGATAAAGCCTTGTGCTCTTCCACCCCATGTAAAGAACCTCCTTGCACGGATCTGACTTTATGGACCTTCCTGGGGCAAGCTTCAGTTTCTGATGCATTGTTTTCTGCCCATCATTTCTCTAGGGTTGTCATCTATGCAAATTGTTATGGAACACTTATGAAAAATACATGTTGCGGGGCCTGCCTAAGGTGCCCAAGTAGGCCCTGCAACATGTATTTTTTCATAAGTGTTCCTTTAAAATGTGCCTAGGTGGCAACCCCTACTTTGGACCTCCAAGTGACCATAGACCTGTAGCAAGAGCGTCCTAAAGCAGGGACTCTTCTCCATGCTCTCTTCTATTTCTCTGGGAGCACCCTTCTCGAGGGCCCCCATGTGACTTGGGGGAGCCACTAGGGAAAGGGCATACTCGGTGGCCGAGGCTGTGGAACTCCCTCCTTCCGTCGTGTGTGTAAAACCTGGCTGTTCCGCCTGGCTTTTGGCGAGAGAGATAGGGTGGGGGGGTGGAGCAGGTTAGGGAAGGGAGGAGGGTTTGTTGTTTAGTGCTTTCCTTTTTAATGTGTTTTAATTGTGTTACTTTGAGTTTGTTATATTTGTTTACGGTATTGTAAGCCTGGAGAGGAGGGGCGGGGTAAAAATGTTTGAATAAATGTAATCAATATTTCCTGTTTGTTGTATGCAGGGATCTCCCAAGGGCGTGCCCTCAGCCCTGTGGGGAATGTGGCAGCGAGGCAGGGAGAGGGCGCACATTGCTAACAAGTGAGGAGGCCCCCTCTCACTCTGGCCAGGGGGACGAGGTAGCTAGGGCAGAGGCCAGTGGGGTGAGAGAGAGCTGGCTGGGGGGTCACTGGGGTGGGAGGAGTTAGGATGATGAGAGTGCAGTCTCTTGGGGCAGGGTTGCCGGGGGCTGGGTGCGGGATGCCGGTTGCTGGGGGGGGAGGGGGCAGAAGTAAGACAGGCAGTGGAGCAGGGGGGAGGGGCAGTTTGGGGCGTGTGTTGCTGGGGTGGCAGAGCGGGGCGGAAGTGAGAGCGTGGCCCAGGCTGCTGTAGGTGATGTTGGTGACAGAAGCGGGACTCCCCCAAGGTGAAGGTAGCACTGGTGGGAGCATTTCTTCAGGCTGTCTGCCAGGTCCTGTCCCACCCAGTTTAAATTCACTGGGGGCAAGGAGGTGGACCTGCTTGAGCAAGGGGGAGCTCAGTTCAGCCTGGTCCCTGGAGTCTAGGGTGCCCTTTGCATTGCAAGCAGTTTCAGTGCTGCTAGGAAATTCTCAGAGTGGGCTGGGGGAGCGAGCAGGACGAACACTCCGTTAGTTTTCAGAGTGGGTGGTATGGTGTGCTAGCTCTGCCCCCCCCCCTCCACTCTGAAAACTTCTGTCCTGGTGGGGGTGCAGCTCCATGGGGTGGGGACTTTCTGGGAGCCAGAGCAGTGCTGCCACCTTTGCGGGGGGAGCCCAAAGCTGTCTGGGAGCCCCTGTGGGAGAGCCGCCACTTAGGGAGACACTGCCCCCTTGTCCTTAGTGGGGCCAATATTGAGACATGAGTCTGGGTCCACAACAGCCTTGTTGCTACACCACTGGTAAGAGGGGAAGGGACAGCTGCCCTAGACTTCCTGGTCCGGTGTGAGGAAAAAATGGCCAGTCAGCGCAACCCTGACAGGACCGCAGCCACCATCTTGGTCACCCACTGTCATGTCTCCCACCAGTCCAGGTTTCACAGGACTATCCCACTATAGCCCCCCCAAACCTGCACTTCCAGCTTACGTGGATCATTCTCTGCATTAAACCTGACACCTTCAAACTGGGCCTGCACTGACCAAGCCGAACCAAACCGCAGCGGATGCAGGATGGAACCATTGATTCAGGGCCTGCAGTTCCGAGGCAGCAGCAGGAAAGGTTGCGCAGATAATTCTGTGCTGCTCCCTGCCGCTCTCCCGCCTGCCTCACAGACTCCTCTTGGGATCTAGCCAAGATGCAGTTGTTGAGAGAGTCAAGCAGCCATGCAGCGTAGGAGCCTGCCAGCCTTAAAGCAGCATAATCTGTATTCCCAGCACTGCAGAGATGTGTCACAGAATCAGAGAAATGTCAGAATTGGGAGGGACATCAAGGCTCATCCTCTGGTCCAACCTTCTGCTTGGATGCAGGAGGACCACAGTCAGCTACATCGTCCCCGACAGAGGGCTGCCCAGCCTCTCTGTGAAAACCTCCAGTGGCAGAGAGCCTACAACCTCCCTAGGCAAATTGTTCCATTGCTGCACAGTTTAGGAAGCTTTTCCTGCTATTTAATCAAAATCTATCTTCCTGTAACTTGAGTTCATTATTTCTAGTCCTACCCTCTGTACCCAGGTACGGGTCTACAGTTCTGGAGCCAAGGCCTAGTGGATAAATGTCTGCACTCTCCTGGCCAGAAACACAGAGCCACATCCTAGGGTTCCCGGAGCTCCTTCTGCTCCCCCCTCACTGACCCACTGCAATGGGGTGTGGCTGCAACTGGCTGAGCCTGCCTCTGCAAGGCAGAAAGTCGGAAGGCCGCCCTTATTCTGGGGCTGGTGGGAACCTTGCCTGTTACTTGGTATGGATGCTTTAACTAAACTAAACTAAAGCTATAAAGGGTAAATGTCTGAGGAGAGGGGAGACTGGCTTCTTCCCCACACTAGCTGGGACACAGACCATGACAGTGGCTGCCCCAAGACATGTAACCACTTGAAATATTGGGAGGTAAGCATGTGGGGACTGAAGTGGGCCTTTCTCAAGCTAAAAGCTTGGCTGTCTTTATGCTGTGTATCTGTACAGGGCTGCGTCTGACTAGTAGTGCTATGGAAATGATAGCAGTAGTATTACTGCCTGTAGCTTGAGCTAGTGCCACACTGATGGTTGAACAGATTCACATATACTTGGTGGATCAGGCACAAACAAGAACTAGGGTTACCCCGACCTCTGGGTTTTGACCCAATCCCTGGGCTCCAGATGGACCCCCTAGTTCCCTAGGATAGTCAGGGCACTGGGGGAGTGTCATGTCAGAAAGGGTGGGAGAATAAGCTAACCCTAGTCCTTGAGGTTCCTTCCAGCCTTATGATTCTAGATTTGCTCCTCTGATAGAAACGTTCTTCTCTTCCAGGCCTCGCTGCCACTGCTGCAGCTGTTGGGCAGAAAAGATGCTGCGCAGAGTGGATATTTCCCTAGCTCCTTTGCATTATTAATGCAGAGTTTTGCTTTCAACTTATTTGTCTGATGCGGGCGGTGCAGAGATAGGAGAGCAAGCTTCTCTGTCAAGACTCCTTGCCTCCTTTCTCTGAGATAAGACTACACTGGCATTTTTATCGGAGTGACAGAACTGCAATACCGGGTAAAACCAGATGCAGTGCTGGCGTGGCAGCTCCCTGGCCCGGGACAGGGTGGGGAACAGCGGCTACCACTCTCCAGGTCAGCAGGCAGCACTTAACTAACGTGCCTGAGACCTGGCGAGCAGTGAGCCGTCCCCGGCCCTAGCCAGGAGCACAACAACCGTGCGGGTGGGTGCCCCCTGCCATCACGGGCAGCCATGGCGGCCGGTGATGGGAAGCCCTGGTAACGGGTGATAGCGGCCCCCGACCTGCAGTGGGTATGGCAGGGCCAAACAGACATGTTGACCCACTGTGGCCTGCGGCTGCCTGGGCGGCCCTTGGCCTGGAATGCGTGCCTGGGATCTTCTGGGAGATGCATTCCGGGCCAGCCGCCTACCCAGCCTGGGCCACTAGTAGGCCGACATCTGGTGGCTGGGGAACAGACATGCGGCTGAGTCCCCAGCCCAGGCGGGTTGTAGTAGACCCACATCATGTCTGTTTTTACCCAGCATGAGTTACACCCGCAGCCCTGCTTTGTAAGATGAGCATGTGAGCGAAGGGGATACGAGCAGGGAGTGAAAGGTAATCCTGTGTTTGTCTGTGCTGCAGCACTTTTTGGTTAGGCTTAGTTGTTTCTCTCACTCTCCTTCCTCGCTCTAAAGGCCCTGAGTGATGGCATCTGGCAACCAAACAGAACAAGATTAATTCCCTTTGTTATCAGGTGATTTCCTGGGAGGAAATTGGGAGGAATCCATGAGAGAAGGGAGATCAGGATATAAGGTAGTCTTCTGAGCGCACAAGATGGCTGAGAGATACAAGGCTGCCCGAGAAGCTGGTCCGGAGGCTGTAGCTGGTGCAGAATGCCGTGGCCCATCTCCTGACGGGGGCGGGTCGCAGGGAGCACATGACACCAGTGCTCCGGGCTCTGCACTGGCTGCCTATAAAGCACCGGGCCAGGCTCAAGGTGCTGGTTTTAACCTTTAAAGCCCTTCACGGCCTGGGCCCTGCTTCTCCCCGGGACCGCCTCACTCCCCATGTGCCTGTGCGACCCTTGAGATCGTCCGGGGGAGCCTTTTTGGAGGTTCCCTGGGTGAGGTGGGTGGCCACCGATGTTAGATCTTTTTCGGTGGCTGCCCCCGTGCTGTGGAATTCGCTCCTGGAGGAGGCTCGGTTGGCTCCCACTCTCCTGCTGTTTCAGCGTGTATGTAAGACCTGGCTGTTCCGTCAGGCTTTTGGCGAGGGGTAGGGGTGAGGGTGGGGTTTTTCCCCACATATTGTATTTTTAAATTGTTTTAAAATTTTATACTGTTTAATTAATGTTGTTCACCACCCCGGGCTACCCTGTGGGCAGGAGGGGCGGGATATACATTTTAAATAAATAAATAAATAAATAAACAAAGGGAAAGGAACAGTTTCTGAAAATGTAAGTGGGAGCTTAAGAAAACGTTATGTTTTGCTATGTTGTTTTGTCTTTTGTTTTATTTCAGTTTGCTGATCTTGCCTGCTGTACCAGTGGCATAGCAAGCCTGCGGTGGACTGGGCTCGTGTCCCAATTATGGGGGCCCTAGGTCTCCTGAAGTAGCCACTCTCCAAAGGCTTCTGGCCAGCCGTGACCTCCTCCTCCTGCAAAGGTCATGGTGCTGCCCTGGCTCCCAGTGAGATGCCCTAGAGTGGAGCCACCCACCAAAAAGGACGTTTTGAGAGCTGGCAGGGCTAGCTCTCTACCCCGCTGGACTCTGAAAACCTTCTTCTTGTCAGGGCCCTTGCAAGTGGTCTGAGTGCTGCTATGAAACTTTCAGAGTGGGTGGGGGCAGAATGGGAGCGCCGGTGTGGTGGGTGGATAAGGTGCTGGACTTGGACCAGGGTTTTAATCTCGCTCCGGTCAATGAACTCTCTGGGTTACCTTGGGCAAATTGCAACCCCTCTGCTTCAGTTCCCCATTTATAAAATGGGAATATGTATGTGTCTGTCTTGCCTGTGTTCCCCTCATCCTTGTCCATCTGAGATTCTAAGTCCCTGTCTCTGACAATCTGGCAAAGCACCGCGTAGGCGTAGTAGCGCAGTATAGAGAGAAGTGCTGGCCCTGCTCCCTCCTCCGTGCACGGAACATTGCCTGTTGGGGCGCAGGCTAATGAGGGTGTTAACAGACATGACGGATGTCTGTCGTCCTGCGCTGGGGGTGGGGAGGGCTATCCCCGACCAGCTCAGCTCCAGCTGCGGGAACAGATATTCCCGCCTGGTTTGGTCTGCTTTGACCCAGTCTGGGATCAGACTGTGGGCCCACTTTGTCCCAGGCCCCACGTTTCCACCTGACTGCCACCCCTGCCAGGGTTTCCCATGTCTGGCGGTCCCGAAACAGACGTACAGCTTTTTCTCTGGCCCAGCTGGGCCGAAGTGGGAGAACCAGGCCAGCGTTACGTCTGTTAACACCCTTGCAGAAGGTCCCCTTAGAGTCCAAGAACTCAATTGAGCACCCTTGCTCCATGATAGCGACATCCCCGCAGAGTCCCTTTGCCCTGTCCCCTCCAGTGTGGTTCTTCCTCTTCCGGTATCCTCCAAGAGGGAAGTGGCGACCCAACCTGTATGTGTTCAAAAGCCTCCCCTCAACACCACGTAACCCCTGGATGTTTGAATAAGTGTAGGAAAAAAAACAGAAAAGTCAACAAATGAATTTTATTATTCACAGTAATTAAAATGAGCATAATTGAAATGTCCTACCCAACTAGAAAAAAAGCATTCCTGTTTAAAATCCCACCCACTCAGGTTCCCCAGGAGGACACTCCAACATCAGAGCAAACCCACACTGGTCGATTGTACCATGAGGCAGGGCACGGCTGCCGGCTGCTTGTGGAAACAGCAGACTTATACAAATCAAACTGAGCTACTGTCTGTAACACCTCTTGCTGAGCTGAGAAGATGTCCCAATTGGCCCCAACTTGCCCTTTTCTGGACTCTCGGTTGGTAGCTGTAGCATCTATCCGAATTCATGTTACAGGAATGGACAGGACAGGCTCACTACCATTTTTTAAATTCTCCCTAGCTCAGCTAGAGAGGAATCAGCGGTTTGGCAGGTTAACTATTGGTATGATTAGAACATGCTTTCTGCTGTTTAGCTTAAATCGTTCAGTTTTTCCTTCAGGGCTAGCCTATTCCCTCTTGATCCACCCCATATTTATTCCAGGCTGACCTTGCCACAGTGACCCATGCAAGGCTAGCCTGAGAATTTGCGGGGACCAGGGTGAAGATAAAGTGTGCGGCCCCTGGCAGCCCCCCTACCCTACTTGTGAGCACCCTCCACGGGGATGTAAAGGCAGCTGTGTCTGGGCCTCTACAGCCTGCCCTGGTGAAAATAGGGGCCACTGTGAGGTGACTAGGCAAGACCTTGATTATCAGGGACTTGATTATCAGGGACTTGCGTAGTCCGTGTCTCAAAGCTTCTGGAAGTCACCCAGTGTCACCGTTTCCAATGGTGCCTAGGTAACTTCTGACCCGGTGAGAAGCGTCTGTCCCCCTGAGCCACATTTTAAAGCTGCGGGAGAAACCTCTCCCGTCTAAAAATGCCCTTGTAGGTTGTTTAGAATGTGGGAGTGTGGGTGTTTACTGGTATGGGCAGCCACTCCCACCCCTCATGCTCTGCATTGGCTGCCTGTAGAGTGGCGGATTGAGTTTAAGATTGTGTTCTCCAAAAACCGGGCATGGGATCACCACCTTAACAACTCCTACTGGAGCCACCTCTGGTAAATGCAATTTCCCTATTTATTTCCCTGCCACTGGCTTACACGCTAATCATACTGCGCCAGGCAAGCAAGCGGTTGAGTTGTCACCACTTCAGTTCTCCGTCAGGTCAGTCCGTCAGGTGGCCAGCCTGGCCGCGTCCTGCTGGGGAAGGTGCCGTCCCTCTGGTCTGCGTTTGGAAAGGCTTCCAAAGATGTTCTGCTTTCTCCCTTCTTTTATACATAGTTCATAGGTATTGCAAAGACCTGAAGTTTGCATCCCTGGTGTTGGCATATGATCCAGTTCCCCCAAATTTCTCTCTCAGCACGGTCTTCAGACTTGTTGTTTCAGCAATTATTTATCCATGCTTGTTTGTCCATCCTTCTGGTGCCTGGCTACCTCTTGCTCAAAATAACTTAAGTCCCCTGATTAACTTCCTCCTTTTCACAGTCACTTCAGCCGCAGTAATTTCCCATCTAACTTAGCGTGTTCTGGGCTCAGGCGGTTAGTATAGGCCTCAGTTTCACTGCTGGTCTTTATGGCTCTGAATGGAACAGGCCCTGGCTATATTTGAGACCCGCTCCTGGAATTTTGCCCTGATGACTTTCTGCGTTCAGAAACCCCCTGCTGTTTGGAGATCCACACCATCACGCCTTAAGTCATTGGGCGATCGAGCCTTTGCTGGGGCGGGCCCCTCAACGGGGAACTCGTGCCTTCCAGTTGTCCATCTCGATGCCTCCCTCCTCGCCTTCAAAAAGTAGCTGAAGACTTGTTTTCTCCAGGTGCTTTTAAAGGTTCCACTGCTGGCTCCCCTCAATGTAATTTTCTCTCCCCTTTTAAACTGGATTGTAAATTAATTTTAGGTTGTTTTCTTTCATTTTGTGAAGCAACCCAAGCATGAGGTAGGCGGAGGAGCGATATAAATGAAATATTTACCATCAGTGACTATAGAACAATTAGCTGCCATCCTGCTTGAAGCAACCTTTCACATTTTTTATCAACATTGTCATGACTCATCTCAGTCACCGTTTCTATAACCCAAACAAGCATATTGCATACAAATTTTACTCCATTTGTTTTAAATTCCCTAAACCTGTCGCTTCTCCCTCCATAACATTGCTAAGATTTGCCCTTTTCTCTCTGTCCCCTCTGCCAAAACCCTTGTTCATGCCCTGGTCATCTCTCGCCTCGATTACTGTAACCTTCTTCTCACTGGCCTCCCCTGCTCTCACCTTTCTCCCCGTCCAAAACTCTGCTGCCAGGGTCATCCACCTCTCTCATCGCTTCGACCACGTGCAGCCCCTCCTCTCCTCTCTTCACTGGCTCCCCCTTCCTGAAAGAATCCTGCACAAGCTCCTAGTCTTCACCTATAAAGCTCTTCACAACCTTGCTCCCCCCTTCCTCTCTGCGCTAATTTCTATCTGTACTCCAGTCCGTGAACTCCGCTCCTTCTCTGCCCCCTCTCTCGCCCTCACACGTCTCCCCTGCTCCCCTAACTGCCTTCGTCCCTACTCCGTAGCTGCCCCCCATCCCTGGAACTCCCTCCCTGCCCACATCCACCTTGCCCCCTCCCTTCGTACCTTCAAATCCCTCCTCAAGACCCACCTCTTCCGCTCTGCCCTCCCCAACTCCTCGCTCCCCTCCCCTAACCCCTGCTGATACCCTCCATCCAGTACAATCTGTTACCTAAGGTCCGTATACTTATATCCTCACCACATGGACCAACCAGCCATCATTCTCGATGTAACTAAGCCAAGTGCATGCACCTGGGACCTCTCATCCCTGTGAATATTACACTTCTTGTCTCTCCCTCTATTCCCCTTCCTTCGTCTCCTCCCCACCCCCCCAAACCGTCTCTCAGACTGTAAGCCCTAGGACAGGGACCGTGTCTATTAAATTACTTTGTAAAGCGCCAGGTACATTGCTTGTGCTATATAAATGCTTGTTAATAATAAAATAATAATAATAATAATAATTAATAAACCTAAACTTAAACCTAAACTTCTTTGAGGCTGATCTCTGAACTCTCTTCCCTGTGTGTACACATACAAAAAAATCTACACCAGCACATTTAAAAGAATTACCAGGAATAGATAGCTTATTAAGAAAAATGCACTGCACTCAAATAATGTAATGCAGTACAATTAAGGAGAACAATTTAAAAAAATCGATAGAATATGACTGGGAACCAATGCATCTCTTTTTCTTTTTTTTTTAAAGTTAAAAATATTCTTACCTTTTTCATATGGATTCTGAGAGAAAGTGGTTAAAAGGATACCTTTTGTCCTATGGATTCTGGCAACTGCTTAATGCAATGCCATAATGTTTGCATGTCCTCTTTACCTCCCGTGGTCCAGGGTGGTGGCGGCGGGAGTTGGGTGTCATCATTAGCTGCCATAGCCACCCATCAGCTGGGGGGGGGGGGGCGGCGCTCCATACAGCATGGGCTCCTCCTGTTATAACTTAGTTATAATACTTCATTACAATTTTTTAGAATTTAATTCCATTGTTTCACAATAAGTTAGCTAACTTTTTCATAATAAGAATAAATATTTAACCTATAGAAAAATTTAAAGTCTCTTTGTTATTGTCCTAACAAATTAAGGCTTTAAAAATACTTGACCATTACTTGGCAATTTTTGACCTTTCAATTGACAAAATATTTTTGACCAGTCAAATACCCAGCCCTAAATGAAAGGAAGAACCTTTTCATTCAACATACAGTTGGCTCGTGAAACTTTGCCAGAGGATATTATTAAATATCTGAAATATTTAATGCTATCCTGCGATCAGCTGGGAGCACCTAACTGTGGTTACTGCCGGTTCGCCTTGTTCATATGACCAGGGCTCGCAGGGAGGTGTTCTCTTCTGCCCCAATGCTATGGAACGTCCTTCCCTCAGAAGTCTGCTTGAGCCTCAGCCTAAGCATCTTCTGGAGGTGATGGAAGACATTTTTGTTCGAAAAGGCGTTCAGTGAGCGGGGATAGGGGGTGGGAAATGATGCCATGGCCCCCTGGTGAGATCGGGGTGGTGGTATGACAGGGGTGGAGTTGGGTGGGGTTGAAAAGAAGGTTAGGGGCGTTTTTCTTTATGGTTTTAATTTTTATATATATGTGTTTTTCCTTGTTTGTATTTTATATTTCTGTAAGCCACCCTGAAACCTTAAATTTGAATAAGTAAAATAATAAATAAATTAAGGTCAATAGTGTAATTAGGTGTTTGTTTTTTTGAAAAAAGACTGAATAAGTTTGTAGCAGGGGGTCTTCCCAGGGCAACACAGGGTGTGTCTGGGGAATTAGCTCTACCCCACTGCTACACCTATACAGCCCAAGGGGGCACCCTCTTCTAGGACCCAACACACAGTCCAGAGGATATCCAGTTCGCAGTCTTTATTAGACTCCAATCTCTGGGGCTGCCGGCTCAGTTGCCTCCACCCTGCAGACCCAGGTCAATCTCTTACAAGCTCAGGAGCACCACAATATTCCACCCGCCTCCATCCATCCATCCATCTAGCCAGCCAGGCCTCAAAGCCCCAGGCTCTGGCTAAACCTGCCCCAGGCACAAGGCTCCCTCCTGAGAACAGCCTTTCCTCAGTACCTGCCTGGTTCCAACCTGGTTCTCTAGCCTTCAGCACCAGGGAAAGCATAGAGTAGCTCCGCTTCATCAGAGAGATGTGGCTCCTTCAGCTCTCAGGCAGAGACTGCCTTTCTCTTTGCCTTGCCTCTCCTTATATCCAGGCTGAGTGGGCGTGGCCAGACTTCCTTTCTTAGCTTTAACGGGCCACTGTCCTGTCCACTCTGTCCCAGGGTCTCTCAGTCTGTTTCCTCACTGGCTGATCCCCAGCTATGGGGCTGGCTCTACCACACCCCTGGACATGTTCAGCCCTCTGGCTGACCCACGCAGCCCCCGTCTTAAAGGGGCATCAACCCCGCAGGATGCTCCCTGATACAAAGTTCTTAGAGGATAGGTCCATAAATGGCTATTTGTCAAGTTGATCTGGGCGTAAGATCTTTGACTTTCGGACTGGGAGTGAATAACAGAACGGATAGTTCCATTATGACCTGTTGTTGTGCACGTTTGAAGTGACCCAAGGTGACCACTGTTGGAGACTGGATGCTGGGCTATTGGTCTGATCCAGTATGGCACTTAGGTTCTTCTGGTTGGTTAATGCTTCAAGCCTAGAGCTCTCTGCATTGTTGTTTTTCATAAACTCAATTATTTGTTTACTTTTATATAATAAAATCTGGAATATTTTGTATAGCCTCCTTCAAAACAGTAAAATGCCCAAACAAGATGTATACAGTCATTCAAAAAAGTATGAAATTACATATATTAGTATTAACCCACCGAGTTTACCTTTTTATTTGTATTTGTCTATTGTCTAATCTAATTACCATTTGAAAATGTAACAGTACGTAATATCCATTGCAATCGGCTGTGGATTAAAGAATCCATTTTGATAACAGAAAATATGAATGCCTTAAATTAGGACTAATTCGTTCAGTTTCTACCCTCAAGCACTGAAATACAGAGCTTAGGGGAAGGGAACAGATCTGAGGGCACGCACACAAGGATAGGGGACAGATCCACAGCACAGAGCCATGATCTGGACTCTGCTCTTCCTGAGCCGCACCCCTTAAACATCCTTGCCCCACAAACTGCTCTGCAGCCTTTGGCGCTTGTATGAATTTTCAAAGTGGCCCCATGGGAGGGGAAAGACCCCTGCCTTAAATTTATTTATTTATTTATTTATATTTATTTTGGGTTTCTTCTATCCCGCTCCCTCCTGCTCACAGAGCAGCTCGGGGCAGCTGAAATGGTCTGACATCTTCACCACAAAGTCTATTTCTTCAAGGACAAGGTGGACAAATGTCTGAAGCACTCTTCAAATCTCTCTGTTTGTGATGATGATACAGAAAAATATGGTTGCTATAAAGACTGATGTAAGAATTGCAGGACACTAGGAGCGCAATCCAGCTCCATACAAGTCAATGGGAGCTTAGCCATTGACTTCAATGGGAGCTGTATTGCACCCCAAGGCCACAATCCTCAAATCACAGAGGCGTAGCTATACTAGGTGCAACAGGTACAGTTGCTCCAGGTGACCGTGCCCTGGCGACTATGAGGCTTGGTGGAGGCCCACATGCATGTAGTATGCATACATGGCCTGGCGTGGGGTGCCCCAGCAGAAGGCCCATTCCCACCCCCCTACTAGATTAGTGACACTGAAATTTCAATTAAATGCTTTTTTAAAATTGTGGCAACAAATTGCTGAAATGTCACATTTTAGGAATTAAGACAAATTTTAAAAGCATCAAATATCAACATTTGGAATCTTAATTGTTGGGAATCTCTGTAACTGGGAATGCCGGTCAGTGCCGAACATCCGAGAAGCCACATGCTAGCCCTCGGCAAACAAACTGGCTTATATAACCCAGTTCCTGTAAACACCGAACACTATTCGTTTGTTTTCCTTTTAGAAACGATGAGCGTGTTTTGATGTTGACATTATCAGGACAAAATGAAATTCCATTTCCAAATTAATTTAGAATTTCTTCATGAATGAAACTCACCAGAAGCGTCTATGTTTTGTTTTAAAATAAATAAATAAATATTGTAATTTAAATAACTTTATTTCCTTCACAAAAGTGATTTATAGTTGTTTTTTTTACCAACCCAAAATGAAAGGTTAGAGACAATAGGTAATATTTAGCCATATATGTCCCATAGTAACGCAAAATAGCTTGGGTCTTAGATCTGAAAGACAGACCGCCTCCTCCCTTATGTTCTGTTCCATCTTTGTCAGCTAAGAACAACCTCTTACAACAGGTGGTCACATCATTCACTTGAACCAGGTATCTGCCTCCGGCAACCTACCCTCTCCTCTGTGAGGACACTCCCTGGGGTGCCAGTCCCACTCTCCTCCCCAGAGGCAATCTCCAAGGGGCTCATCCCCAACCCCACCCCATAATCTAGGGTGGATTCACCAGTGGATCATGATCTCCCCCTTGGCCAACCTTGTTTTACAAAGTTCCATCGGTGCACCAAGTCCGTACGATAAGGATGCGCAGAGAGGTCATTGTAGTCTTCATCTTCTTCTTTGTTAATAATAATAATAATAATAATAATACATTATTTATATAGCACAAGCAGTGTACCTGGTGCTGTACAATCAATAGTTATAGACAAGTCCCTGACCCCGGGGCTCACAATCTAAGAGACAAGGGAGGGGGGATTCAAGGGGGAGGCAAACATCGGGAGAGAGAAGAGTACATTCATGAGGTTGAGAGGTGCACATGGCTTCACTTAGTTACAGGGAACTAGCTTCTGAGTGAGGGGGGAAGAGGATGCAACTTCACTCATGATGAGCTAGGGAAAGGCCTGACCGAAGAGGTAAGTTTTCAGGATGGATTTGAAAGCTGGGAGGGAGGGAGCTAAGCGAACGTATCCAAGGACGGAGGGGGTTTTCAATGGCTGCTTCACTAACTCTGTAACTCCCTTCCACTCGAACGTCATTCTGGAGATGAATGGCTGGGTATTTGGAAAGCAGGGATATGTTGTTATTTTTTTATCCCTGCCTTACAAATGTTTTATGTATAAAATATTTTGATATGTTTTATACATTATTACCTGCCTTGAGCCTTCAGAATAGGAAGGGATACAAATCCGAATAAATCAATACATATAAGTTTAAGGACACTAGTAGCTGCCTAGTTCTGCTCCCTTGTTTTGCTTGCTGGGTTGCTGCATGTTTGGATTCCCCACCCCACCCCTTCCTGATTTAGAGTTTGGACAATATTTATTTTCCCTTCGCCACTGGAATTCAGTCTTGGCAGGCTGCAAAGCTAGCTCCGAAAGAATCGCCTGCCTTTGGTTGCTATGGTAGCTGGCTGTGCAATTTCATTTCAAACCTTCTCTTGGAGAGATTTGTTTGCTGTCGAGAGCTTGCCAATGGCAAAGTTATAATGAGTCTAAACCCAGCAGAGCAAAGCAGCCCACACTTTATTAGCTACTGTACCCAGTGGGAAGCCTTAGCTAATAAAGCTTGCACAGGTGCCAGTAGGCAGCGGAGTCTCTCGGTTCACATGCAATTAAACAATTGGCATCGCTGGGCTTATCTGGAAGTTGCTGAGGTCTTGTTTCAAAACCATATAAATCCAGTCAAGGTGTAATCAGCTGCACTTGAATTCCCAGTCCACAGCCCAGGGAAGGGGAGAGGGTGCCCCAAACCTTGTCTTTCTATTGACCCTTTTTTTGGCAAACGGCTTGCCTGAGATGATGGTGCTGTTTGGAGGGAGTCCGCAGCCTGAGAGAAGCAGACGGTGCTTTTGGGTATGATGTTTTGTCACCACCTGTTTGGCAAGGAATGTTTTGTCGCCAAACAGCAGATCAGTTGCGGCAGAGGCAGCTGGTGAAGCAATGGGGGACAGCAGGGCTGCCCTCCCAGCTGCGCTGAATCCACCCCTCCGTGCTTCTGAGGCGAAGGGGCGGTATTTCCTGGACAGGCTGGACTCCCACTTTTACAAATTAAGCTGTGTTCTTATAGCAAAGTGGGAAGCCAATCAGTAACTCCCAGCCCCCTTATTGGTTGGACATGGAGTCACACCTTTCCTCTGTCCGGGCAAGGAGACGTAACCCCTTCCCTGCCAACCTCTGGACAAGGCTTTCCCCTCTCATAACAGGACTCTGCAGGGTCAGCCTTAGAATTTGTGGAACCCAGGGCAAAGGTAAAATGTGAGGCCCCTGGTGACCCCACACCCTCAGGGGCATCCTCTTTAGGGTCCTATAGGTGCCTGTGTTTGGGGACTCCTGGGAGGGAGTGGGGACCCCACACTCTGCCCTGTTGCCCTCGGAAGTCGAGAAAAGAGCAGGACCCGAGGCGGTCGCCCTGTGGCTAAGGCCAGTCCAGGGGCTCTGACCAATCCTCATGCTGCATTTTCAGGTTCATTCATTTCCAGGTGACACTTTAACGGGAAGCCATAACCTGCTTTGTCTGCTCTCCACCCCCTTCCCCAAAGCATCATTTTGAATTTGCTATCCCCACTCTTAAGCCCCATCCATTTTGTACCATCCGTAGGTGCTGGAGCACGGGTCCCTTTGCCTAAGTCACCTGGTGCAACCTGGGACGTGACGTGATTCACTGTACTAGGGAAGGCTCACCAAGAGCGGCATTGGAGCTCTGTTCATGTGGGAGGCTCAGCTGCGAGATGAGCCAGAGGGTGGTTGCCATATTGGTCCCAAGTGACAGAGAGACAAAGTGGTTTCCTACACCAATATATAATTTTACAGCTGTTTCAAAATGTCTGCCCCCTCTCCCTCTCTCTCTTTAACTCCCTCTCCACCTGCTACCGTGTCCTGTCCACTCCCACCCATTCCATGCCCCCTCATATAGACCTGCCCTACATTGGCTCTGCCTGAGGAAGGGCCCTGTGTGGCCCAAAAGCTTGTTTATTTCCACCAAGATCCCAAGGCAGCTTGTTCCATGGCTGAAGTGGTCTGACAGGAGTAGGGATGTGCACAGTAACACTTTTGTTTTTGTTGTTCATTTCATTTTCATTACTGAAATGTCATTCATTTTCATTATATTTCTATAGTCTTTTTTGTTTTTACTTTCGTTTTTGATTTCCATTGGTTTCAATAGAAAACACATTTTTGGCTGTAGCTTTTGTATTTGTCATCCGATTTTGATTAAACATGGCAGGAGTGTACCCCCAATGGAGGACATTATGTGTGCCAAATTTCAGAATCAATGGGTAAAGGAATCCAATTTTATGAGCAGTTGACATTTGTTATTTTACCAAATTTTGTGTACGCATTCCTGGCTGTAATGTCTTTGGGTGGTTTTAACACACATTTCTCCTGCATGTTTGCTGTTCCATCCTGAACTTTCCATGTGTCTAAATCACTCACCCAGATCTTAAACATCAGGCTCTTTGAACTTCTGCATAGAACTTCTCCCAGAACTTTTGGGTATAAAAAGTTCTCCTGGTAAACTACTTTGCTCCAGGCAGCTGTGGTCACTTGGTTTCCATGGCAGCCCCTCACGTCTACAGCTGCGGCTACTTCAGGCTGCCACAGGGCAGTGTGTGTGTGAAGAATGCATCCGGAACTTACTTGTGGACTTGTAAACCCGGAAGATTGAAAAACCAGCACTTTAAGGTGTGTGTAAAAATGCCCTTTGTCTCCTTGGCAGGGTTATACCCCCTCCCAAGGGCACTACCCCAGCCATATTTCAGAAGGATTGGATAAAGGGTCCTGATGTTATAAGAAATTTACTTTAAAATACATTTCTGGCTATAATGTCTTTGTGTTCCAGCCGGTTTACATGAAATTTGGTAGGATTATATCTTGGACCTTTGGGGGCATCTCTGCCAAATATCAGAAAGTCTGATAAAGAGTCCCAAAGTTATAAGCCTGCACAGCATCTAGAGAGTATGAGCCTGTGCCAGGGATTCTCTTATGTTTGTCACTGTGGTACGAGACGTGTTTGCGATGCCAATTGGCCAGCAGAAATGTCTCCCATATATCTTTCTGTGCTGTGATCACCACAGCCCCTCTCCCTCACTTGTTACTGGGAAGCTGGAAGCATCTGCTTAGGAAAGAGCCAGTAAGGGATTCTCTGACGTCCTCTGTCACAGCGCTGCAGGATGTGATTGTGACGACAATTGGCCAGCGTGGATGTGTGAACCATGTCTCCTGACTTCTGGAATGCTTCCCCCTGCCCTCTGCCTTGCGTCCCAGTTATGTCCCTTCTATGTCTGCCTCAGAGTCACCCAGGATTGATCCTGGAAAGCTGGACGCATGCAGTAAGAGAGGCAATCGCATCTCTGTCCCAGTCGGGGTGTCTTTGAAATGTCAAACCAATTGGCCGGAGGAGATATCTGTCATCTCTGCTGTTTGGCACAGGCTTCAGTTCAGGCACATGGAGGTGTCTGTCAACTTGCAGAGAATGACCCAGGAGGGGGCAGGAGGATGTTGGGCCGCACCCCAGGTGCGTGGGGATTGGATTTATGTAGCTACCTGAACTCTTGCAGTGATCTCTAGCACACACACAAAAAGCCTGCCAGCAACGTATGAGAAAACACTCTGACCAAAGCCGGAACCAACTACAGACAAAGAGCAGGCCCAAAGAACAGCAGCTTCTATCTACCCTCTATGCTCGCCTTGAAGGTCCTCTTGTAAAGGTGGAAGCATGCAGTAATTGGTCAGTAAATGTGTCTTTTAATCTGTTGAGCTGCTCCCCCTCCCTTCTACCGCCCTCTCCCCCCTGCCATGTCTGTCTCTGAATGGCACTGCATGTGCTATTTACCTGAATAACGAAGAGGAAAACGTCAATGGCTTATAAAATTTGGACCCTTTATCAAATCCTAGCGTGGGCGAGGGCAGAGTGTTGGCTCTGATCACTCTCCTGCCTGTTCCTCATAGGGCTCAGGCCACTTGCAGAGGTCTCCATTAAAACCCAGGCCCTGGGCTTAACTGAGCCCCCTGACTCCATGGTGGCTACATCCCCTGGCAGTGCCTATGGGCATATGCTGATCTTGAGAAGCCCTGAGAGCTCGGTTGCACAATCCTACTTGGTATAAAGAGCATCACCCATCTGTTTTTCAAGGGTTGCCACACGCGGATAGTTACTGGTGGCACAAAGCCTGCCCCCGTTTACAAGCCCAGGAGCAATGGAGAATCCCATTGGATTCTCCATTCTGGGAGCCAGTGTGGGGCACTGGATAACTTGCACCTGGGAGACCAGGCATCAAATATCCGCCTAGTCAATGAACTCACTGGGTGGCCTTGGGCAAGTCACAACCTCTCAGCCTGGGTTCCCCATCTGTAAAAATGGGAATGTGTGTGTGTCTGTCTTTCCCTGTGCGTTCCCCCCTCAGCCTTGTCCATCTTAGGGCACTTGTTCCCAAGGAGAGGGGGGACTGCCGGGAGCAGCAATCGTGCTAGGAGGGATGACATGAAACTCCGCTAATCTTCGTGGGGTTTAAAATGTTGGAGATTTCTGTGGTGATTTCACTCACGGATTTTGAGCCCTGTCATCCGTGAGTGAAATCGCCACAGAAATTGCCAAATAAAGTTTTAAACCCTGTGCACACGAGTGGAGTTTCACATGACATTGTTGCTTGTGACACTTCCTCCCCCCGCCCCCCCCCCCCCCCCGAGAGAAAGCCCTTTCCCTTCCCTTTGGTTTCCCGACC
>QEPC01010496.1:2297654-2315712 GCA_003113815.1 Sphenodon punctatus
TCACCCACCCCGAAGTTATGACAAGGACCCTCGTCTATTACTCCACAGGGCAAGATATGACGTCCTTTTCCATAATCTCGATTCGAACTTTCTCACTTCTACATGCAAAAATCGCCACAAATTTTGTCCTGTCGAAATCAGCATCACCCATCAAATAAATCAGTTGTTGGATTTTAGGACGTTTCAAATCCCATACTATAAGATCCCAAAGCTGACAGTGATATCTTCTCTCCTGTCCATTTTATGAGAGTTAATGACTCAAGTCCTCAATTCCGCCCCCACAAGGGTAAAGCCGCTTTTCGTACAGGTACCCCCTGGTACCTCCCCCGGACAACCTCTGTATACATCAATTGTAATCTTACCCTGATAAATGCTTGTCTAAGACTTGGGTCCATAAGGGAGTAGATGTAAGGTGCCCCCACTCCCCGGCAAGCTAACTGTATGTTGAGTGACAAAGTACTTCCTTTTGTTTGTTCAATATCGAGGTATTTAATTTGCGGCCTTAAAGGAATGTGCAACCAAGCCAAGCACACGCACCTGAGACTTCGCATCCGCTGAATGTTATTTATCCCGTGTCTCTCCCTATGTCCCCTCTCCTTGTCTCCCCCCTCCGTGTCTATTAGATTGTAAGCCGTAGGCAGGGACCACGTCTATCTTATTGTTCTGTAAAGCGCCAGGTACATAGCTGGCACTATACAAATGCTTATAATAATAATAATAATAATAATAATGTGTGAGCAGCAATAAGGCGCGTATTATCTTGCCCCCAACACTTTTACAGGCACGTGATTTTCCTGCGTGAGCACGCGCTGCTCATCTAAAAGCGGCCTTAGTTTCATGGAGCATCCCCTAGTCTTCTAGTATTATTTAAGAGGATAGATAACCCGTTTACTTGTTCTGCACTATTCATGATATTGTAAACTTCTGTCGTATCCACTCTCTGTTGTTGTTTGATCTCTTAGGGAATGTCTTATCAGTGCTGGATGGGGGAAGGAGGTGAGAGAAATCCTTAACCTCTCTATACCTTTTCTGTGAAATGGGAACTCACTCAACTCTTGTTCAACTAATGTAATGAGGAGAGAGTTTACTGATATAACCCAAAATGACATTTAATTAGGTACACAGCAGTTAGTGGGGGGGGGGGCGCGACACATTTTAAATTTGTCATCTAGCTGTGTGACATTTATATGGATTTAACTAAACACAAATAAAGGAAGAAGGAATCATTAATTCACTTCCCTGCAGCCATGCTGGGGGTGGTGTGCAAGCGTTTTTACTGAGCCTGGTAAATCCAAAACCAGGTAATCCATCTTCAGATAACTGAGTGCCAATTGTAATAACAATGCTTCTTATGTAATAATGTTAAGATCCACCTACCCGAGAAAGGATATCGAAGCTTTGTAAAGACTAGGCCAACCTTCAGCTGAGAAACTATATATTCATTTTGCCTTCTCTCTAGATACAATTCCCATAGACCAGAGGTGTGGGAACTTCTTCTCTCCCAGGGGCCACTTTGAAAGTCAGTACAAACTCTGAGGTCCACAGAGAAGACGTGGTGGGTGTGTGCGTGCTTGAGGAAGAGGAGGATCCAAATCTTACACTTATGCCATGGATCTAGTCCCCTAGCCTTGTGTACTCTTGACTCTGCTCCCTTATCCTGAGCTCTGTCTTTCAGTGCTTGGGGGGCAGAAACGGAATCCTGGGGTCAGATAAAAATTAGCCGTGGGCCACGTTTAGCCCCCGCCCCTAAGGTTCCCCCACCCTCGTCGAAGATGTTTGGCTAAAATTGCCAAGTCGGCTCATCTGTCTGAGTTGCAATCCACAAACAACTTACTCTGGAGTAGCCCCACTGAAACCAACAAGGAGTAATTGGTTTGTGGATCGCTTGGTTCCATAAAAAATATAAGAGTGATCTGTTTAGCCAGGCATTTAGCAATTAGGGTTAGGATTATTATTATTTTTTTTGGGGGGGGAGGTTAATTTTATGAGTATTTTATATGTGTATTTATTTTTATATGGTCTTTATGGATTTTATTTTTGTATTTTGTATGTATATTTTTTGACGTTACCTACCGTGAGCCTTCAGGGAAGGGTGGTAAAAAAATCTAAATCAATTATAGTCAGTTGTGGAGGATAGGCCCATTTATGGCTATTAGCCCAGTTGGACAAGAAAGGTATGTAACCTCTGACTGCAGGAAGCTAGGATTGGACACTCCAGGCATGCCCTATTTCTCTGGTGTACTTCCTTCGATGCATTCAGTACTGGCCACCATCGGGGACAGACTACTGAGGTAGATGGACCATTGGTCTGACCCAGTCTGGCTGCTCCTATGTCAATAAGCTCAAAGCTGTATTTTCCATGATTAAGAAGTGGGTGAAAATACTAGTCAGTAGGTAAAGCCCAAATGTCTTGGTAGAAGGATCCCAAAATGTGGGCCGGGATCCCAAGCAGGGTCCTGCTATCTCCAGATGGGGCTGCCATTTTGGTTGATATGTTTCTGCCTGGAGCCACAGTGCTAATTTTAAATCTCAAAGTGGAATGACCCAGACAAAAGTTTGGGAATTACAGTTGTATCTTCACAGATGTATAGAGACCAATCCAAACTCCAAATGACATCAATGGGAGCCTTTCCCTTGGCTTTCAACGTGAGGCGGATTGCGCCCTTCATGAGCAAAATGGAACCGATGCGGATGTCGGTGCATACCGACAGGCCACGGTCCTCTGCCCCTGACTTCAATAGGAGTTTTTGTCTGCATTAAGAATTCTGAAGCTGGCCCTGTGCCTGTGTGGCGGCCTATTGGAGGCAAACAATTTCTGGGGCTTTAGAATGGTTGGCTGGTTTCCTGGCTGCTCTGTTTCTACCAGCAGAAGGAAACAGGCTGACAAAGCAGCACAAACTGAGAAAACAAGTCCAGCTTGCCATTTGCTCGGGGGACAGAAACCCCATGTGCCATATGGGGAATCTCTGATTGCTGGCAGTTCTGATGAGAACAAGACAATCAATCCCTGTCTCTCTAGCCTGTCAGCTCCTGTTCGCCCTGACAAAAGAAATGGCATTCTCTTTCACTTTCGTGACTCTTTATTTTATGGTTCACCACCTGCAATGCTGAGTGACTGAGAACCATGAAATCACTCTTGGAAGTCCCACCATCATTCCTGTGCTGTTTTCTTTGCCGGCATGCTGTCGTCTTTTACAGAATGAGAATGCCTGCTAGATTTGCATTCCTTGTAGAGGCTCCTAGGGCAAGAGTCTGGCAAGCCAGCTATTTCACCAGGGTTGGCAGAGTCACTCTGGCTTTATCTCAGTTTTACCGAGACCTGGATCTGCACCCTGTGAAGAGGGGCGCTGGTTATTAGAAAGTAGCACGGCGGTGCCACTGTTCTATTTCTAAAGGCCATTTCAGGCTATAGAATTCTTATATTAAAAGAACAAACATCTTCAGTTTTATAGATAAAGTAGGGATAGGAAACCCTTTTCCTCGTGCGGCCCATTGTACAAGCTCCAAGGATCACACAGAAGTTGGAGCTAAGGGTGCTTACGGGGTGTGCTTGGGAAGAGGAGGGTCCAGTTCATGGATTGACCCCCCTTTCCTGGTGTGCATGCCCTCCCTAAGCTCAGTTTTCTAGTGCTTTGGGTTAGAATTGGCTTCAGGGTGTCAGTGGCCGCAGCCTCTGCAGAGGGGGTCGCGGGACCCAGCGGGGACGGAGGAGACTTTTTGCCCCTTGGGAGAGGGGAATCCCCTCTGCGCCGGTCGGGGCAGCCCCGCTAACGGCGCAGGAGGCGGGGACAGACCTCGATAACGCCGCATGCTCGGCTGCTGACGGGGTGCCCCCCTCCACGTCGGGCACCCCAGCGGCCCCGCCCACACCGCAGATGGGTGGAATTCCCCTACTGAAAGCGACGCCACACGCAGCACACCGCTCCGCTCGGCTGGTGGCTCGGAAGGAGGGCAGAGCCAGTTCTTTAAGAGGAAGGCAGTGAGAGAAACCCACTGCTGGTGAACTTGTGCAAACCGGCCGCTTGACAGAGCTAAGTGTTGTGGATTATTGCTGTTGGATTGGATTATAGACTGTTGTGCCCTGATCTCCCCTGCTGCGCCTGGATTCGTGTGAGTGTGCTAGAGTGTGCGTGCTTGTGAGTTGCCTTCCTTCCTGGGTTCCTTCTCCTGCCTCCCCCCTCCGGTACGGAAGACCCCCTGGTCCTACCCTTCTCCCCGGGGTCCAAACCCAGCATCTCCACCACGCTGCCCTTCCTCACTCGTGCCTTCTCTTCCCTAGTGTGGGTATAGTTGTGGTCATGGTGCAAGGTGTGGGCCTTGTTCTGCCCACCTTCTTGGCGCCCTATGATGATAGGGGTCTAGTCCAGACAACCTTGTCTCAGACGTTTGACCCACATTCTATCCTGACGGGCATTCCTCCTCCGCAGTTGCAAGCCAAAGGCGGAGCTAGGGCGCAGGGCAAGTGCTTGGAGTGTGGAAAGAGTCTGTGTTCCCTTCCCCCACTGACACAGGGACAAGTTCCAGGATCTGGAAAGGGGCCACACAAAAAGTAGCCGTGGGCCACATTTGACCCCCAAAGCCTGAGGCGCCTTACCCATGAGTTAAGGTGAACCAAAAAGCACAGAAATTGCAAGTTAAGGCCACTGCCTTAACTCACACGCCATGTAAGCAGTAGAGAGATATTGTACACTCTTGCGTATTGTACTCACTTATAACATGCATGGGAGACCGTACATCATCGTGGCCTTACCGTGCAGTTTCCATGCTTTTTGGTGCTTAAGTTTGTTAATGTTCACCTTAACTACTTTTTTCAACTGTACGTTTTTAGAAAATATCTGAATTTCCCTGTGTTTTTGAAATGGTAATGTAAAATTCCCCTGCTAGAGCAGTGCCAACCTACCCCATTCCTTGGACAGTACGATGCTGTGTGAGAACTTTTCCTATCCTTACTGACAATGGGGGACACGTGCTCCATCTTTTTTTTATGGCATCCTTGAACATATTTGAAAACTGTCAACATGTCCCTCCTTTTCTCTAGGCTAAACATGCCCAGCTTTGTAGGTTTTTTCCTTGTATTAAGACCCTTAGTCGTTCTTGTTGCTCTCTTCTTAAATCTTTTCCAGTTTGTCAATATCCATCTTAAAACGCAGAGCCCCCGACTGAACAGAGTACGCTGAGAGATAGCTAACCATTGCGGAGTTATAGGTTTACTACAACTTCCTGAGTCCTGGATACGATGCTTCAACAAGGGGGGGAGGGGAAGGAGGGCAGAAGGAGATCAAAGACCGTGGTGTCAGCTGGTTTCCTGTGAAGGGAAGGCATATGCGTGCATGCTCCTTTTTAATACTTTTGATCCTATAGACACATTTTAACCAAGTTTGGGAGATGGAAAGAAGACCCAAAGGTAAGTAAAGCTCAAAAGTTCATTACAATAAGCACATTGGGAGGGGAGATATTGGCTCCTTTTATCCTTGCATTGAGCATTCTCCCCCATTAGGAAACCAGACTTCCTTTGCTCTAGCAGGGACAGCAGAGCTGGCCTATCTGGAGGAGTCTAAATCGCCTTTGAACATGAGAAAGCGAAGCTATCTACAAGATCGGGATATTTGTAATTGTGGTGAGATGCAGACCATGGATCACCTTCTAGTCTGCCAGCTTCTGGGGGAACCCAGTACCGCACTGGATCTTGCTAAGGCCACAGACTGAGCTATTTTGACTTGTTGGTTTTGACTTATAAACCCTAAACGGCCTGGGCCCCGCATACCTGCGAGACCGCCTCACTCCCCGGGTCCCGGATCAGCCCCTGCAGTCGGCTGGGGATGCCTCCCTCAGAGTCCCCTGGATGACGACAATGAGGGGGGCATTCTCAGTGGCCGCACCGCGGCTGTGGAACTCCCTCCCGGCGGAGGTCCATCTGGCTCCGGATCGCCCCTCTTTCCGAAGACAGTGTAAGACCTGACTGTTTCGCCAGGCATATGGTGAGAGGGATGGGTGAGGGGTTGGGGGGGGAGAGGGGGTTTGTGGCTCTGCCTATGTTTTGTGGTTTGAAATTATATTTTATATTGTATTTTTTTATTGTGTGTGTTTTTATTGTATTTTATTGTATTGTAAGTCGTCCCGAGCGGCTGTGGCAGGAGGGGGCGGCTAAGAAATCGAATTAAATAAATAAAATTAAATACATAAATATATCAAGCACTCGGCAGTAGAGAAATTAATTAATGTGGTAGAAGTAGGGTTGAAACTCAGTCTTGAGTTTTTCTCGGTGATCGTTGAGAATCAGTTCTCTTACTTGTTTTAAGCGAGAAATGATAATTGAGAAACATGCCGTTTCTCGACATTTCTTGGTTGAGAAATTTTTTCTCGAAATACCAATTTACCATGTACCGCGTTCATCCCGGTAATGCACATACGCAAAGTGGCATTTCACATTTTGCGCACACATAGTAAGCGACTGACTACGGTAAACAGTAATGGTAAACTGTATTTCAAAAAAAATTATCGACCGATATCTCGGTCTGTTATCGATATTGCATCAAGATCTCGGTGACAATTCTCAATTCTTGCAACATTTTAACGAGAGAAAAAATTACTTCTCATTTCAGCCCTAGGTGGAGGGAGGAGATAGCGAGTTCAGGTGCCTGCTGCACTGAGCTCCTTGGTTTTTTTTCATTCACACAGCAGTAAAGTGGGATTAATACCACGAAAACGACTGGAGAGATGGCAGCGTAAAACCAGCGTGGCTTCAAGTGTATGAGAGCTTATTCAAGTGGGTCTTAATCATTCAGTGCACATCTAGAATGGTAATGCACCAGCCCAGTCTTCAGAAAACTACACTCTGGCTATTCCTTGTCATTCCAACTCTTCATATGCGCAAATGAGTCCCCCCCCCCAGCGTATAGATTTGGCATATTGTTTATGATCCTCCTGACTGCTAATTCCCAAACCTAAACTTCAAACCACAAGAAGGTCAGTCCCAAAGAATGTAAAACAGTCCCTTCTGGCCAGAAAGCGAATGAAACTGACAGGCCGTGAAACGAGCTAGCTGCCCATCAAACACACTGGTTAGATTATTCACAGTGTCATTGAAGGCATTGATCTTGCAAAGACTTACACTGGTGGAGCCCAATACAAACCATGGGCAGGCCCACTGATGTTAAGTCTTCACCCCTCAATATGAACATAAGTGGCAGAGCACAGCGGGGAAGTACGCTTGCCTGTATATTATGTTTGTCCTGCTACGCCTGCGAGTGGGGGTTGCCTGAATGCATGAGAAATATATGCTGGGGCTGCCCCTTTATTAAGCGCTATACGATAAACATCTGAAGGGGCTCATTGGCCTGAACCCGGATTCCAGGAGGCTATCGTCTCCTTTGTCAACGCTCTTAGACTGAGATTTCTTTTCGGCAGGCAACATGCCCAACTCTAGTTGCGTTCACACAAGACGCTGAAGTTCACAAAAATCCCTTAAACCCACTGTTGTTTTTTTTGGTTATGTGTGAAAAGGGTGGATTGCAGGATGCACTGGGGGTAAAAGAAAGGGTTTAACATGGAAAGCAAGGCTTATCAATCCTACTAAATCCCTCAAACACATTTTTTGTATTGTGTGCAGGGACTAATCCTGCTCTCAGTCTGTCTGCACCACAGAAGTCAGGTGTCTCACGTTAAAGGCAGGATTTAAAAATATAATAATAACAACACAATCAAGTGGCTTTTTAGACTCTCCAAATGTAATTAGGTTGACCCCAAATACGGACAGGTAGAGCCATTATAAAGCGTACAGCTCCTCGGGAGCATGCAGCAGCCATGACCGCAGCAGAAGCTGATCAGCATTCTTCCTGTTGATGTTGGTATGGAATCTTCCCAGCTCTCACGCCTACATTTTTGGAGGGCCCTGCCAAAGCACGCCCAGCCAGTCTGCTGCTGGCAAAAGCTGTCGCTGAGCTTCTGCATTTCCCCAGGCTGGGCGTAAGCAAGCCACGTAAACCAGCAACATGAACCAAACAAAGCGCCCCCCCCCCGTTGCCTCGGCTGGTAATTCAGCCCTCCAAGCAGGCAAGTAGGTGCTGCACGCATCTATATCGGACGGCAGGATTAGACCCTTGTGTTCTGTTCTGACACAGCTTCCTCCCACCTTACGTCAGGATTGCTGGCAATGCGGCTCCTCTCCGGAGGGGCGACCCCAGACACAAAGGATTGAAGAGGCTAAAGCACAAACAGGGAGAAAATAAAAGCTGGGAAAGGAAACCAGGGAAAAGACATCTAATTTCTCCTGTCTAGTATATTTGTTACCTAATAGTACCATCTCGTGCCATGCGAAACATACCTTCCCTACTTAAAAACAACACAATGAAAAATGCACACCACCATTAAAAGGGTTGTAGGATTTATGCGTGTGGGGGGGAGAATTTCCCTTTCTCTTTCTGATTTGCACAGCCAGCTAGAACGACGCGCAAGTTAAATGCAGCCAGAATGCCCTCGTGTGCTCAACAGAGGAACTACAAGAAAACGTGCTCCATTATCTTTGCATTGTCATCATCTGGGAAAATTTCCACCACTCCTTCCTGAGAGGTGAGGATGGAGATGATTTCCTGGGACAGCTTTTCATGCTTTTCTTCGGCACACAGATCCGCTATCTTCTTCCACCCTTCTACGGTACAAACCGTCTCGTTCAGAATGGCTTGCTCCAAGACATCTAGCAAAGAGGAGAACGAGGGTGAGAGGAGGTTTCCCCTCAATGAATTGCTGGTGTTCAGCACAAAACAGAGCTGCGCATACATTGAGGTGGGTAATAAGACTACAAATCAATACTCCTGCTTTCCAGCTGGATCGATTCTAAGTAGCTAAACAAACAGAGAACTGCCCAAAAACAAAGAGACAGAAGAAATAAAATTGGAAAGCATTCAAAGAAGCACACACCGTCTCAATATGAAAGTAAATTTTGCCCTCGGTATCTGAGGCCATGTTCTAACTAACAGAGGTAAACTGAAGTAACTACTTTGATAAAAAACCCATTTAAAACCCCATTAAAAACACCATCACTCCAAAACCCTCCCACCTCAGCCCCTAACCCAACCTGCCAAATGCCTGGCCAAAAAGAAACGTTTCGCGCTGGCTCCGGAATAGGCTGAAGCTCAGGTTCTGACAGCCCTCTGGGGGAAGGGAGTTCCATAATATAAGGACAGTAACCGAGAACAAGACTCTATGGGCTTGCTAGCGGCACCTGCAAGAGCACACTCCCAGCCACCCACCCGCAGGGGCTGCAATGGAGCATGGTGATAGTCAGACAAACAGTGCCAACTAACTACTCTGATTTAATTAAATCCAAGTAACTGCTCACTTTGGTAGCATTCAAATGAGTCGTGTAAACAGACCGGGAACTGTGTTTTTCCCCTGTAGCGGAGACATAACTATGGTCACCACCATCACACCGATAAACGTTCACACAGTTATTTCGAAATACAAACTGAAAGGGAGTACGTACTGGGTTGTTTTTTTTCAGGAGCAGGCACTTCTCTTCCTCCTCCTCCTCCTGAATAACGTCAGTTTAGTGTTCTGTTCACATGAACACTTCAGGAGCAAAACCGAAGTAAGGCTCAACTACACTGAATGAACGGAGTGGCCCGTTCCATCTTCTGCACTAGGGGCCCGTTCCAATCTAGCTACACCCTGGTCGCTATAACAGAATTCTACTGAATTTAAGAGAAGACGATGAAAGGCCTGATTCTGGGAGGCACCAGGCAGGCTGGCCGGCCATGATACTGTAAAATGCTTACGCGTCTGTTAGCCTCGTGCCCATGATTAACCCCCACTGGGGGCAGCGGGGAGGGGAGGGGCACTTGTAGGCTTAAAGTTAAGCCCATGCGATTTGACAAAGTGGTGGCACCCCAAGCTGCACGCATGGGACGCCTGTCGCGTACTGAGAGGGGAAGCTGCTGTGATCACTCACCTCAGACAGGCTCCACACTAGACTCTCCGGCCAGTCCCTGCACTGGGCCTGGGGAGACCCCACTTCATGTCCTTTCAGGACACTTCCACAAAGATGGAAGTCAACAGGCCACAGCTCTGACTGAAGGAATGGGGGACACGTGGCCTTAATTTTACTTACTCTTGCCTTCCTTCTCGATTTCCTTCAGGAGCCACAAGCTGTGCTCTTTGTGACCAGTGTTCAGGAGCGAAAGGACTGTTGCCCCGATAGACAGCGAGGCCGGCTTCCCATTCCCCTCCTGGGTTAGACAGCGAATGAGCTCAGCAGTAGGGCAGTGCTTCAGCAAATAGACATAATCGTCTGAAAACAAACAGCAAGGACATTAGAGGTTAATTATTTGAGGGAAACGTCTTAGCTGCAAAACCAGTTGGGGGATGGGTCAGGTTGCCTAGGAAAGGTGCGGAATCCCCTCCTGTGGGTTTTGAAAGATGCTAGAATGCTTTGCGCTTAGTGAATTTTGCCTTGGATGAGATGACCCTTGGCACAAGATGACCAGTCCTGCAGTTCAATGTACCAGGGGCAGCCCGAGTTGTCTGAGGCTTTTGGGCAATTCAAGAACAGGTCTTGGCCAAGGCTGGACCTCACCCCTGTTCTTCCTCAACGTTCCTGCATCTTACTTTGAAATAAATGACATGGGGCCACTTTGAAAATGAGCACAAGCTCCGAGGACTGCACAGAAGCTGGGGGTGGGGGGGTGCTTAGGATATGGGAACTAAGAAGAGGGTCCAAATCCTGGCTCTGTCCCCTATCCTTGTGTTGCATGCCCTCATCTCTGCTCCCTTCCCCTGAGCTCATTCTTCCAGTGCTTGACGGGGAAGAACTGGATTTGTGGATGGGATCCAGGAACTGGGAAGGGGCCAAATAAGAACAGCTGCGGGGCTGCATTTGGCCCAGGGGCTGGAGGTTCCCCACCCCTGCGAGGATACATTTTTGGCTTGTTCATTTCTTTACCACATCAACACCGATGCCTGTAACGTGATCTGGGTTAAACTGCCCCGAGGTTCCAGTTTAATTGCGGGATTCGTCATCATTTTCACACGGCACATTCACACGATAGCCACCCCCGGCCCCATCAGGCTGATGTTCCAGTGCATTTGTGTGTTTTCACACGCACAATAGCGTAGGAGCTAGATCGGATATAGGCTCTCCATTATCCTACCCTCGATCAGGAAACATGTCAAGGAAACATGCAGAGTTACGCCAAAGTATAGCTAGGAGAAAGGAGATCGTACTCTGATCTGAGTTATCAAATGGAGAGAAACGGAGCATTAATCAAATTTTCCAACAATGACACACAGGTAGGGTTGCCACCTAGGCACATTTTTAAGGAACACTTATGACAAATACAGGTTGCAGGGCCTGCACCCTGTATTATTCACAAGCATTCCTTTAAAACATGCATAGGTGGCAACTCGACACCCAGGGGAAGTGTTGCAAATGTCAGTGTGAACAGAGAAATCCTAGAAGAGTTCTAAGAAATATGGGCACACACTAAAAATGAGATTGGAACAAAATACAACCCAGTGGGGTTGCGGGAATAATAATGTGATTACGGCTAATAAACAGGAGGGAGATCGTAGCAGGGCGGTGTTCCAGGGAGATAACATTGTGTCCGGATTGGAACTCAGGGCTACAGTAGGATCCTCACTCAAAGTCCTTTATTACACAGTCCCCAGCCCCAGGTATACATACGGGCTCTGAGGGAGTTTTCAGACGGACAAACTATCACTTGATTAGGAGAAAACAAATCCGTGACTGCAGCCAGGTAGCAGTCGTCTCTCTCCAGGCAGTGATGTCCAGCCCTCCTTAAACAGAGCTTCCCCCTAAGGTCCTACCTCTCCTGCCTTCCCCTACTGAGCTCCGCATGCCATGCCCAGCTCAGCTGGCCCCAATCAGCCCCTCCGTTAGCCCAGCAAGGCACGGTCCTGTGCCTCCGCAGCACTGGTGCTAGCTCAGCTAGCAGGTGCTAACTCTCTTTAAAACGGCGAGGCTCCCTGCTACAGAGATATTTCAAAAGTAATAAGGCTTGATGGGATGTTGGAGAATAGCTGAGCCGGAATCAGATACGAACTGTGATTAAGTGAGAAGACAGCCCTTCTCTCTGTGGTGCTGTCGAGATTGCTCTACATTAGGATCCTACAGGAATGGCAGCAAAAGATGGAGATTGACTGACTGGAAGGAAATAAAATGACTGACTGGATGGAGGAACTAACTGCATGTAAGGGATCAGAGTCCAGGCATAGGGCTAGGTGGAAGGGAGATGTCAGAACAGGGATCAGGCAGTGGAGCAGGCCAGGACTCAGCCAGGTAGGGGAACAAACCAGGACAGATGATCCACTCAGCTGCCTGGTGCTACCTGAAACCCGTGTTCACTGCATTTCCCCCCACTCAACACAGGTCGCTGCTTATATGCTGACTGGCAGCCAACCGGGAAGCTGGGAGGCATGGCAACATGTCAGAGGGGGAGGGGCCAGTCTGGGAGAAGAGGCGGGGCCTAGACTGAGCTCAGAGTAAGGGAGCAGAGATCAGGGCTTGCACACAAAGATAAGGCAGATCCATGGCACAGATCCGCGATCTGGACCCTTCTCTTCCTGAGCGCATCCTTTATGCATCCCTGCCCCAACTTCTATGTGCCCCCCCCTCCCCCGAGCATTTATTAATTTTCAAAGTGGCCCCTAGGAAGAAAACGTATCCCCACCGCCGATTTATAGGAAGCAACAGCAGGATGCTTAGTACCTGACTGCAATCCTGACGCCAAGAAACACTGTTACCTGAAATAAGTGCTGAGCGGTATAAGGAGGAGACAGTGCAGCTAGGGCGCTGTTACCTACCAAGAGGGGAATGCTTGAATTGCTGCAAATACTCCATGGCTCCACACACCTGGCCCTGCTTGCACAGGCACAGAGCCGCTTTCCTGTGCGAGCCACACTGGCTGTAGACGATCTGGGCCAGGGCCAAACACTTGGGCCTGTTGTGCGGCTCCACCTCCCCGTAAGCGAAAATCACGTCCCCAGCTTCCTCCGAAAACGTCAGCCTGGAGAAAACAAGGTCGTCCAACAAGATTCCTGAGCGTTAGGAAACATGGAGGATTTCACCATTAGCTAGAACAGAGCTGGAGCATGGATCCGTCTGCTTGTCTCTCTCTCCTGCTCTGTATGGGACTCAAGCGGCCTCCTTGTCCCTGCACCAACAATGCCTGGGCACCAGCAGAGAGAGACTGGAGGGCGGATAACGCACAGTCTCGATGTTCCTGGTCCATGTTAACCAAATGCCAAACCCAAAGCATCCTAAGGGGACCTCAGAGATCATCAGGGCCTAAATCATCCCCAACAACAGTGCCGGATCCAGGGAAATTGGGGTCCCATGATAAATGGGGGGTGGGGCGCTCCGGATATTGAAATGTTTGATGGACACCCACTGACTCGGCCATTTGAAAAAGGACAACGCTGCTGTCGCTCATTTTCGACGTTGCGTGGAAGATAACGTTCCCCCAGGGTCCGGGGCTGCCTGTGGCCCCACAGACCTAGATGTTGTGCAGATGCCATTGTTCCATGAGCTGAGTGTATCCTTTACGCATCCCTGCTCCCCAACTTCTGTGTGGCCCCAGGAGCGTCTCTTCATTTTCAAAGTGACTGCTGTGAGGAAAAGGGATCCCCACCCCTGATTTGGAGGAAGCAACAGTGGGCCCTCCTGGGCTCTGTCTGCTGGGGATCCCGCCAGGATTGACGTGGGCCCCACAGGCTGGGGGCTCTGCACAGTGGAGGCCCCATGGGCCCCGATTTCATGCCAGTGCTTCTCGCATTGATTTTACCATCTCAAGTTGGATCCTATGTATTGGGCCCCCCATCTCCCCCTCCCCACAACACACGGGTCCCTATGCAATCTCACAGTCTGCACTATGCTGGGCCGCGGCCTAGCCTTTTGCCCAGCCCGGCCTAGCCTTTTATCCAGACTCCTCTTCAAAACTTCCAGAGAAGGGGATTCCAAAACCACCCTCAGCAACTTGTGCCATTGCCCAACAATCCCTACATTTAGGAAGCTGTTCCTAATATTTATCCTAAATCTGCTTTAATGTCACATGTCCTATTCTCAGTGGCAATGGAGGACAACAGTTCTCCATCGTCTTACGGCAGCCTTTAAATATTTGGAAACCGTTAGCCTGGGCCGCCTCGGAGGCTGCTTGCACACGAGAGGGGAACTGTCATGAGCTTAAATCACGGCAGGGGGAGTCATGTGAAGTCCCGCTCGTGTGCGCAGGGTTTCTGACGCCTTTAGTCCATATCTGCCATGATTGCAGTGATGGGAGAGAGGGCTGAAATCACAGCGGAAATGGGCTAAAGACATTTTTTTTAAAAACCACACACTAACATGATTTTAGCTCACAGCAGTTAACCCCACCCCCGTCTCATGTGCAAGTGGCCTTAGTCTTCTTGTCTATTTACTACTTATCATTTCTATCGTGCTACTAGGCGTACGCAGTGCTTTACAGTCACAGATTTTCCGAGACAGGTCCCTGCCCAGCAGGCTTACTATATAAGATGGTCAAGGGGAACACACAGGGAAAGGCAAACACACATATTCCCATTTTACAGATGGGGAACTGAGGCTGAGACTTGCCCAAGGCCACCAAGTGAGTTTATTGGCTGGGGGAGATTTGAACCCTGGTCTCCAAGGTCCAAGTCCAACACCTTATCCACTACACCACACTTGTCTCAAGGCTAAACAGCCACAGCTCCTTCAGTCCTTCCTCACATGACATGCTTTCCAAACCCTGCATTTTCTCTCTTATTATTATTTTGTTGTTGTTGTTATCATTATTATTATTATTTTGTTCTCCTTATTTTTCTCCTCTTTATTCAGTCTTAAAAGTGACAACCACAGCAGGTCATAAGACTATTGCTAGAGTGTAAAAGGAGAACCCCCACCCCCGCCTGCAACACGTACATACTGCAAGTTGGATTTAGTCCTATGCAACCTAGCAAAGTTCTTGGGAGCTGCGCAGGCAAACGCCAGCAGCTCAGGTTGAGAATGCTCCCACTGGGGGCCGTATTTCAGAACTGACTGCAGCCAATGTCAGGTTTCTAATTTAACAGTGACGGCTTTGGCACTGCAATACTTCAGCATTCTGAACTGCGGTGACCTCACAAAGACTAAGATCAGCTGAAACAAAGCCTACTCTGCAGGGGAGGGGGGAAGGATTCATGTAAACTGCACACCTTGTGGTGTAAGTCCCACAAGGTAACCTAGAGACCATTAATTAATTATTATTAATTATTATTATTATTGAGGCTAGTGCAGAAGAGTCATGATAAGAGACAAGGCCCTGCCCTGAGAGGCTTACAATCTAGGCTGAACAAGGGAAGGGAGGGGAGCGTAGAGATAACAAAACATACTGGGCGCCTTCTCCCCATTTCCGCTACCCCACCACCCGCTGAAGAAGCAGAAGTTTCATACTGTGTGTGCAGCAAAATCCTTGCTTCCCCTGAATGAGTTATTCTAGTGTCGCCCCCTGGAGGGGAGATAAGGGAAAGGGGAACATGGGGAAGAGAGAGCGAGAGAGAGAGAGAGAGAGTCATGAAGCTGAGAAGCTGCCGGCGCATACACGTCGCTTAGTTACAAGGGAAGAGGGGGAATCCTGAAGGCTAAGGCAGCGTGAGGAGAATCGTCAGTGAGCGATCTAGGAGGGTGAGGAGCTAGTGAAAAGCCTGAACCGAAGAGGGAGGCTTTTTGGAGGGATCTGAAGGTTGAGAGGGAGGACGCAGAGCAAATGGACTCAGGAGGGACTTCTAGGCCTAGGGGGCAGCATGGGAACAGGGACGGAGCAGCATAGGACTAAGCCCATTTGGTCAAGCAAGCTCTCAGTGTCTGACTCTGCTTGGGCTACTTTCTTGCCAGAGCGGACACACACAATCTGCTCCACTGCATTAACCGGCTCCGTGCACGGCCTCTTTGCCAATTTTCCCAGGAGAGAGATGCTGGTCTCTCCCATACAAGGTGCTCCACCTCTTAGCTGGCTCTCTGGAAAATGGCACCATACACTGCCTTTCTCTTGGGAGAGTTTGGTTCCACCTGAGGGCAATTTCCCCATCACGTCCCAGCCCTGCTGGACCTCATCCTGCAAGAAGGGCAGTATCCTGCAGGGACTTACCAGAGCATCTGCTAAACTTCACACTGGAGCACCAGATCCGGCAGGAGGGGTCCTCAGGGTTGATGCCTGGATATGTACATTGTCAGTCCACCCCCACCCCTTAGAGGACATGCAATGACTGACCTTCTGAGGTGGAAGGCACTGATATCAATGAAATCCAATCCTCCAGAGGCTGCTTACCTTTGCCGTGTGACCCAGTGCATGACAAGATCTAACCGTTTCTCTGACAGCGCACATTTGATCGCTTCCTGCGTCATGACTGCAGGGAAAGGGTGTTTGACAGCTGTGCTTGTGCTGATGAGAGCCTCAAAATATCTCAGCAGAGGGAGAACCTTCCCATTCATGCGACTGATGTCTGGAGAGAGGAAAAGAAAAGTCAGTGACCAAAACTTTTAAAATCTGATGCTTTTAGTTTTGTCTGTTATCCCCTAAGATTCCCTGGAGAAATTTCCCCTAAGCTTCTTGCTCCTGCCAAATGAAATATCTGCATATCTAGGGCTGGAACCAGACAAGTGCAGGGTACATGGGGCCCCATATCTTGGGCAGCCACACAGAGCCCCCTCCCACATAAATGATGGGGTCCATGAATACACTTGAATGAGAACATGGACATCCTAGCGCTAAATCCACAAATTCACTAGAGTAACGGCAGCTTTGATTCAGAATCTCCTTGTCTTTTGATTGGAAGGCATCATTTCTGCTGCAGTAATGCTCACAGGGCACGACATGTACACAAGCGTAGCACACATGGGGGCCAATCCAAGGCATGCATATGCACCAAGCACACACATGCAATGCGTGTGCACACCAACTGCACGCTTGGTGCGTGTGCATAACCTGGACTGGGCCCATGACGTGCAAGCCTTGCACTCTTCTTGTGCAGTATGTGCATGGCATGTGCCCCTTGTGCCTGAAGTGTGCAAGGCTTGTGCAAGACTTGTGCATTGCATGTGCAACACTTGCATTGGGCGTCTTACACACAATGCATACATGAGGTGTGGATTGGACCCACACTACAAACACAACTGAGCCCCCACTGTGCAAGGTAATAATAATAGTAATAATTAATAAGTTTATTGCAAAGCAATCAAGCTATAGCAAAGCTAAATTAAAATACAATACATCAATAAATCAAAACATATTATAACATAACCCAAACCCCCGCTGTAGGGGAAGGAAAAAATACAAACCCCAAAATAACCACAATAGTAGCAACAGAGAGGAAAAGGAGGAAAACACATCCCACAAAATAAATAGCCCTAAAAAGATCTAGTATACCATCACCCTTTCATACCAGACATGGTCAAAATTGCCTTTCTCTTATGGGCTGAAACCAAGAAACTAGCCACCCTTAGGGTTATTTATTTATTTTATTTTATTTACACAAAATTTGTATCCCGCCCCTCCTGCCACAGGGCAGCCCGGGGCAGCGAACAGTAATATAAAAACAATAAAAACAGTTAAAATTCACAAATATGTTAAAATTCACAAATATGCAGGGAAAAAACACAAAACTCCCCCCCCCCTTGCCGAAAGCCTGGTGGAACAGCCAGGTCTTACATAAACGTCGAAATAACAGGAGAGTGGGAGCCAACCAAGCCTCCTCCAGGAGTGAATTCCACAGCACAGGGGCGGCCACCGAAAAAGATCTAACAACGGTGGCCACCCGCCTCACCCAGGGAACCTCCAAAAAGGCTCCCACGGACGATCTCAGGGGTCGCACGGGCACATGGGGAGTGAGGTGGTCCCACAGATAGGCAGGGTCCAGGCCGTGAAGGACTTTAAAGGTCAAAACCAGCACCTTGAACCTTAGCCGGTGCTTTATAGGCAGCCAGTGCAGAGCCCGGAGCACAGGTGTCATGTGCTCCCTGCAACCCACCCCCATAAGGAGACGGGCCGCGGCATTCTGCACCAGCTGCAGCCTC
>QEPC01010507.1:23835-54178 GCA_003113815.1 Sphenodon punctatus
GAGAGGAGATATGATAGAGGTCTATAAAATCATGAGTGGGGTGGAACTAATAAACAAGGAGCAGTTATTTACCCTCTCAGCTAGTACTAGAACTAGGGGACACTCCATGAAACTCGTGGATGGCAAGTTTGAAACAAATAAAAGAATATATTTTTTCACTCAGCGTATAATTGGGTTGTGGAATCTACTGCCAGAGGCTGTGGTAAGGGCCAGGACTATAGCTGAGTTTAAAAGAGGTTTGGACAAGTTTTTGGAAGATAGGTTCATTAGCAGCTATTAGCCAGACAGGATCAGAAAACACGACGGGAGCTGGGGGAAAACAACAGGGAATGGATCCCCCATTGTGACCTGCTGGGTGCTTTTCCCAAGCCACCGTGATTGGCCACTGTCGGAGACAGGATGCTGGGCTAGATGAACCATTAGTCTGACCCAGTATGGCACTTCTTATGTTCTTACAGTTAGAGATTTAAAAAAAGATATGCCTATGAATCCCATCCCTGCCAAATGTAAGGATTCGTTCATCCTTTGCTGACTTACAGATCCTGAAATAAAATTAAGGTGAAGAGTTTTGAGGATCCAAGTCATATTGGCCATTTTTAAATGGGCATGTCTGGGGGGGGTGTGGTGGTGTCCGGGTGTGCTGCGTGGGACCACCGTGGACCCTCCCATGCATGTCGGATGAGGAATTCAAATGGCCCAGGGATGGGTGTGCGCCCCTACCCACACACATTTTCACATGCTGCCGCACGGAGCATCCAGATTTTCCTCTGATGCTCCGTGAGTGGGCAATGTGTGGGTCATGTGAGCATGCACCCCCCCCCCCATCACCTTTAGACAGGCGTGTGGATGGGTGAACCTGTGGGTGTTCATCTCATCTAAAAACGGCCATTGTCTTGATTGTGATTACACCCAATGGAGAAGCCAGACCAGCTTCCTTTAGCAAACACTCAGGTTTTGGAAGAGAGTGTCTTAGTTTCGTGATTTTATATTTTCAATACACTTGCAAAATTATATGCATCTAATTTCTGTCCTGATTTTTGGCAATATTAAATTTGAAAGCTGTGCTTTAAGAGGAACTGAAACTACAGTATAGCTTTTAATTAGTGCACAGAATGTATCATATGCCCCATGCAAAATCACTGGGGAGATTAACAACACTCAAACCGCTGCTGGAGGTGCTTGAAAAAAGTGGTAAATATTCTCAACATGTGCTGGTATTGCAGAAATGTATAATTTCTGAGACAAAGTAAAAGATAACAGAAGCTTTACTGCGTATACAGATATTGGCCACACCTGTGTTGCATCCAGTGGTGTAGTAAGGCTGTGGTGGGCTCAGCTTCATGTCTCAATTATAGCTCCTCCTAAGGGCAAATGGACAGGGTCTTCCTGTAATCAGTGGTCTTGCAAGGTTTCTGGCCAACCTTTGCCTCCCCACTAGCATTGTCACCCCTTGTGGTTTTGACTCGGACACTCTCAACTATGGGAGGTAGCAACTGTATTCTCCCTGCACAGGTTGTGGTGATGCCCTGGCTCCCAATGAGGCTTCTTGGAATGGCAGGAGGTTTTAAGAGTTGGCAGGGCCAGCACTACACCCCTGTCCACTCTGAAAGCTTCTTTCTTGACAGGGCCCTTTGCAAGTAGTCTAAGCACCGCTATAAAATTTTCAGAGTGGGTGGGAGTAAAGTATTGATGCCTCTCCCTCCCCAATTCTGAAAATTTCCTAGCAGCACTCAGGCTGCTTACAGAGAGCCACTCTAAAGTCCAGGGCCTGGGCTCAACTGACCTCCCTTGTTCCATGGGAACTACCCCCCAATTTGCATCTTGTAAATGTTGTTTCCCAAAGCAAATAAAACCTGGATAACTAACCAGATAAAAAAACGGAGACAACGGGCAGCCAGTTCTCACAGTACTCCATCAGTTCAAGCCTCACTGAAGCAGTGCTGGAGCTCCAGAGAAGATTGGGTCCTATGAGAGATGGTGGTGTGGGTCCACTCCTAATATAGCAATGTTTGATGGACACGTACTGACACACCCATTAGAAAAAGCAAAACATAACCTTAATTTTGATGTTCAGTTAAACATAGCATCTGCCTAAGGGGGCGGGGACTCCCTGCTTTGCAGTCTCTGTGGGCCAACAGGTTATGCATATGTTGTTTTTAGTTTTCTCATGGCCCCCCTTATGCTAGGAACTCCTTGAATCTCTGTTGAGCCTTTATAGGCTAGGGATTCCTACCTTTGAGTCTTTGTGGGCCTGTTTTCTATGCCGGTGCTTCTCATGCTCATGTTGTCATTTCAATTTTATTTATGGACCCCATGTACTGGTGGTCCAGGCAGAGTTTGCCAATACATGGGACCCTGTGCAGTCACACAGACTGCATTTGCCTGGATCCCGCCTTACAAGTGTTCAACTATATACCTCTGAAAATCTCTGAATAGGTATTCAGCGTATATGGTAGCTTGTGTCTCAAACTACTTCACTGGCACAAGCCCCATTGGATCAGGCTGCAACCCAGGGCTTGTTCACTTTAAATGGTAGCCCTAGGGTAATTTACCCCTAACATTGGATTTAGTCACTAGCGGTAATTACCTCCCTCCTAACTTACTTGAGGTTTTGTAGTGCTAGAAGTATTTTGCCCAGCATAGCAGTAATGTTTGTGAATGCTACAGAAAATGTTATTTTGCCTGGGGTTAAAATAAATACGGATAAGTAACCCCTCTAGGTCATGTTTCATGTAAACACAAGCACAGTATAGTCACAGAAACTAATGGGACTACTCAGGTGATTAAAGTTACACATGTGTCTAAGTCCTTTCAAGACTGAACATTATTTTAGGAGAGTAATAATCAGAGAGTAATAATCATTTTAAAAACACTTTTAAACTTTAAATATGACATGAAACAAAGACAGTATTGAAACATGACAAATTAGCATGGTCAAATCGGGTACTGTATTATTGTTATTAGTTTGGTAATGTATAAAAATGCAGCTCTATCCTTAGATGAAAGGGCACATGACTAATGAGTAGGGTTACCAGATCTCCAGCTTTACCTGAACATGTCCTTTTTCTTCTACCTTTAAATTTTCTCCCTGGTAGATTTTTAAGAAAGTACTATTTGCGGAGGAGGAGGAGGAGGAGGAGGAGGGTTATGTGTCAGAGAAGAGATCCTTGGGAAATATTCCCAGGTTGAACACAGGAGGGTATGAGTTTGAGGCCCTTTTCAAACAGGCTGCGGTGGGTGGGTGGATGGATGGATGGGTGTGCACCCGCGGTGAGTGGAGGTGGTCGTGCGCCTGTTCCTACTGGCGCGTACTCATCTCCACCCACCTCCATGCATGGAGCAACCAGCATTGGAGAGCGTTACTCCATGCATGGGTGATGGGTGGAGGTGGGGGGAGTGTGGGAGCGTGGCCGAACCCCTACTCACCGCAGACGCCGTTCCTACAGGCACTCACCCATCCCCACCCACTGCGGGTGGCATTCATATGGGTGCTCCCCCCCCACATGCTCATGTGAAAGTGGCCTGAATCTCACTTGCTGTTTCTGAGGCCCTTTTAAAACAGGCTGTGGCTGGTGGGTGGTGGTACATGGGCACACTGCTGTGGGGTGTTGTGTGTGTGTGTGTGTGTGTGTGCACACCCACCTCCTATGCATCCTTCTGCATGGAGCAACCTATGTTTTTGCCGGTTGTCTGTAGTTATTACCGGCTTGATGAGACACTTAAAACATCAGTTTCTCCTCATGGTGAGCGTGGGCTCTATCTTTTCACACTGCTAGGGAGAAATGGGACTAATGGGAGAGAGACATTATATGGAACCTTAGTAAGAGAGCTCTCTATCCCACAGTGGCAGTTTCACGCAGCAACAAGGGGTTGACAGGGTTAATTTATGTAATCTCCCTGCAATGTTAACTCTGGGAACTCCTTGCTGCTGGGTTAAGGCACATCACTGGTTTAACTCTAACCCACTTCTGGCCCTGCCCTCTGCTCCACACATTTGCATAAATTAATATAAAATAGTATATGTAAACCATGCAAATGTTTGTCCTTATTTCTGCCGCTGGCTCAGTGGCCATTCTAGGTGTCCCACATAGAAGGTGTGTGTACTGGCGTCCAACAGCAGGCAATTGCTGTTAAGTGCTGATGTAAAGGATGCACATCACAGGAAACCTGCTGTTATTGGGCCTACAAAAAAAACCATGCAGAAAACAGCTGCTTGTTCCGCGGATCATGTACTTGCACCTGGCAGAACCTGGTATAATTTCAGCCTTCAAATTCCACTTGGAAGTTCGGAGTCGGTTGTGGTTAGAATAGGTTACGGGCTCCAGAGGGCAGAAACCATCTCTCAGGAGGGCGGCGGGGAGGGCTCCTCCTACCCCTCAGTTCCAGCCATCAGAGCGCTTCCCAGAGGGGTTTTCTGTCTACCCGCCACTCAAGACCCTCTCCCCCGGAAAGCAAACCCCGGGCAGTCAGAGCGCGTTTACCCTATAAATTGCCTCAGGAGCACCCTCCGCACAATTTGGGCGAGGACTCCCTATTTCTGGCTGCAGAGCGATTTCCGGGACTCTTTCCCCATCAGCGCCCGAGGGAAAGGGCCGCTAGGGGTATTTGTCAGCAGAGGATCCCCTTCCTCTCCGGGTCGGGGAGTGAGGGTGCCGTAACTAGGGTTACCACCTATGCAAGTTTTTTAAGGAACACTTATGAAAAATACATGTTGCCGGGCCTGCATTGGCGCCTAAGGCCCGGCAACCTGCATTTTTCATAGGTGTTCCTTAAAAATTTGCATAGGTGGCAACCCTGGCCGTAACTAGGCAACGGCAGGCGGGGAGGAAAAGGCCGCTCTACGCAACGGACGGGGTCTCTGTGGTGGTGGGATGCGGCCGTTCTGTTTCCGTCTCTATGGTTGGCGGGGGATTCAGCTTGGTGCCGCGGGCTCCCCGGGAGGAGGAAACTGATACAGCCCGTTGCGAGGGCACAGAGGAAGGTAAGCTGCGCCCGGGTCCTTTATCCTATCTTCCTCCAGACCGCGGGAGGTAGCTTAGGCGACGGGGTCAGAGCGTTTCCCGGCGCTGGAGCGCGTCGAACGTGTGAGGAAGAGGAGGGAGGTGCCTGTAGCGGCAGTAGCGCATCTTCGCTTGGGGAGGGGGCCCCAAGCACCCGAGACTGTGGAGAAGCGCCGACTGCGCTTTAGACCAGTTAATGCGGTAGCTCAGTCTCCGCCTTCTGTTGCCGGGCTCGAGCCCCCCAACCTGTGTGGGGGCGGGGGAGTCAGGACGCCGCTTGCGGGGTGGCACGCGCCTCCGGGTGTTTGCTAGAAGGTAAACGCCGGTGATTGAGACCCTGACTACAGTGGGTGCTTTGTCATTGCCTTCAGTGGGGTGCAGTGGGCCCCTAGTGTCGCCTTCCCCCCCCCCCCCCCCCCNACCGGGCATTATGTTGTGGGTAGGTAAGGTGCTAATGCAGGCCCTGCAACATGTATTTTTCATAAGTGTTCTATAAAAATTTGCATAGGTGGCAACCCTAGGCAGGAATTTAGTTGCACCATGATGTGGACACAATCCCAGTTGATAAAACTTTGCGTTTCTTTATTGTTGTCTGGCATTGCAGGATTATATTTAATTGCATTGTCACGCAAACGAGGTTTTGAGAATCACAACTGTGCACAATGTAGGAATTGTCTCTTCCCTGTGTCCTTGAGTATAGCATGTGGTCCACTGGTCTGCAGTGTATATGCTTAGCCTGTGGTAAGGTGTCATTATTCAGATAGTAAACTCTATACAGAATAAAGTTGGATATTGTGTTGCTCTCATGTTAATAACTTGCTTTAATTAAAAAAAAAAAAATCCTGTTTGCATCCTCTGAATTCTTTGAGCAGAAGAAATTGAAGGATGGACTGGGCTAGCATGTGTTTTGAAAGTTTGAAATAGTGCAATTTACAATTGATTCGTAATTGTGGCTGTCAAAAGAGCTTTTTTAGCAGTTCCTTTTCCTGACTGCATAACTTTGCTGGTGAGGACATTGATTTCATTAGGACACATGAATAAGGCTGCATCTATCATAAATGCCAAAAGTGGCAACAGGGGGTGAGGTCACCAGGCCATGCAAGCAACTCCAGCAATTTTTCTATCCTTCCCCTGATATACGGACACACTTGCTACTGTGGGATGGGGTAGCAAGTTGCCCCTGTTTAACCGCACATTTGCCACTGCTCTGGAATAACCTGGTTGAGGATTGTGGTTTAACAGTATGTGGTCAATTCCAGATTCAGAACTCTGGAAGAACCCCTTGGCACACTTTAACCGCTCTTTTGCTCTCATGATTAGAGTGGCTAAAGCACGGTTAAATGCAGGATAACGATCACTGAAGCCTCTGAGAACACACCCCAAGTACTTGAAAGATTTGGGTACGAGTTTATAAACCAGTGACTTCCAAACCTTTTCCTTGTGTAACCCTATTTTGAAAGATAAATGTAATCCTGTGACCCCAGTACCAATCTCGATTGCAACCCCGTCTGGCATGACTCTTCTTGGTTCCCAAGCCATGGGTCTTGACCCTTTGTTGTAAACCCCTTTTGTTCAAGAGCAGTGACCTTATATTTGAATTTACAGCCTTTAGTCATGTGGGGACCTGATTCAGACTGAGACTTGTGGTTACTTCTGTAATACGATAAATACTATACCTCTGGGTGTTCTTGTTCTTGCCCCCATTTTACAGATGAAGAAATAGAAGTGCAAAAAGAGGAAGACTGAAATCCTGAATGCATTGAAGTCGTCATAGTCCCGTTGACTATAATTGGTGAGGATTTAAAAGGTGTTTTTACACGACACGTGTGGGGGTCTGTGGTCGTTGCGTGGGACGTGTGTGTTTCACACGAGTGGCCTGCCCCATCCCCACATGGGGCACTCTGGATTTTCCAGGAGTGCCCCCATGCGTGGATGTGATGGGGGGTGCGTGGGTCACAGGTGTGCGTGCGTCCATGCACCATATTCAAACAAGACATCCCCCACGTGGACAGTGAGTGTAGAAACACCCATAATTAGGAGGGATCTTTAGGGTCAGCTAGTCCAACCCTCTGGTTGGATGCAGGATGACTACACCCCATCAGGTGACTGTCCAGCCTCTTGTTTAAAACTTCCAGCAATGGAGGGCCTACAGCCTCCCTAGGCAACTTGTTTGAGCTCTTTCACAGCTTGTACTATGGGCAAAAATAAATTATTTGGCTAGTTTGTGGGTGCTTCATAGGCTTTACTTGTGATTGTTATCCATCGACACATTATGCAGGCTTTGACAAAGCAATTTGTCTGCAGTATTGGTGTAATGGTACTTCCTTATTTCTTTGTGGAGAAGATGGGTTGGATAGTCAATATTTTCACTTAATGTTCTGAAAGCTGCTTAGATGAAAGGTGAAGAATTCCTGTTAGACAAAGGAAACAAACCTGAAACCTCTGGTGAGCTTTAAAATCCCTTTGCTTGAGGGGAGTTAGGGGCTCCCAAGTTATTTTGGGATTGTTGCTAGATTCTCCCTGTTGGTCTTTGACGTACCACACACTCAAAGTGACAATTTATTTGTTTCAGGCTGACACCTTACTGCAACTTTCAGCATTTGCCTTTGACTTTCACAGTTATCATTCTAGTCTGCAGTATAGAATAAACAAGTTGCTGTAAATTTAGGAGCATGTTACTCTTTTCATGTTGGAGAGAGAAAATTGTGTATTTTAGTTTAGGTTGCTTTGTGTCCTACTTCACTGACATGGTAGAAACCAAATGGCAGTTGAGACACACCTTGGTTATTAATCAATGGGAGTACTCTTTGTAGTAATATTAAGCATGTACATAAATCTGCAAGATTAGGGCCACTGTTGTTGATAGGGCCACAGTTCTGAAACCATTTACTCTAGCTTCAGTGTGGCGCTACTCTGGAACAATAGTTCTCAAAAAGTTTTGAACCAGTCCCTCCCCCCACTTCCACTTGTTAAAGCTCCTCCCCACACTACACACAGATACGTATACATATACCTTGCTCCTTGGCTTCCCCTTCCTACCCTCTTATTGCTTCTTCACTTCCCTTTGTTTTTGTCTCTTTTCCCCTTGCCACCCCATTATTTTGGAGATCCCCACTGTGACGGGAATCAGGATTGGGACGTCTCTTCCCCCAGTCTGGGCTAACTATGACTCCGTTTCCCCACTTACAGCTGCTACTGGATCAGCTCTCCCCAGAACTGTTCTAGCCCATAAGGGATTAACTTTCTTAGTCACCTTTGCCTCAGAATTTCCTGAAGCACAAAATTTACTTCCTCTGGTTCCTCTGGCTCAGAATCACCTCAAATTGTGTTACTCCATAGTTAGGAACTCACTTAAGCATAACTGACTTAGTTAAAGAAGTCAGTTACAAGAAATAAGACTAATATGCGAGGCAAGATTGTGGTCAGAGTGCAGTAAATCAAATAAACATAATACGTAACACAAACGTATCTTGTGAGTTCTAGACTAAAATCCTATTTGTGCAGTAGTTATTATATTTCAGAGTTCCTTTTCTCTCTGCTCTGATGTTACCCAAGCTGGGCGTTAAATTCTTCTTGGGTGCAGTTTCAGAGTTTCTTCACATGCTGTTGGTCAAAAGAAGGTCTCTCAAACAAGCCTTTTCCTCTGTCTGCTTTTTTGTTGTTGGTTGAACTCTAGTGTCTCACCAGAGGTTTGCCTAGATGGACTCTATGTGGCTAAAGTGTTCTGGGCTTTGAATGCAAATTGCTTTGGCTAGTTGTCTGGCGCATATGTTGCTTGCACTCCCTTGAGAATACCCCATTGGATTATCTGTAACATAAGTTCAAAAGGGTTTTCTGTCCCATTTCTAAGTTATCACAATGTTCATTTTGGCTTGTACAATCAACACTTCATGTCATCTAAGTTACATCATGTTTTTCTATACATTACACTAATCAGTTAGACACCAAACATGGATATACCATATTAATACATACATGTGCACAAATGACTACTCTGTAACATGTATATTGATTTCCTGATCCTTAGCACAACAGTTTTTGGATGCTAGGATGTTTGCCTAGCTCAGAGCATGGAGCTGGCAATCATCCTGTCCCCCATACCTCCGAATGCCTTCCGCACCATCCAGGCTCATTTCCCCCCACCCCCATCCAGTTTGAGAACCACTGCTCTGGAAAAGTAGCTTCAGGATATTGTGACTTGGGTCTGCAGAAAAGTTTTGACATCTTGATCTTTATTTTTGTTCTAGAAAACTCTTTGAGTTCACTCTGTTTTTCTCATGGTGTGACACAGAAGCTGTTTTGGCAGTTGTGACTGTGTAGGCTACCTAACACCATGTGCTTCTCATCCACATGTATCTTAAAAAGTCCTGTTTAAACAAGGTGTTAACAGAGTTTGGAAATTGCGTACGTAGGTGAGGCTTTGGAAGTGTTTATAAGCATTAGGAGACAGTAGCTGATGTGCAAATATCCCTATCTCTTCTTGTGTTGTAACAAATGATTGGGATCGAGATCATCCTAAAACACCACTCCAATGTGGTACAAAACAAAACTTTATTGGAATGGCCCACCTTGGTTTTCTATTCTTGGCAGGATTATATTACATACACAGCCCTCCTTTGTTAGGGAATTTCAGTGTGAGTTGACTTACAAAGAAACCTCTTGCTATGAGAAACACTACCTCTCTTGAAACGCCCCCCCCCCTGCCCTTTTTTTCTCTTCAAAACCTTAGAGCCAGAGTGGGGAACTACAATCTCATTAATTCCTGCGGAACTCAGAATTTAACATCTCAGGGCACTCAGGCAGAGTCCCTCATACACATACCCACATGGGGGTCTCCTCAAGCATACAAATATACATGCACCCCATCTCACACATCCCACATAATCAAGCGCACACACACAAGTTACTCATATCAGCATTGAAGCATGGTCAGTGGCACAGAGACAACACATGCTGCTTTTATTCCTCCTTACAGACTGCTTTAGACCTTGCTGGCAAAGATAAATGGTGGCAAAAACAGTGTAGATGAGACCCTATTTTTAACAATACCTAAACAAAATACCTAAAAGACAACACTACTAGTCATGACAATAAAAGCAATCTTTGTTACCCTTTTTAAACACTTTCTCTAGCCTTCTTTCTAACTTACACATAATTCTGCTTGTGGGGTAGGGAACACACGAAAAAGCCTAGTCCAGTGCCCACAGGCCCGGGGAAGGTAGATTTAGAAGTCCATCCTGGCCTCTGCCTGAACCCCTCCCCAAACTGGATTTAGGATTAGCCTGGGTTTTTCCTCCTTGCATGGATGCTACTCCATGCCCATCTATCCAGTGTTATTCCTGTCCTTCAATAACTATCCTTAGAATCCTTTCCTCATACCTACTACATTCCCAACACCACTGTTCTGTATTCCTCTCCTCAACACACAAACGCACAAAAGGTGGGGGTTGCTTAAGGCTGGATTACGCTGGCAGGGGCCAGGGACCACTGTTGCTGGTTAGGGCAGCACGGGGGAGCCACATGGAGAGATGGGTGAAATACATTCCCAAAAATAAGTTAGTGAATGTCAGTATTTCACTCCAACCCCTGTCCTGGAAACCTGACCATGGAGGGGGGCTCCTGGGGGACCCTACAGGAACCTCGACATTCCGGGGGAAGGGAAAAAAGTCCCTGGGCTGGGCAGAGGAACCTTTCCCTCCTGTGTGATCTTGATGCCGGGCATTTCCCTTTGGCTGAGGTTACCAGTGCTCCTTAAGGGAGGCATTGCCTTCTGTGGGCTCCAGGTAAGCAACCACAGTGGCCACTTTGTCTGTGTCAGCAGTGTCTATTAGAGGGTCTGGATCACAAGGAGGCGGGGGAGTTGCAATTTCCTCAGGGTTGTGGGGAAGTAATATTTCATTTAAGAATCCCTCGTCCGGATGAATGAACTGACACATGGCTACAGGTTTAGATTGAACAGCTGCTACTAATCCTTTTTTGATTTCCAAAATTGTTTAGTGAGAGCTGAGATTTTAGCTTCACAAGCAGAATGATTTGAATTTCCCTCCCCCATTTTTATTTTTCTTAATCTTTGCATGACAGCCCTAGCGGCAGCTTGACTTTCTTGCAAGCGTGTTTGAAGACATTGTCACGAAGGAACATAGAGTCTCGCACGTGTGATACTGACCTACATGTAGGCTACAAGCATAGTAAATATGTAAAGCAAAAGGTTCAACATGTATGTAATGTTACAGTTGAAAACTGTGAAACTTGAAACAGGACTGTGACACTGACAAAACTCCAGGAAGTGCAGAGATAAAATAATGTGTATTTGGGAACCCTAGCCAGACAGACCTGTGGCGATGTTTGCCTGGGTTGCCTACGTGACAGACCTCAGGTTTCTCCAAGGCGGGAAGGAGAAACAAAGGGACTCAGAATGGGTATTTAAGAAAGGGCCATTAAGCCATCTTCGCCCCCTCTTGGAGAGAGCCATCTTGAGCAAACTTCATCGGCATGCTGAATCTTGCCAGCAAGCAAGGCTGGAAGACCGGGACTGAGAGGCATGATTTTGCTTTCTACCAGCTAAGAGACCAGTGCCCAGTCATTCTACATCTATGACTGAGAAACCAGAACTGGTGGACCTTTGTAGGGTAAGATGCTTAGTTAGGAACTCAACCAGTATAGATTAGGAATGCATTATATTTACCTTTAATTTCTAATACCACTCTGTATCAACTACCTTGCTTAGGTAAATCAATAAACTTACTACTTTATGAAGAAGTCTGTGTCTAACATTGGAACACAAGTGAGCAACAAGCGTTTTCAAGCTCTTGGGACCCCAGAGAGAAAGAGTCTATAAACGGGAAGGATCGGGCCCTTGGGTGACAAAGGAGTTGTCCCTGCTACTGGCTTAAATCAGCTAGAGAGAAAAACTGATTCATGTGGGCTGTGAGCGAGGGAAACTGAGTCAGTCAAACCCGGTAAAGTGGGGGTGTAGACCTCCAACTCGTGACAGACATGAAATCCTGTTTGCCTGCGTCTGTCTGTCAAGCTGCAACTGGCTGTTATGGTTTTCAAGTTTGGTCAGCTGATGGACTTGCAGGAGATTGTTGGCTGTTGTCAAAATTGGAAAAATGAGACTTTCTGTCAATTTGTGTTTCAAGTGACCATTCTCAGCCTCTATTGATTTGTTTTCTTCTCTTAAATCAGAGCATTCTTTTTGTAACTTTTCTGTAGCTAGTTGGAAAAGCCACAACAAGGCTGAGAGTTTATCTTTAGATTTAGGTTTGTACAACAGCAAACATTTTCCCCACGCATCTCAGAGCTGTTCCTGTGTAACTGGGGAGCACAATGCATCTTTCACCCATGGGCAAATACCACTCTCTGCAACAGTTCGTGAGATAGCTGGCAGTTTCTGAACTTTCTTGCACCCTTCTGAGGGGACCCCTCCAGTACATTTCTTTCTGAACCAAGCCATAGATATCAATATATAGAGCGATAAATATAATAATGCAAAGATCTAGAAACCACGTATGTCTCCAAAAATACAACATGCTTAAACACTGAACCAGCAGTGCCCGTGAACCTTTTAAAACGATGACAAAAGGGTCCCTGAGAGTCAGAGTTTTTTTCAAATTTTCTCATTGGACCTGACACTTAGCAACTCTGCCTCAGTTTCCCTTCCCCGGCATTCTCCACCAAATGTAACTAATAAATGATTGGGATCCAGATCATCATAAAACACCACTCCAATGTGGCAGAAAACAAAACTTTATTGGAACAGCACACCTTGGTTTTCTATTCTTGGCAGGATTATATTACATACACAGCATTATACAGATAGTTCCCAGATAAAGATATCTTGCGTGTCTGGTGACTGGCCGAATTCTGGAAGCACACAGGCTGATTCAGGGGAAAGACTGGGAGAGGGCCCTTTGATTCTGGAGATTAGAGCTGCTGGCGAGCGATGATAAGTTGTGATCCATGTGTGCAAGGTCTGGAAGGGAGTGAAGCCACATGATTCACCAAATTGGTGACCACCAGCCCTCACCCAAAGTCATGACCAGATCCTTTATACAGTTCTGAGGTACAGGTCAGTAATAGCAAGATGCCATGTCATGGTGACATCACACAGTTCTTTAGCATATCAGAAGAGAGTCTTCCTGGGAGGAAGGGCTCTGAGCGTATTTGCATATTTATCTTTAGTTGATGGTTCTTTTCCTGGAAATCAATAGCAGAGTTGTAAATGTCCCACTTGTCTGTTCACAATGGGTTTCGTTTGTCAACTCCAGGTGTTGAGCAGGAAGCCTATGTTAAGTGTCTGGCTAGGCCTTTGTCAGTATGCTGATGGGGCCTTATCCACATGTTGAGTCATCTCAGGCCTGCTGTCTGTTCTGGACCCCCTCTCTGCTCTTTGCCATTGCTTGGCCAAAGTTAGGTCTGGCTTCCTTTGTCCAGACCAGGAGAACATAAGATACCAATAAAACTATATTCTATTGCTACATTCCCCGCTGTGCTATGGTAAAACCATATCATAAAAATTACAAAAGCAACTGCGAAGTCTAGAAAAGTTGGTGTGTAGATTACATGTCCTTGATCTTTCTGCTGCCTTCGAAACTGTTGACCACTCACTCTTGCTGGATTCCCTTCACTCCCTTGGCTTTTGTGGCTCTGTCTGTAATTGGTTCTCCTCCAACCTCTCTGACTGCTCCTTTAATGTCTCTCCCCAACTCCGCCTCCTCCTCCTTCCCCCCCCTCTCAGTTGGTGTTCCTCAAGGCTCTGTTCTTGGCCCTCTCTTTTTCTCGATCTATACCTCATCCTTAGGCAAACTCATTGCCTCCCATGGCTTCCAATACCACCTCTATGCTGATGACACTCAACTCTATCTCTCTACTCCCTCTCTCTCTCCCTCTGTTCAAGCTCGTCTCATCAACTGTCTCTCTGACATCTCTACCTGGATGTCTCAACGTCAACTCAAACTCAACATGGCTAAAACTGAACTCCTTATCTTCCCCCCTCATCCTTCCTCTCCTTCCTCACTGTCAATAACTATTGATGGAGTCACCATCCTGCCTGTCCCCCAAGCCCGTAGCCTAGGCTTCATCTTTGACTCAGCCCTTTCTTTTAAACCCTACATTGACTCTGTTGCTAAATCCTGTCGCTTCTCCCTCCATAACATTGCTAAGATTCGCCCTTTTCTCTCTGTCTCGTCTGCCAAAACTCTTGTTCATGCTCTGGTCATCTCTCGCCTCGATTACTGTAACCTCCTTCTCACTGGCCTTCCCCGGTCTCACCTTTCTCCCCTCATCTCTGTCCAAAACTCTGCTGCCAGGGTCATCTACCTCGCCAGTCGCTTCGACCATGTGCAGCCCCTCCTCTCTTCGCTTCACTGGCTTCCCCTTCCTGAACGAATCCTGCACAAGCTCCTAGTCTTCACCTATAAAGCTCTTCACAACCTTGCTCCCCCCTACCTCTCTGCACTTATCGCCCTCCATACTCCAGCCCGTGCACTTCGCTCCTCCTCTGTCCCTTCTCTCACCCTTCCACGCCTTCCCTGCTCCCCTAAGCGCCTTCGTCCCTTCTCACTTGCTGCCCCCCATGCCTGGAACTCCCTCCCTGTCCACATCCGCCTTGCCCCCTCCCTTCATACCTTCAAATCTCTCCTTAAAACTCACCTCTTTCGCTCTGCTCTGTCTGACTCTTTATCCTGCTGAGCCACTATTCCTATACCTACGATCGGTTTACCCTTATCCTTGCAACATGGACCTGCCTGCTGTCATTCTCATCGTAACCAAGCCAAGTACGTGCACTTGAGACCTCGCATCTTCATGAATGTTAGACCCCTTGTCTCTCCCTCTGTTCCCCTTCCTAAGTCTTTCCCCCAGCTCCTGTCTCTCAGATTGTAAGCCCTAGGGGCAGGGACCATGTCTATTTTATTACTTTGTAAAGTGCCAGGTACACTGCTGGCGCTATATAAATGTTTGTTAATAATAATAATAATAATGTGGTGGTTCAATAGAAAATACAATGTGATTATTTGAATGATGAGAAATGGAAATCATGACATAAAATTGGTATGTCCAGGGCCAGCCTTAGAATTTGTGGGGCCCAGGACAAAAATAAAATGTGGGGTCCCCATGGTTCTGTCTTCCATAACCCCACCTTTTAAACAATTGACACTTTGGTGTTTACTTACAAAAACAAAGAAGTCATATGTTTTCACTTATTTTTGTTAATTTTATTTCATTAACTAGATTTGTATCCCACCCTATTCCCTGAGGCTCAGGATGACTCCTAATAATTACAAAAATAAAAATACATATACAAATATAGGTTGTTTTTTTTGATGGAGTTTTGAAATCTTGATTTTTATTTTTTTTGTTGGTTCTAGAAAATTTTGGGTATAGGATCCTAAAACTAAAAACACCCCCTCAACCCCACCCCAATCTATCCCTACCCATTAAATGCCTGGCCAAATAAAAAGGTCTTACGCTGCCTTCAGAAGATATTCAAACTAGGGCTTAGGTGAACCTCCAGGGGAAGGGAATTCCAGAACTGTGGAGCAGCCACTGAGGATGCCTCTCTGGAAACCCAAGTCATATGAAACATGCATGTGCTCACAGACTTTCCTGTGTGTGTGTGTGTGTGTGTGTGCACGAGAAATCAAATGAGACAATAGCCCACTGGAGTCCATGTTCAATCTGTGCAGCCCCCAGGCAGCCGCCATTCACATGTTTAGTGTGTCCAACCTAATAAATGAGCATTCCCTCTTTATTTCATGTTCTCATGGCAGCTTCCACCAGTGGCACTAGCGATCTTCTCTGGCGATTGCCTCTCAGCTGAGAGGCGCACTAAAAATCTCCCTCCACCCTGCAGTCTCCCTCTCTGCCTTTCAGCTGAGAACGGCCACAGGAGAGGGAGATCTCAAGCGCACCCCTCAGCCGAGAGGTGGTCAAGGAGGAGGGAGATTGCTACCACTACCACCTCTCAGCTGGCTGGGTGTACTTGGTAGGACTTTATGATGCTGGCAGACTTGGATGCAGGAGAGACTATGGGCAAACCTAATGATGAGACATGGATACATGGGCACCTGTTAGCCCTGGTGAGCCTGTGAGGTCCCTGGATTCTGCTCTGAGTAGTGGCTCTCTGGTGACCTTGTGGAGGCCCCGTGGAGGCCATCTAATGGAGAAGCAGGAGGGAGTGCGCCTGGTGAAGGGTAATGTGGTCTATCGTCTTGTTTTGAAAACACACAAGATCTCTCTCCCTTTCAGACATGCACCTTGGACAGGTGGGATTCAGGGATCAGTGACTTAAAGTGAGGGGAGTGGGGGCAAGACCCCATGGGAGGTAGCCACCCTGGGGTCTCAGAGTTGTGGGTGGGAAGAAAGAGCCCTCGGGACCATTGGATCTGAGTCTACCGGGACTGATCCCTCTGAGGGCCCCCTCTGGCCCTGCTTAAGACCATACTTGCTTCTGCCTATATTCCCCGCCCCCCTCCCCCTGATGCTTACTGGGTAAATGGACTCATTGAGCACATTATTCCTTTGCTTGTTCCTGCAGCAGTTAAGTCCCTCCACCAGGGAAAATTTCTAGCAGAGTTCTTCTGTAACATCCAGAAGCAGTGTGCCTTACAGCTCACATCCGTGTATTCAGGCTCCTTGAGTTCTTATCCCATAGTATTCAGTGCTGGAACAAGGACTTAAGAACAGTCTGCAAACATGCGACAATCCTTTGTAGAATGGAATAAGAGACTTGACTGAACTAGTTTGGTTGTTCATATATTTTACTGTAATTATGATCTAATGTTGGATGGTGGTTACAGCAAACTGCTGGAAACAATAAACTGAAACTGAACTTTGAACATATATTTTACGTAAAGAATGTGTTCTGAAAGGCTATGTAGAAATCGGGGAGTGTTGCACAAGTATAGTTGGGTAACCACGGAAGTGGTTGCTTCTTTTTATTTACCTTCTTGGCATGTCATGAAAATCTGTTCATATTTTCAAATTCACTTTGTATTCAATAAAATGTTTATTATTAAATATTATTCTTGTTTTAATTTTTTACCCCGTCCTTCCCACCAAAGGTGACTTAGGGCATCTTATAATATTACAAAATATGAAGTATAAAACATAATCAATATAAAACGACATAATCATAAATACCCCCAACCCTACACCAGCCCCCCCAACCGTTTTGCCACCCCAGTTCCCAACCCCCTAGCTTACTCCTACCCCCACAACTTCCCCTCGTCCCCTAGCCCCCACTGCCAAATGTCTTCGTAAACAGAACTGTTGCACTGCCTCCTGAAGGCGCTCAAGCCCAGACGTAAATTAACCTCCCGATGGAGGGAGTTCTCAGCCATCGCTCCGCAGCTGTAGAACACCCTCCTCATCATGGAGACCAAGTTAAAAACTGGTACCTCCAAATAGGCATCCCTGTCCAGCCGCATTGGGACATGGTAGGCCAGACGATCTTCCAGATAAGTGGGTCCCAAGCCATTTAGGGTTTTAAAAGACAAAAACAGCATCTTAAATTGTGCCTGGTAGATAATAGGCAACCAATGCAGATCCTGGAGCACTGGTTATGTGCTCCCGGCAACCCATCCCTGTAAGGAGCTGGAATGCTGCGTTCTGCATCAGCTGCAGCTTCCGAACAGTCTTTAAGGGCAGCCCCACGTAGAATGCACTGTAGTAGTGTAGCCTCGAGGTAATGAAGGCATGGATGATGGTCACCAGATCCGAATTGGAAAGAAAAGGCTACAGCCTCCTCACCAGATGGAGTTGGTGAACAGTGCTCCTGGCCCACCACCACAACCTGAGAATCCAGGTGCAGTGATGGATCCAGGAGCACTCCAAGGCTGCATACCTGAGTGACGCGGGGGGCCAGAACTCCATCAATAACCAGTGTCCTAATCCCCTTCCCAAGTCACAAGGCCGGCCAACCATCATCACCTCAGTCTTGTCAGGATTCAGCTTCAGTTGCCTCACCCTCAGTCAGTCCCCCACAGCAGCCAGGCAACAGGTAAGCACAGAGACTTTAAGACCTGGGTCAGATGAAAAAGAGAAGCAGAGCTGGGTGTCGTCAGCATACTGATGATGCCTCACTCCAAAACTCTGAATGATCTTGCCCAGCGGCTTCATATACACGTTGAACCGGGAGGGCGGGGCGGGGATGACACAAGATTATTAGTAAATATTAAGAAACTACTGAAATTTGTCACTTGTCTTCTTTTTTCCTCTCACTAGATTTTGTTAGAGCAAATTAAAAGAACAATAGTAATATTTTTTTTAAAATTTAGCGCCCCCTGCAATGGCACTCTGAGCGCTTCACGTAGAACAATTTAACACAATTTTTAATCCTCATAACAACCCTGTGGGGTAGGTTAGACTGGGAGAATATTGTGACAGGCTCAAAGTCATCTAGTGAGTTCCTTGCTAAGGCAAGACTTGAACCAGGGCCTTCCCCTACCTCCTGATCCAGGTGCTGCACACTTAGCCACTATGCTTTAAAAATGAGTGGTCAAGGCTGTTCATATAGAAATGAAAGTTCCTTGCTGTGTAGTGAGAAGTGGAGGGGGAAAAAAAATTCTTCCTTCTTCCAGCATTTTGAAGGTGCTGTGGAGAGCAGGAGGCCTTCATGCTTATCAGACAGAAAACTACTAGGCTGAGATTAATTTAAAGATGGCACCTGTAGAGAGCTGCATTCATAGCAACCTATGAAGTACCATCCTGTGTTCAAGTAGTTTTGAGTTGGAGGCTGGTTCTTCACCAAAATGCTACCATCAAATCCATATTTTGAGTTTCCCACTTCTTTTATATCTCCTCTTGTGTAATAGTTTATTTGTAACTTTGTTGCACCCTAACGCCTCAAATATTTGAAATTTTTTCTTGCATAAAAGTTCCATATTACTGTTTTCAGAGGCCTGAAAATTCATGTGCCTGTGAGTCCCTCTTTAGCCCATACTCAAACATTAGTCTTAACATCCCTTTCTGTGACTGTGCCATGAATCTCTAGCAGGTAAGAAATTGAGACACCCATTAAGATGGAACCTAGTTTGAACTCAATGGCTTTATTGCAGTTCTTACACTGAAATAATTAAATCAGAAAAGCTTACAGCCTAATCTGTGCTAAAGGGTGTGTGAACAGTGTGTGCGAACCTGCACGCAACCCCTGTGTGAAGGATGCAGTGCGAGTGTAACCTGCACTGTGAGCTTAGCATCAGGCCCTTAATATTTAAGTGGAAGACAAATTCTGCTCTCCATTATGCCTAGGTAGCTCTCCTGACGCAATGAACGTTTACAGATTTTGGTTTAGAAACTGATTTAGTGAATTCAGTGCAGCCCCCAGAGCAGACACTTTGTTTTGTTATAAGAATGTCTTTCATAGGCCCTTTTTACACGGGTGACACTCATGCATGAACGCCTAGAAATCTGGGTGTTCATGCATGAGTACTGCTTGTGTAAACTCCATGGTGGGTGGGTGTGCGTGCATGTGTGCTCCTGTGCACACGCACCTCCATCCATCCCCCACGCATGGAGCAACTGGCGAAAATGATGGCTGCTCTGTGAGTGGAGGTGGGTGTAGATGGGTGTGCACCCATCTACACCCTCCCACCACACACAGACCATGGTGCACACTGACACCCCTCACCCCCACGCCATGGTCTGTGTAAAAAGGGCCATAGGCTTCACTTCACTCAATTTCTTACAGACTTCAAAACAGTAGATCAGGAGTCAGGAACCTTTTTCCTTCCACGTGCTGCTATGAAAACTAGTATTAGCTCTGAAGGCTCTACAGGAGTTGCAGGTGCTTAAGGTGTGTGCACAAGATAGGGGAAGGAAGTGGAGGGTCCAGATCATGTGCTGTTGATCCATCCCCTATGTTTGAGTGCATGCCCTTATCTCTGCTTCCTCAGTGTTTAACGGTAGGGGTGCTTAACTAACAGTAACGGTGCGTAACTAGCTTCATGTGCAAAATTCACCCTATGTCCCCTCTCCTTGTCCCCCCTTCCGAGTCTTTTAGATTGTAAGCCATAGGCAGGGACAGCATCCATCTCATTGGTCTGTAAAGCGCCAGGTACACAGCTGGTGCTATACAAGTGCTTACAATAATAAGAATTGGAAAGGGGACAAATAAAAACCAGCTGCAGGGTGGATTTGGCCCACAGGTTGGACGTTTCCCCATCCTGACATCGATATAACACTTTGAACTGAAATAAGAATGTTTGCACAAGGGGGTTTCACGTGTTCCACTAAATTAGCTTCTAAGCCATGGGCCTGTCCAAGATGGTCAGTGGCCCGACGTGTCGGGGGTGACAAACTAGTTAAAAGATAGAAAGCAAAGAGTAGGACTAAATTGTCAGTTTTCACAATGGAGAGATGTAAAAAGTGGTGTGCCTCAGGGATCTGTATTGGGACCGGTGCTGTTTAATGTATTCATTAATGATTTGAAAAAGGGTGTTAAGAGTGAGGTGATCAAATTTGCAGATGACACCCAAGTTATTCAAGGTAGTTAAAACACGAGCAGACTGTGAGGAACTGCAACAGGCTCTTACGACACTGGGTGCTTTGGCATCTAAATGGCAAATGAGATTTAATGTAGACAAGTGCAAAGTGATGCACGTGGGGAAAAATAATCCAAACTATGCGTATATAATGCTGGGTACTAAGCTAGGAGTTACCACTCAGGAAAAGGATCTGGGGGTGGTTGTGGACAATACAATGAAATCCACAGCGCAGTGTGCAGCAGCAGTCAAAAAAGCACACAACGTTAGAAATTATTCAGAAGGGGATAAAACAGGATGTCATAATGCCTCTATACAAATCAATGGTGCGACCGCACCTCAAATATTGTGTGCAGTTCTGGTTGCCCCATCTCAAAAAAGACATAGCTGAACTAGAAAAGGTACAGAGAAGGGCAACAAAAATGATCAAGGGCATGGAAGGGCTCCCGTATGAGGAGAGGCTTGGTAGGTTGGGGCTCTTCAGTTTGGAGAAGAGACGACTGAGAGGAGATATGATAGAGGTCTATAAAATCATGAGTGGTGTGGAACTAATAAACAAGGAGCAGTTATTTACCCTCTCAGCTAGTACTAGAACTAGGGGACACTCCATGAAACTCATGGGTGGCAAGTTTAAAACAAATAAAAGAAAATATTTTTTCACTCAGCGTATAATTGGGTTGTGGAATCTACTGCCAGAGGCTGTGGTAAGGGCCAGTACTATAGCTGAGTTTAAAAGAGGTTTGGACAAGTTTCTGGAAGATAGGTCCATTAGCAGCTATTAGCCAGACAGGATCAGGGAACATGACGGGAGCTGGGGGAAAACAACAGGGAATGGATCCCCCATTGTGACCTGTTGGGTGCTTCTCCCAAGCCACCGTGGTTGGCCATTGTGGGAGACAGGATGCTGGGCTAGATGGACCTCTGGTCTGATCCTGTATGGCACTTCTTATGTTCTTAAATCGTAGACCTTGTGTTTTGCACAGGCCTTGAGGTGGAGGGTCTGTTGGTGGGGGAGATATCAGCTGTGCCCTTGTCATGGATGGATCATTACCTCCTGCAGGCATCTCTCCTAGTGCACATCTGCCCCCGGAGGGGCGTCGAACCAATTTGGATGGTTCTCCTCCAGAGGTTGATGGAACCGGAACGGTTCCAGATTGCTCTGGGGGCGTTTCCCTCTGATCTTGACAATCATGTCATTGATGACCTCATTGTGTTATGGAATACCTTGCTGACAGAGGCCATTGATGAGACGGCTCCTAGGTGTCCGCTGCCCAGGCGACAGCTCCACAGGCCTCCTTGGCTTTCTGAGGAATTGTGGTTGCTGAAGCGAGAGGGGCAGCGGTTGGAGCGACGATGGCATCATTTGCGTTCTGAAGCTGACAAATTGTGTCATAGAGCCAGTTTACGAATGTATGCCGAGTTTTTTGCTACCCTCCTAGCGTCCACAAAATCCCATCCAACAGAGCTTTTCTGGGGGGTGCGGAGGCTGGTCAGTCCAGCCTCCCTCCACCTTGGAGTGGAGTCATCTGCTGCATGCTGTGACGTGTTTGTGGATAAAATCGCTCATATTCACCATGACTTCGACGCTGCACTTATTACACTGGGGGAACTGGAGATTATGGAAGCTCCGCCTAGTCCGGTTTGATGGGATCAATTTCAGTCAGTGACACCCGCCGATGCAGTGGATGTTCTTGGGGCAGTCAGAGCCACTTCTTGTGAATTAGATCCTTACTTGTCCTGGCTAGTTGAGTCCTGCCGGGAGACAGTGGGGCCGTTGCTGGCTGGAGTGGTCAGCGCCTCCCTGCGGGTGGGCAGAGTGCCAGGCTGTCTCAAGGAGGCAGTGGTGCAACCTCTGTCCAAGAAACTATCACTTGACGTTGACTCCCTTGCCAGCTATCTGCCTGTCTCTAACTTTCACTTTTCAGGGGAGGTTATTGAATGCGTAGTGGCTCAGCAGCTCCAGGGACATCTTGATCGTATTGGTTTTCTTGATTCCTCTCAGTCGGGATTTCGGCCGGGGTATGGCGTCGAGACTGCGCTTGTGGCATTGGTTGATGATCTATGTCGGGAATGGGATGGGGCTGTTGGACCTTGTTGATTCTATTAGATCGGTCAGTTGCGTTTGATACCATTGATCATGAGATGTTGGTGATATGCCTGCGGGATCGTGCAGGGGTGGGCGGGACAATTCTTGAAATGGTTCCGCTCATTCCTGACCAGGCGAACTCAGCGAGTGGTGCTCGGGGATTATTTTTCATCATACCGAGACCTCTTGTGTGGAGTCCTGCAGGGTTCTGTTTTGTCCTCTCTCCTGTTCAACGTGTATATGCAGCCACTTGGCGAGGTGATCAGGGGGTTTGGAGTGTGGTGTCATCAATATCCTGATGACACCCAACTCTGCCTCTTTTTTCCCCCCCATAGATCCAGGCCCAGCAGTCTAGCTGCTTACTCGGTGTCTGACGGCGGTGGGGGACTGGATGAGGGCTAATCACCTCTGTCTTGTCAGGATTCAGCTTCAGTCGATGTTAGTGGGTAAGGCGATGGAGATGGCGGCTTCCATTATTGATGGAGTCTGCCCTCCCAGTAGACTCCCAGGTATGGAGTCTGGGGTGCTCCTTGACTCGCAGCTCTGTCTGGATGTCCAGGTGGAGGCTGTGGCGAGGAGTGCCTTCCGCCAGTTACATCTGGTGCGAAAGCTTCAGCTGTATGTTTCAGACTCGGACCTGGCCACTGTCATCCATTCTTTCATCTCCAGATTGGACTACTGTCACGCGCTCTACGTGGGGCTACCCATGGTGACGGCTCGGAAATTGCAGCTGGTGCAGAATGCGGTGGCCTGTCTCCTGGTGGGACATGGCCGCTGGGAGCATATCACGCCAGTGCTCCGTTCTCTGCACTGGCTGCCAATAGTTTTCTGGGCCTGATTCAAGGTGTTGGTCTTGGCCTCTAAAGCCCTAAATGGCCCAGGCCCTACTTATCTGTGGAACCGTCTCATCCCCCGGAGATGCCCTGCTCGAGGTCCCCTGAGTTTTCTGGGGGGCTACACAGTGGAGGGCGTTCTCTGTGGCCATGGCTCAGCTGTGGAACTCCCTTCCGGTGGAGGCCAGGCTGGCCCCGGATCTCCCCTCTTTTCGAAGAGTTGTAAGACCTGGCTGTTCTGCCAGGCATTTGGCGGGGGAGTGGGTCAGGGTGGGGTGGGATATTTTTATCCTCCTTTTATGTGTGTTTTAAGTTTTATTTTATTGATTGTAAGCTGCCCCGAGCTGCCTGTGGCAGGAGGGGCAGGGTAGCAAGATTTTTAAATAAATAAACAAATTTAGTTAGATCAGTACAATTTCTTTGGATGACCATGGTTTGAGAAAATATGGGCCAAAATGTGTTGAGTATTATTTTGTTGGCTTTTTTTTTTTTCTTAAATAGAAACTGGCTTACAGCGTCTGACATCTGGCACCCATACCAGTTGATGTCACTCTTCAGCAAGGCTGCAGTTGCTAGAAGAAGGTTCAGCTTTGCCAAGCTGAATCATAAACTTCCTTTCCAGTCTACATGAGCATTCCTGCATGAGCAGAAGTTTTTGACATTTTCACTGCAATGTTGTGAAAATCAATAGAAACTGGGTGTATCTTTCAGTTACGTCCCATGCTATGTAAAATGTCTGTTAGCTCATTCTTTAACATTTGGATGGTTTGATGGTGTGCACAATATGTTCTGTATTATCTTTGCTCTAACTGCTTTTTGGCAGTTAGTCTGACAGTGTTCTCTGGCAGAGCAGTGAGGTCAGTGACTCTGCTGTAGTTATCTAACAAGGCAAACCATTCAAAGGTGTGTTCTCTGGCCTTGAAAGACTGGATTGTATTTCTGGCCATAAAATTGAAGTTCATTACTTCTTCCCAAGGAGAAAGCCTAAAGTGACTGAAAGTACACGTGCTTGGCTTGGTTGCATTTAGGCAGGAGTCTGCGGGGAGGGCAGACAGTGAGTATTGAGCGGGAAGTTCTAACAAGCGTCAAACGTAGGCCCTTTTTACATGATGCTCCCCTGCATGGACACCTGGGGGAGCATCCCATGTAACTGTGGGGGTGCATGCTCTTGTGACCCACGCATCCCCCCCCCCCACAGAGCAACCAGCAACAACACAGGGGATGCAGGGTGGATGGGGGTGCGCCTGTGTGCACTGCCCCCCTTGCAGCGGCATGGCAATGAATTGACCCCAGCTGCGGCCCATTTAATAAGAGCCATTGTCTAATAAGCCTCTCTTAGGAGGCTTATTAGACTGTGCAACTTTAATGCAACAAGGGGTGGTTCTTAGACAAGCACCTCCTCACCCATTACCCATCCAGCACCAGTGGGGCACTGTAGCATGCATGGGTGGGGAGGCGCTTGTCTAAAAACACCCAAGGTCTTTTGACTCTTCTGGAATCTACTTGTGAGAATGAGTGTTGAAGGGTTTGACCCCTGATAACATTAACTACAGATACAGGTGAGTAGGAGCAAAGGGTTGAAGGAATTTTTACAAGGCAACTTCACTCTTTCTCAAGGTGTGATCCTCCAAAGGAATACTACAGCTATTAGTTACATTCATTTCAGTGGGACCCGCACTAAGTACTAGCATTGTCCATTAAGAGGATTATGCCCTCTTTCTACTTGTGGTTGTTGCATACATTCCTCTTGCACCCTGATAGTTCTGCCTGCCTTTGTTCTATTTTGCATGAAACAGCATCTCTGAAAAAATGTTATTTTAATTGAAATTCACTGTTGTAATGTGTGACAAAATTGATCAGTTCTCCTGATGAGAGACCTTGCATTTGTATGTTAAAAACATTTGCAGTGCAAATGGCAGACACTAGTGGTGTGGTAGCAAGGAAAATTTCCTGGTTTTTATACCCAACTCCTTTTAATGCCACAAAACCTGTTACTACTTGTAAGCCTTATGAAAATATGTAAGAGATCTAGATTCAGGTTCTCTGCAACTTGTGGTGCTTTCTGTGGGGCAGATCCAGTGTGGTATAGTGGATACGGTGCTAGACTTGGACCTGGGGTGCCAGGTTCGAATCCCGCCCTAGCCATGAATTCACTGGGTAACCTTGGACAAGTCACAATCTCTCAACCTCAGTTCCCCATCTATAAAATGGGTGTGTGTGTGTGTGTGTGTGTGTGTGTGTCTCTGTCCCTGGATCGTCCTCACCTGTGTCCATCTTAGATTATGAACCCACTGGGCAGGAACCTGTCTCCGAAAATCTGTGACTGTAAAGTGCTGTGTAGTCTACGTCTAGTGGTGCTATAGAAATAAGCAGTAGTAGGAAGCTGTATGTAAAACATACAGCTTGTATTAAAAGCTGTATTTGTGCATGTATTAAATGCTTGCTTGGATCTGTGTGCAATTAAGTTCGGTATCGACTGCATTTCATATTAGAGGCTGGAATTTGTGATTGAGCCTTTCATTTTGTTTTCTAGTGTCAAATAATTCCGCTCCAGATTTTACAACTTGTTTAGTAACCTATCCCCATTTGAAGTAGCTTGAAGTTTTCCATGGTATTCACTGCCTAATGTTACCCACCTGCATAACCACATCTGGAAGGATGTTGGTGGAATTTGACAATTATATAATATGTGATCTTCTGCTGTTACAGAAGCTGTTCAGTGCGAACTGTGTTCCTAGATGTTTCCTCCCTAAGATTTTCAGCTGACTTCAGTCGAGCCCCAGTGAAATTACTTTCTTGGGAGTTTTTCTCATTAAAGCTAGTGTTAACTTTGACCTATAAAGTCCCCAGCATAGCTGAGCCCTTTGGGTATCTGATATAATAAACCAAGGTCCGTGAATGCCACACATACATAATTTATTTGTTTATTAGAGTAAATAACAAACTAATTATTAACTTGTAGTTAACATTTAAGAATAATTCAGTTCCACACAACACTTCCTCTTTTTTGTTTCATGTCAGTTCAATTCCTGAACTCAACAGGCAAAAAAGCAAGTATTCCCCGCCCGCCCCCCCCCCCCCCCCCCCCCCCNCTGTCTACAGTAGAGTGGCCACAATTCTGAAGCCACTTTCCCCAGGACTGACTTCTCTGACGTCGGGGTTTGCCCCCCTGACGAACCCCGAGTTGTTTTTGTGTGTAATTTTTTAACATGATTGTTTTAATTTTTTTTTCTTTGTGTTTACTTTATTTGATCATTTTATATTGTAATAGCCTCGGCTAACAATAAACTATATTATGTATGTGACTTCTCTTTTGGGGAGGGGGGGTGTTAAATGAGCAAGCTGATGTGTGTGTGGTTAACTGAGTGGCACTGCCACTCAGGTACAGTGGGAGGGATTCAAACAGGCAGCTCCCAGTGTGGCTACCCTGGCCACCGAGGCAAGCTGCTACGCACTTCCTCTGTCACGGATCATGGGGCAGGGGGAAGCAGGCTGGCCTGGCCTTTGCAATTGACCTATTCCTTTATATAAATGCTGGTGAATCTGGGCTTCACGGGAGCATGTATCCCCTGGCTCGGTGGCTCCATGGCGGCCATGCAGGGTAGCACTTCGTCTAAAAGCCCCCTTAATGGCTCGCATCTTCCATGATGCTCACAAGATGTAAGATAAACATCTAAAGCAAACCTCCACGTTCTTTCCCATTGTATCTTGTCTGATCTCTCCATTCTTCCAGATTTTGAATTCTAAGGGGCCGGGACGGTCAATGACTTTGTTTTTTTTACAGGAATGAACATGTACACTTTTCAAATGATTATAAAATGACAGATACACATGATTTATGCTCTATGATGATTACACCCTCCAAACTACTAAACTTAAACTTCAGGTCACACTTTCTCCTCCCCACTTACCAATGTTTCTGTGTTTCTCCATTGTGTGCTGTGGTTATAGACTGTGCCCCAACTTTGGGCCTTTAGGAAATTAAAGCAAGTGAGTGTCTCTGCCTCTCAGTTTAATGATAATTGTGCTGCCAAGCGCAAGAAAGCATTCTCCAAATTCCTGCCTGCCAGGTTAGAAGGGTAAAATGGAGGAAGGTATCTGATGACCGTTTACAGAGGAAGTTTAATGAAGGTCGGTGGTTTTGGAGGAAAAATGCACCTTATACAGTCCAAACCCAGTTATTGCTTGTTTTTCTTAGCGTTTTTACTACTTAGGATAGGCTTTCCCCACAAACAACGATTTGGTGTTTTAATGTAGATGATGGAGGGCCTGTTCATATGACATGTACTACTGGATAATGATAAAAGGGGGATAAAGCCATTTATGTGACCGTTCCTGCTCAAGCGTTAAGTTACTGAGACTCTTGTATGAACAGTTAGTGATACCATATTCTAACTGTTCATGTGACTGCTCACATTACAGTAACTGGGAAGTAACCTAACCTTTGGATAGGAATGGTGATGCAAATTATTACTATTATTATTATTATAAGCATTTATACAGCGCCAGCGATGTACCCAGTGCTTTACAAAGAATAAGACTGACACGGTCCCTGCCCAAGGGCTTACAATCTAAAGACAGGGGGTGGGGAGACAGGGAAGGGGGAACAGAGGAAGAGACAAGGGATGCAGCATTCATGAGGATGCGAGAGTTCAGATACCTGTTCATGGCTTGGTTTCAGCAAATTGGGAGTTCTACTGCTCAAGTGTTTCCCATGGGTGCCAGGAAGCTCGCAGCCCCCCATGCACAGAGCCAGTGTTAGGTGCAGTGGATACAGTGCTGGACTTGGACCTGGGAAGCCAGGGTTCAAATCCTGCCCTCACCATGAACCCACTGGGTGGTCTTGGGAAAGTCACAATCTCTTAAGCCTCAGTTCCCCATCTGTAAAATGGGAATGTTTGTGTCTGTCTCTCCCTGTGTTCCCCTCAACCGTGTCCATCTTAGATTATAAGCCCACTGGGCAGGGACCTGTCTCTGAAAACCTGAGACTGTAAAGCACTACGTCTGTCTAGTAGCGCGATAGAAATGAGTACGTAAGAACATAGTCAGTACCAGACTGGGTCAGACCAATGGTCCATCAAGACCAGCATCCTGTTGTTCACTCCCAGTTACTGACAGTCAGAGGTTACAGTCCCCAAACCTACCTGGCGAATAGCTGCTAATGGACCTAACCTTCCAGAAACTTGTCCAATCCTTTCTTAAGCCCAGCTACACTACTGGCCTTGACCATGTCCTCTGCCAACAAATTCCACAAGTTATTTGTGCATTGAGTGAAAAAATACTTTATTTATTTTAAATCTGACTGACACCTGTTAGTTTCAGGGAGTGACCCCATAGTCCTAGTCCTATTTGAGAGGGTAAATAACCACTCCCTAGTTATTCGTTGTGCACCACTCATGATTTTGTACACTCCTATCCTGTCCCCTCCCAGTCGTCTATTCTCTAAGCTGAAGAGCCCCAACCTATCCAGCTTCTCTTCAGACGGGAGCCGTTCCAGACTCCTGATCATTTTTGGTGCCCTTCTCTGCACATTTTCTATTTCAACAATATCTTTTTTGAGATGACAGTAGAGCATCCCTCACTGCACAGGATGGACAAGGCAGCAGTGGGGGAGCCCCACTCCCAGCAGTTTGGTGGCTTGGACAGGGCTGCCCCACTGGCAGGCACAGCTAGTTGGGGCTTAGTCAGTCACGTATAAAAATGGGCTCAGAGGAAAACTTGACTCCGCTCTTGGGTTCTGATCTGACCGTGGCTGAGGGGGTGCCAGGAGCAAGGAGAGCAGCACATCCTGCTGGATTTCGGCGGTGTTCTGCTCGCGGCTCTGCTGACTCCAGCAGCAACCAGGAAACAGGGCATAAGGGCAGCTGACCGGCTGCCACCTGTTTGCCATCAACTGCTCCACGCCCACCACCACTGCAGGTCGAACTTGAGGAGCAGGGCCCTGCCCAAATCCACCCCCCGCCCCCTATTTCAGCGGTAGCAGGATGAGAGCAGGGGACCCTGCTGCTGCCTTCACGCTCCTGGAGACCGTGGCTGCCTCCCCCCCAACGCCAAGCCTTTTACTGGCATTATCCTGGTGTTCGCACCCCAGACAGCGTCATTGCTCAGTACCAGGCCCTGGGCTTTCTGGAGGTGCGTGACCCCAAAGAGCACTGCTTTGCCAGCGGCATGGAGGACTGGGCAGTGCCCCTCGAATGCCAGACAGAGACTCATTCACCTCCCCCTCATGGGAACAGAGGGGTCGCTGACTCAGTTTCCATAACAAACGCTCAGAGCACTGACTTGTCAGCACACCTCCTTCCCTCAACAGCTCCTCTGCAAGCACCCTGCCCCTCCCATCCCACCTCTGCTGCCCGTCGGGGCCAAGAGAACGGAGGCCTCTTCCATCCAATTCTGTTACTCTGGCAAGCGTGTCTAGCGGAGCTGCCTGTACCCCTTTCCTCCCTAGCAAAAGGTCAAGGGATACAGTCTATGCAGCACCTGGATCCAGATGTGGTTAGAGAATGGCTCCCCACGAAACACTGGATCGACGCTGTAACCCCACATCCACATGAGGGCACTGAACCCACGTCAACAAGCCATTGGGAAACCAGGGGACGTGCAATGGGCAACACTCACCGTTGTTAAGACTCGCATAATGGTGTCTATGTGCCAGCGCTTGGAAGGGGCGTATCTGAGAAAGTGACGGAGAGACAGAGTCAGAGTGACCATCCGACACCGGGGGAGGGGGGGCGGGTAGATCACACACACCTCCCCCCCCAGCAATTCCTGGGAGGTGACGGAGTGACACGGGGGGTGGGGGCAGATCTCACTCACACACAGTAATTCCTGGGAGGCAACTGAGTGACACGGGGGAGGGGGGGGCTGGCAAATCACACACACACCCTTCCCCCCCCCCCCAGTAATTCCTGGGAGGGGACGGATAGACACCGGGGGGGG
>QEPC01010507.1:65620-79035 GCA_003113815.1 Sphenodon punctatus
CCACTTGTGAGCCATCTTTTTACACAAGAAGACTACTACTTTCATTTTCTCGTGATTATCTCTAGATGGTTGTCCCCTTACAGTAATCCCAGAAAGTCTCGAGCGAGCGTCTTAACCCCACTTGTGAGTAAGAGAGGAGAACCGTATCGTCTGCATAAAGTAGACACGACAAGGGTGTAAATAGAGAAGAGGAGAGGGCCAAGGACAGAGCCTTGGGGAACCCCGACCGAGAGGGGTAGGGAGGAGTTAGGGGAAGAGATACATTGAAGGAGCAGTCAGAGAGGCAGGAGGAGAAGCAGTGGAGAACAGAGTCCCGGAATCCAAGGGAGTGGAGCGATTCAAGCAGGAGGAAGTGGTCAACAGTGTCAAAGGCAGCAGAGAGATCAAGGAGGACAAGAATAGAGTAAGGCGATTGGATTTAGCCACAAGAAGATAGTTGGTGATCTTAGCAAGAGCGGTTTCAGTGGAGTGAAGGGGGTGGAAGCCAGATGGGTTAAGGGAGGAGTTGGTGGAGAGGAGGTCGAGGCAACGGGAGTAAACAACCCGTTCGAGGAGCGAGATAGGACGGTAATTAGACAATTCAGAGGATTCCAGAGTGGACTTTTTGAGGATGGGGGCGACAGTGGCATGTTTAAAGGCAGAAGGGAAGGAGCCGGCGGAGAGGGAGAGGTGGTTATGTGCGTGCAGGAGGGGAGGGGCGACGGTAGCTGCAATGGAGGTCAGGAGACGGGAAGGAATGGGGTCCAGGGGGAAGTGGAGGGGTTGGAGGAGGAGAGCAGGGAGGAGATTTCCTCAAGAGAGGTGGGAGGGAAGGAGGACAGGAGAGAGGTTGGGGGAGGAGGGAGAGGGGAGGGAGAAGCAATTTCCAGGCGGATCTTGTCAGTCTTAGAGGTGAAAAAGAGAGCGAGATCCTGAGCGGAGAGAGAAGAGGGAGGAGGAGGACGGGGGGGTGGGGTGGTTTGAGAAGGGAGTCAAAGGTGGAAAAGAGGTGGCGAGGGTCCCAGGAGCAGGACTTAATGTGGGTGGCATAGTACTGCTGTCTAGCGAGGGAGGTAGCAGAGGTGAGCGATGAGAGGCAGAATTTTATTTATTTATTTATTTATATCCGACACTCTCGGCCAGGCCGACTTGAGGCGGCGTACGACAATTTATAGAAAAAACAATCAATACCTAGGTTCTATATTCCATGCAGGGGAAAACCTAGAACTACAACACAATATAATTAACAGCATCATTGTCACCCCACAAAAGGGGCAATACAATATTAACTACAAAGCCTACAACCCATAACCCTAATACAATACTTAGGGCTCAGAACCTACATAAAGGTAGCCCAGAATATCATTGGTAAATTACAGTCCCTAAACCAGATTTTACCTACTAATACAGATATATAGTACCCTTCCCACATACTGCTGATCCCACTCACAACCACTGATCCCGCTTCCAGCTCTCACCTGGGAGCCGGCTACAGGTATCCTTTTCCTCCCTCCCTTACTGCCACCAAGGAAGGGCAATCACCTCCAGCTCCTCCCCTCTCTCACCAGGGGGAGATGCTCTCTCCAACTTCACCAACAGCACATTCATACCCCTTCTCCTAATCCATACTTCCCCCGCGCCCCCACCTCAGGGCCCCGCCCCTTTGACACGTGCCTCCGGCATGGCCTCCAGCCGCCCCCGATGATATGGGGAGCGGCCTGGGAGTGTCCCTTCCTCAGCCCCGCCCCTGCAAGGGTGGAGTGGGAAGGTGGAAGGCAAGTCCCGCAGCCCCCAGCTGTTAGTAATGGGGCCCCTCTCCCCCCAAACCAGGTACCGATCTCAGCATTGACCATGGGGGAGGGAGGAAGAACTGTTGACCTATGCTCTGCTGCCTCTGTCATCTGCACCACTCGGTGCACCAGTCGGAGGAAGTCAGCGCGGTAGTGGGAGAAGCATTCCGCAGCCCGGGTGCAGGAGTGGAGATGGCGAATGGTGGGGGTGAGCCAAGGGTGAGGGTTACGGGAGCGAGCCGGGTGGGAGGAGAGGGGGGGCAAGGGAGTCGAGAGTGGAGGCGAGAGAGGAGTTACAGATGGCAGAATTGGGGGAGGAGGAGGAGAGGACTGAGGGGAGAAGAGGAGAGAGGGAGGCGGCAAAGACCTGGGGCACAACGGCCTGCAGATCGCAAAAGGGACGGGGAGATGGGGAAGAGGAGGGGGAGCAGTGGGAGAGGTTGAAGGAGGCAAGGAAATGGTCAGATATGGGATGGGGCTCGAAGGAGAGATCAGAGACAGAACAGTTCCTATAGAACACGAGATCAAGAGAGTGACCATCAGTGTGGGTGGAGGCTAGGGAGAGGAAGCGAGTGATACCAGGCTGAGAGGGTGCATCTACACGAATGTTGAAGTCACCAAGGATGAGTGTGGGGATGTCATCGGAGAGGAATAAGGTGAGCCAGGACTTGAACTCGGAGAGAAAGAAGGAGAGGGAGCCGGGGGGGAGGGTAGATAACAGCAACACAGAGGTGGAGAGGGGAGTAGAGGCGGACGGAGTGAGCCTCAAAGGAGAGGAAGGAGAGAGAGAGAGGGGGGAGGGGTTGGAACTGGCAGGAAGAGATGAGGAGGCCTATGCCACCACCCTGGCCTTTGGCGCGGGGCTGGTGGAAGAAGGAGAGACCTCCGTAGGAGAGGGTGGCAGGGGTGACAGAGTCAGTGGGGGAGATCCAGGTTTCAGTGAGGACGAGAAGGTAAAGGGAGCGAGAGAAGGAAAGATCATGGATATAGGGGGCTTTATTAGCAGAGGAGCGACAGTTCCAGAGGGAACAGGAGAACGGGAGTTGATCAGGGGGGAGACAGGGAAGGGGGGCGATGGGCACTGGGGCAGAGGGCAAGAAGTGGGGGGGGGAGGGGGTTTGGGGATGGGGAGAGCTGACAGGCTTAGTGGGAGGCAGGAGGAGTGGGGAAAGAAGCAGGTGAGAGGGTATGGGGAGGGGGATGAGAGATTATAACACGGAGTAAAGCCAAAACTTTGCAAAAACATTTGGGCTGTCTTTCTTTGTGGGTTTCCAACTACAGCATGGATGACAGAACTGCGGAACAACCTACAGCTCCTACTGTCTTTTAACTTGAGTTGTGTGTGCACATCAACTTTGAAAAAAAAAAAAACAGACGAGTTTTCTGAAAGTACAGGCACTTCTACACAAAACATTGCTCAAGTAGAAACTAATCAAAGAGCCATGCTTCCTCACATTTGTTTTCCTCTAATTGAGAGAGAGTATGCTTTTAGCCCTGCTTTCCCCAGCCAGATGTATTTCATCATGAGATGACATTCTTGGGTGTGGTGTTCGACCAGAAGAAAGCATAAAAGGTCTCTGTGCTGGAGCACCTTATCTGATTTGTGGGTCATTAGTGAAGAGGAAAATTCTCCCTTGCTATTTGATACTTCTACATGTAGTTGCTACTGGACTGTTTGTTGTCAAGTAGCCTGTTGCTTCACTTTAAGTAGTCGTCACTACTAATCAGGTAGTATTGTTGCTTATGTAGAAGGGGCTAAAAATGTTTGCCTGCATAATCCCATTTTGAGACTTGGATATAATCCTGTGACCCTAGACAACACCAAAACCATGTAAAGTCTATGAAATATGAATTAGTCCTGCCATCCCAATTGGGGTCCCAACCCTCCATCTGAGAACCTCTGTTCTATACAGATTTCAGAAATACGATAGTGGCTGATTGCTGTTCAACCAGTGCTGCGTAAAAACTTCCTTGCATGATAAAACAGGCATTTAGAATTACAGGAGGCTTCTGAAAACTTTTGGTTTAATTTAACCATGGCTATAGGAAGCCAGTGCCACAGCTGAGAATGAACTTTGGGAATCCTGGCTTTAGACCTCAGATCAGGGCTGCTGGGGGTAAGGGGCATGATTATGCTCTGTCATTTTTCACTGATTTGCTTTCCTTGGAGTTTTCCCCCAGTAACATAAGCTGGTGGCTGGGGTGCATGATGATAGCACTCATGGCTAGTCGGTTGGTAAGGTGACTGTGTTCGATGTAGCCGTCTGGAGAAGCCTGCCTCTCCCAACACTTCACCCCACCTAATCTCCTCCAACTCTGGTACATCCTTACTGAAGAGGGAGGGACTCCCCATGGCTACTCCCGACTGTCAGCAGCTTCATCCCTGGACCTTAGCCCCCCGCTTTTAGGGTGTTAACTAATGAGATGATATCCCATATCAGGTGGGTGTCTACCTATTTGCTTATTAGATATTTGCCCCCACCAGTCATGGAGTTCCCACTCGCGGCGGGGTCGTAGCCCGCTATGTGGGCTATTGTACACCCTCATGTCCACGTCCCATCAATTAGGTTGTTTGCAGCCTCCTCACGTCCGGGTCCACCAGCACCATTGAATCGCAGGTGAAAAAGTCTTGAGTGCTCCACAGAGCAACTCACTGCACTCACACACACACACATAACATCCACTTTAAAAGCCCTTCAAATATGCATTCTCCCAGTATTTCCTGGTTGGCAGTACGTGCCCAATGCATGTTTTTTCTAAGCCATTGCATTCTCTGTAAAGACTTGTGGAGGATTACCATCGCCGGGACCATGGCTCAAAGCCACAGCTAGCCAGGCAACAGCCAGTAACTCTACAACCACTGCCCAGTCCCCCACAGCTGGATCCTTGCCATGCCTCCCCCCTCTCCTGCCAGTCATTCCTGCATATCTTTTGAGAACACTGTCACAGCCAGATCTGTGGGAAGATCAGGAAAATGTCCCACCACCCAAGCGATCATGCCAAGCTGCCCTCAAAAGGAGTAGGTGCAAGAAGAAATGGTAGTTTACATGTTTTTAAAATAAAGTTTTTCTATTTTTCATAATCCGTGTTTTCTATGCTGCTTGGGGTATTTGGGGGTGGGTTGTGGAGTATGGCATAGCACTAGCTGCATTGGGGGCTGGGGATTGGAAGGGAAAGGAGTGTGGGGGCGTACCTAAAATGGGAGGGAGAGGAGAGGCTGCTGGCCATGCGTTTGAGGCTCGGGGGTGCATAGTACCCCCAGGGAAAAGCCTCTGCCTGGGTGCAGTGGGAATGGCCGTAGGAAAGGCACAGGTGGGGTTTGGCCATTCGCAGAGTAGCCGCCTGCATGCCTGTGCCTCTGCGCTTCCTATTGACGTTCCCAGACCTGGCTAGTTTGCAGATGTTAATAGGAAATGCTGAGGCCTGCAGCCGGCTAATCTACAAATGCCAATAGGTAATGCACAAGCAGAGGCTTGCATCCAGCTACTGTGGGAATGCCAATAGGGAATGCACACGGAAAAGCCGCTAGCCAGGTGCTAAGAGGCAGGCAGATGGGCCAAAGGGAAACACAGTGACCTACCAAAAACCCCCACATTTTTAAAGCCTTTGGTATCACAAAAAAAAAAATCATTTAAAATTGTTTGCTGCCCAGAAGAAAAACACCTGTGGCAGCATCTTCCCATGGTTTGCCACATCTGTGGGTCATGGCAGGGGGGTGAGATACTGAGAAGTTGGGGGCTGGTGGAGAGGGCATGGTGGGGAGGAGCACCTGCCTGTTCGTTAGGCTAGTCATACTAAACCTTGCATGGAGGCTGCATGGACACACAACTACTACACTCAAAGGGCTGCCTGTTTCGGCCCGATGTAAAAACACAACTAAAACAACAGAAAAACTCTCTCCAAAAACTCAAAAACCTGGCACAAAGCGCGAGGAATGAATGGAGACAAAAAAAAAAGAAGCTGATTCGACCATAGATAGATTTTGTACCCCACGCCGCAGCTCAAGAAAAGTCGACGCGGGGGAAAACAAGATGGCGGGTGCTGCAGGGAGGGAGCCGCTGGAGGAGACAGAGTCATAGACACAAGTATTGGAAATATTAAAATCAATCAAAAAAGACTTGGCAGTGAACAAAGGGGGCATAATTAAAACAAACTCCACGCTGGAGGATTTGAAAGGACAGGTGGAGGGCATAAATAAAAGAATGGACAACATGGAACAGAGGATAAGTGATTTAGAAGATTGGGGGAACACTGTGGAGCAAAAAATCACCAGCTCAGAGGTGGAGATGCGAGACTTAAAAAATAAAGTAGAGGACCTAGAAAATCGGTCCAGGAGAAACAATCGGAGAATAATGGGAATCCCTGAAGGAAGGGAAAAAAACAACATGCGAAACTTTTTACAGGAGACGTTTAAAACCCTGTTCCCAGAGAAAACAGCTCTGCACGCAGTTGAAATAGAAAGAGCCCACCGCTCATTAAGGCCCAAGCCCAAAGACTCGTTACCACCAAGAGCAATAATAGTGAAATTTTTGAGATATATGGACAAAGAAGAGATCATTAGGGAGGCCAGAAACACCAAAGACATGCAATTTGAGGGGAATAAAATCTCCATTTCCCCAGACCTAGCATTAGAGACAGTACAACGCAGGAAGGCGTGGAGAAACCAAGTAGAAAGTCTGGGCAAATCGGGAATCAAAGCACAGATATATTACCCAGCTAAATTAACTTTTATTTACCAAGGAAGAAGATATTTCTTCACAAATGAAAACAAGCTGGAAGACTTTAAAACTCAGACATTAAAAGACAAATCATTGGGATGAAAAGGAGAAAGAAAAAGCAATGCCAAAATAAACAGTTTAAGGTGATAAACCAGTTGGGGAGAATGTTTATAAAAACAAGTTATAAGTTATGTGTAAAATGTTATAATATATATGATGATATAGATAAAAATTTAAGGTTGTGTTGATGCAAAGGGCCGGGCGGGGGCACGGAGAGCCAGAAAGGCGTGACGCTCCACAAAAGAGACCCCGCCCGGTTGGTAATAGCTGGGGAAATGGGGGGGGGGAAGGGAAAAGGAGGTAAGCAGGAAAAGGGTGAAACAAAAGGAGCAAGCGAGAAAAAGGTTAAAAAACCAACAAACAAAAAAATGGAATGCATAAAAGAAAAAGGGAGAAGAACCGCTTAAGAAACAAAACCAAGAGGGAATATATAAAAACAGAGTATTAAATATAATAATAAAAAGGGCAATAATCATAGACAAAATTTCAGCAACGGGAGAAACATAGAGTACATGGAGATAAGAAATAAATACCACAAATAAAAAAAGAAAATGGACAGTTTAAAAGTGATATCATTAAACGTATGTGGACCTAATAACCCACAAAAAAGAAAGCGAGTATGGCAATTCATAAACAAACATAAACCAGATATATTCTCGCTACAAGAAACCCATTTAGTGAGAAATGATAATGCAAGGTTTACAAATCAGGAATATAAAATATACCACACTAATGGGGAAAAGAAGAGAGCAGGGGTGCTGATAGGGATAAGGAAGTCAATAAACATGCAAATAAATGAGATAGACAAAGACAAACAAGGAAGGAAACTGCTCATAAAGGACAAAATAAGTCAAGAGATATATACAATTGGAGCTTTATATGCACCCAGCATAAATACCAGTGCCTTCTTCACAGAAGTCATACCAGAAATACAACAAAAAATAGAAGGAAAAGCAATTCTAATGGGAAATTTCAACACACACCCCCTAACAGAACTAGACCATTTTATCAAAAATAAGCTGTAAAAACAACAAAATAGAATTGTGCAGATCCTCAAATCAAACCAATGTGTGGCTATTTGGAGGGCAAAACACAGGAATGTACACTTTATTCAAACCCCCACAAAATATCAACCAAAATAGACCACATATTAATAAATCTGGATTTAGTACAGGATTGTGGTGAAACATACATAATAACCCCTTTCTCTGACCACAACGCAGTAGTGTTAGAAACAACAAAAATGACAAAAGCAAAAATACAGGGACAACAAAACTGAAGATTAAAACAATTTTATTTGCAAAATAAATGGGTTACAGATCAGATTGAGGGGAAAATAAAAAGAGTATATGCAGTTAAATGATGTTCCTGACACGGCCCCAGCCACATTATGGGAAGCAGCAAAGGCAGTCATGAGAGGCCACTTTATATTACTGGGTGCTCACCTGAAAAAAGCACAAATTAGCGAAAAATACCTACAAATAAAACAATTAATCAAAAATCTGTTTGAAAACGCTACCAAGATAGCTACGATCAGAAACCAAATTAACCTATTAGAAAGTGAAGCATTGATTAAAAAAATAAGGTATACAAAAGCATTCTATTTTGAAAAGGCAAACAAGGCAGATAAAGTCCTAGCCTGGTTAACAAAAAAGAAAAGACAGAAAACAACAATACCATTTATTAGAAAAACTAAGAGTCCCCAATACAGAAAGGGAAGAACATGGCTGATTGCTTTGTCCAATTTTATGAGAAATTATACAGTTCAGGGAACCCAACACAGGATAGTATTAATTCCTTGACAACCTAACGTTTAAGAAACTCAACAAAGAGGAAACTCAATTTTTAAATGGAGAAATAAGTCAAGAAGAGATAAAAGACACAATAAAAACTCTACCAAATAACAACGCTGGCCCAGACGGATACCCAGCAGAATTTTACAAAAAATTTAAAGACCAGATAGCCCCAATATTAGCCAGAGTATATAACTCAATAATAAACCAAGGGCAACTACCCAACACATTTTACGATGCCACAATAACATTATGTCCCAGACAGGGAAAGAACCTGGAAATATGTCGTGGATACAGACCCAGATTGATGATGATCATCCCTAACAGAATTCACACAGATCAGACAGGCTTTATTCCGGGACGGCTGGGGATAGATAATATAAGGAAAATAATCAATATTATAACAGATGTAAAGACCAATCAGATGCCAGCGGCAATAGTAGCGCTGGACGCAGAGAAGGTCTTTGACATGGTCGAATATCCATACTTATTCGAGACCATGAAAAGAATGGGAATCACTGGAACATTTCTGAAATGGGTAAAAATAATATATAAGGCCCTACGAGCTAAAATATTGATAGAAGGGAACCAGTCACCCAACATTAATATAACAAGAGGAACCCGACAGGGTTGTCCATTATCCCCCCTGCTATTCAACATGGCTATAGAACCATTAGCAATAGCTATTAGAGCAGAACAACAAATACAGGGAGTCAAAGTGCAAAACACTGAATACAAACTAGCGATGTATGCAGATGACATGATGTTGAGTCTTACCAACTTGCCCAAATCAATACCCAGCTTACTGGAAAAAATAGAAAAATTCGGGAAAATCTCAGGATATAAAATTAATGTAGACAAATCAGAGATGCTCATATTCAATGAGGAGAAATTATCTAATAAAGAAAGAACAATGGTTACACCCTTTGTGGTTCGAACAGATTGCATAAAATACTTGGGTATACAAATAACAAAAAAAAGGAAGAACTTATATAAAAGTAATTTTCTCCCATTATTAGAGAATTTAAGACGCAAAGAGGAAGAGTGGAAGAGACTTCAGGTCTCATGGATAGGAAGATTAAACCTAATTAAAATGATGATACTCCCTAAATTACTCTACACCTCATTCGCACTACCAATACAACTCCCTAAGGATTATTTTTGAACAATTAATAAAATAGTGTCAAGGATCATTTGGCAGAGGAAAAAACCCAGAATGAGAAAAGAGATATTATACACAAGCAAAGATAAGGGGGGTCAGCACTTACCAGATATGTAACTTTACCATTGGGCGACAGCTCTTAGAGGGGTAAAAATATGGTACCAGGGAAGAAATAATTCAGATTGGTTGGTAATGGAAAGGGAGGTATGTCAGGTGGAGGCGTTCGGGGATGTATTAACAGATGGTCAAAAGGTCAATAAGAAACAAGTGATGGGTCACCCTTTTGCTAGTATGGCAATACAGACTTGGGAAAAAATAAATAACAAATTGGGAATTTTGAGGGAAATCTCCCCATACACACCAATTTTCGGAAAGTGGAGTAAAAAGGCAGAAATCCCACACGAGGTTTTTTAAAAAGTGGGAATCTAAAGGACTAAAATACGCATCCAACTTATTTTCAAACCATGATACCATGCTAACAAGTCAAATGATACAGCAAAAACTAGAAGAGGCTCCAAACGTTTGGGTATACGCTAAGGTAATAAGCAGATTCGGAAACAAAGAAACAAAAGCTAACATCATTAGAAAAGAAACTGAATTCGAAAGGGTGATGTATGCAGATCAGGGACGAAAGCATGAAATATCAAAAATATACAGAGTATTACAAGCAATAATGCATTTACCGGATGCAGGATATCTCGAGATGTGGGAGATCGATCTGAAAAGAAAGTTTGAAAAAAAGGAGATGAACACCATATGGACTAATATACGCAAACTATCATGCTCTATATCAGTGTTAGAGCCTCAGATAAAAACTACTTACAGAATGTACCTGACCCCCAACAGTCTGAACAAAATGAACAATACTTACCCAAGGGACTGTTGGCAGGGTTGTAAAAATATCGGAACGTGGCTCCATGCTGGTGGGAGTGCCCACATATACAAGACTTCTAGGAAAAAGTCTGGGTCCACATAAATAAAATAACACAGACAGAAATCCCAAGACAGCCAGAAATTGCACTCCTGGGCATCTTCCCGGATCTACAAATAATTCCAGAGAGAATCCAAGCATGTCAACGAAGATTAGCAGCACTACATACAATAGTATGTAACTGGAAGTCAACAAAAAAACCCACAGAGGGAAAATGGACACAAAGACTATGGTATACAATCACAATGGAAAGATTACAAGCAGAGCTTCGACATGAGATGGGAGGACTTTTACGCAGTTTGGACTAACATCTGGAACTTATTCCAAGAAAAATTAGAAACAAATCAGCTTAAACCCACTATATGTATAACTGAAATTTGAAAAATAAGGCAAATTGGGGGGAAGGGGAAGGGTGGGATTGGGTGGACTCGGGGGGGGGAGGGAGAATGCGAGATGTAAACAAGAGATTTACATCCAAGTGCTAACAATATGGACTTATTCTGTAACTTAGGTCCCTTAAACAACATTGCCATCAAAATTTTGAAGGATGTAAAATAATTTGTTAAAATACAATAAAAATATTATTTTTTTTAAAAAGGGCTGCCTGTTTGTTAGGCTTGAGTGGGGGCTGCTGAACCCTGACTCCAGCAGGCTATTGTCTTGTTTGTTAACACCCTTAGAAAGGCTCTGGCACCTTTACTTCTGATTTGACAGCTACTCCCCACTAGGGATAACTATGTGCTGTTGCAGGGATATAATATGGAGCTCCAGTTGCAGTTTTGGGTGTCACTCACCAGTCAGGCCGCTTTTTGATGAGCGGCCTGGGAAGCGCATTCTTCAACATGCTGGGAGGAAAAGCCGTCCTCTTTGAAGACGCATTCTGGAAACTTCGGGGTTTCCAGAATGCGTCTTTAAAGAGGCTGCGGGAGGCTGCGCGCGCCGCCAATCCCTACGGCAGGCAGTCACGTCCGGTGCATGTAAACGCAGCCCATGCAGCTTCTCCCGGCGTGTTGAAGAATATGCTTCCTAGGCCACTCTTCTAAAAGCGGCCTATGTGGGTGTTGGTGGGGTTCTGGAAGAAGGTGTGATGGGGAGAGCCTTATCTACTAACTGAGAGAAGTCCAAAGCGCCAGCATTTAAAGTATTGGTTAATACCCTCTTCCAAAGCCTGTGCCATAGGACTGGTGGCATATTTGAGGAAGATATAGAGTCAGCATATACCCCCTTTAAATCTTTCCCCCCACTAGTTAGCTTATGTATGATCTTAGCTGGGAGACAGGCTGTCTGTCTCAGGGAAGCAGGGATAGAAGCTATAGGTAAAGAATTCCATAAAACTAGTGGCTAGGAGTGTAGAGGTAGCACAAGTGGAAGTTGTGATTACCTCAGTACTGTATTTCTTAAGCCTCTTCGTGTGCTGACGTCCTTCATCTCTTTGAAAATGTTTCAGCAGCCTCTAGCTCTGAGAGCAGTTTGCTTGCTGATAGGAGGGGGAGGAGCATATAGAAGGGAATGAGGGAGTGGCCCTTAAGTAGAAAAAAACTGAAACTGTTGACTTTTCTTTCAGTGGCCCCTGCAGAATGGAGCCAACTCCTTCACTGATGTGAGAGGCACAGAGGGCTCTTTATGGTGTGGGGTTTCACAGCTAAGAAGCATTCACCACTCGCACAGGAATTACCTAAACTCTGCTCAGAACGACTCCTCTGCAGGAGGAACAGCAGCTGCAAGTAGGTGTAACATCTATGCTGCCTCGGAGTTTGAACTTTTTTAAAAAAAAAGTGTGAAGGGGGGTTGGTATGGCGTGGGTGGGTGGAAATTTCATTATTGAGAGTTACTTTTCCCTTGTACAGGCTGGAAAGATTGCTAGATAAAAAATAATTCTGCTTGGGGGAAGTTGGAAGGGTGCCAGGTACATTGCTGGTGCTATATAAATACTTACTACTAATAATAATAATTTAAAAGTCTAGTAGTGCCTAAGGAAGACAGCTGAGGCAGTGTCATGAATTTGTGTTAGTTTAATGCCAAATCAAAGCTATAATGACCCAAAAGCTAGTTAAGGAGCTAGAAGCAGTATTCACTGAGCTTAGGCAGCCTTGTGTGGTGAGGAGATAATGTGAGGAGCAAATATTGCTGCTGAACCATCTATGAACAACTCAATTTTCCTTGGAGATGATGTCCCAGCAAACCCTTGTGTACTTCATTCCCTGTTTGCAACATATTTGGGTCACATGGGCATTTCAACTTCTTTTTGCCAGATGGTTGAGCCCTCTTCCAGTGAAAAGCAATGTATTTCTGCTAAGTCTAGTAGATTCCATGTTGTCTTACAAAACATGAGGGTTGGGGGGCCTAGTTGAAGAGACGTTGGCTGGGTAAGGGTATTTCTTACTGTATGGAGGGGCCCTTCCTACAGTTTCTCTGCTGCTCTACATGCTGGCTTGTTGTGCTGGGGATTCTTCCCCCTCTCCAGTGCCTAGCTGAGTGTATGAGCGTGCAGGGGTGTGTACAGTATATGTGTTGTACATCCAAGCAGGGCAAATTAACTTCTTTCGATTTCTCAGCTTTGCCAGTGGTACTGAATTGTTTAGAGGCAGAGGTTACAATGCATATTCTAGTTGGTGGAGATATGAAAGCCTGTGAGGTCCGAAAGCTTGCATACCTCCTTCAACCCTCTCCCTCCTCCCCCCACCTCCCTCCTGTCCTCCTTCCCTCCCGCCTCCCTTGAGGAAATCTCCTCCCTGCTCTCCTCCAACCCCTCCACTTGCCCCCTGGACCCCATTGCTTCCCACCTCCTGACCTCCATTGCTTCCACCGTCGCCCCTCCCCTCCTGCACATCATCAACCTCTCCCTCTCTACCGACTCCTTCCCCTCTGCCTTTAAACACGCCACTGTCTCCCCCATCCTCAAAAAGTCCACTCTGGATCCCTCTGAACCCTCTAATTACTGTCCTGTCTCGCTCCTCCCTTTTGCTTCCAAACTCCTTGAAC
>QEPC01010507.1:80555-97216 GCA_003113815.1 Sphenodon punctatus
GTCTCTCCCCCAGCTCCTGTCTCTCAGATTGTAAGCCCTAGGGGCAGGGACCCTGTCTATTTTATTACTTTGTAAAGTGCCAGGTACACTGCTGGCGCTATATAAATGTTTGTTAATAATAATAAATAATAAGACTTCCCCCTAGGTGAAATACGCGAGGTCAAAAAACCAGCCATACGAAAGCAGGGCGGGATAAAGGGCAAATAGCATGACGTGGGGAGAGACCCTAATCTTTGCCACCTCTTCTTGCATCTCCACATCCATGATCCTACAGGCAGCTTCTTTGGCAAAGGAAGTGAGATCTTTCCTCTCCCAATAACCCCTGCTAAAACCCAATTTGCAAAGATACTGCTCAATAGCCCCTATCCAGCTGCTCTCAAAAGTATCCCTGTTCCAATGCTGGATCATTCCCCCCCTCTACTCAGCTTTAGCTTAACCCAAAACTTAACCACAAGGCACCAAGCTATACTGGACCACCTACGTTGTCCCACTTCAAGTCTAATGGCGGCATATGGGGTGCCCTTGGGCACCCTAAGCAACCTCTGAAGGAAATATGCTTGAATGCTGTCCTCGACTACTGTAACCTCCTCCTCGCTGGCCTTCCCCGCTCTCACCTTTCTTCCCTCATCTCTGTTAAAAACTCTGCTGCCAGGATCATCCACCTAGCCCGTCGCTTTGACCATGTGCATCCTCTCCTCTCTCCACGGGCTCCCTCTTCCTGAACGTATTCTGCACAAGCTCCTCATCTTCACCTACAAAACCCTTCACAACCTCTGATCTCCCTCCGAACCCCTGTTCGAGCACACCGCTCCTCTTCCATCCTTCTCCCTTGCTGCCCCACACGCCTGGAACTTCCTCCCTGCCCACATCTGCCTTGTCCCCTCCCTTCGTACCTTCAAATCCCTCCTCAAATCCCACCTCTTCCGCTCTGCCCTTCCTAATTCCTGCTAACCATCCCCACCCAGGATTATCCCCCATCTGTTATCTGCAAACTCCTAATGTACTGTAACCAAGCCAAGAACGTGTACCTGTGTTCTCACATCCTCATGATTGTTGCATCCCTTGTCTCTCCCTCTGTTCCCCCTTCCCTGTCTCCCCTCCCCCTGTCTTTAGATTGTAAGCTCTCGGGCAGGGACCGTTTCTATCTTATTCTCTGTAAAGCGCCAGGTACATCGCTGGCACGATATAAATGCTTAATAATTATAATATAATATAATAATAACTGAAGTTGGTCCAATAAAAGATGCCATCGTACTACTTTGTCTCTATTGCCAATATTTAGGACCAACACAACAACCTTACTTTCTCTACAGTGCGTATTCTGGTATTTTTTACTTGATGCAAAAGTGAGGTTCTGACCACTGGCCCCATAGCATTATTTGTAAGAAAAGCCATGTTCTGTTCTGGCTACATTCAAATTTGGATAATTCCACGTTTTACTGTCTTACATTTTTTCTTCTCCTAGTGTTTCAACTTGGTACAGTAGTATCTGCTACCTCCTAAGCTGTTGTATGGACAACACACACATGTGAATTCTGAGTTGCATCTGGAATACCAGGTTGTGGCCGTGGTCAGGAGTGCCTTTCACCAACTCACGGGGCCAGCCTTAGGAATTGTGAGGCCCAGGGCAGGGGAGAAATGTGGGACCCCATTCTCCCACCGGTTGCAAAGCTGCCAGTGGGCCTAGGGGTGCTCCCCGGCTCAGGGGGCACTCCTTGGCTCGGTCTGGGGGCGCTACCTGGGGCTGGGCGGAAAGGGCACCCCCCCCACCCAAGCCCAGCCATTTTTGAGGCCACTTACTCCATCTGCTGGCCTGGGTCCCGCGCCAGGCCTGCTTGCTGGCTCCCTGGGTTGGACAGGCACCGCAGCAGCAGATTCAGTCTGCTGCCATGCCTGCCGCCACTGGATGTTGCCAGGGAGTGTGGGAGACGCGGGGCCTCTGCCTCTCCCCTGTCTCTTATACACATCTAGATGTGGGCAAATAGCATGACGTGGGGAGAGACCCTAATCTTTGCCACCTCTTCTTGCATCTCCACATCCATGATCCTACAGGCAGCTTCTTTGGCAAAGGAAGTGAGATCTTTCCTCTCCCAATAACCCCTGCTAAAACCCAATTTGCAAAGATACTGCTCAATAGCCCCTATCCAGCTGCTCTCAAAAGTATCCCTGTTCCAATGCTGGATCATTCCCCCCCTCTACTCAGCTTTAGCTTAACCCAAAACTTAACCACAAGGCACCAAGCTATACTGGACCACCTACGTTGTCCCACTTCAAGTCTAATGGCGGCATATGGGGTGCCCTTGGGCACCCTAAGCAACCTCTGAAGGAAATATGCTTGAATGCTGTCCTCGACTACTGTAACCTCCTCCTCGCTGGCCTTCCCCGCTCTCACCTTTCTTCCCTCATCTCTGTTAAAAACTCTGCTGCCAGGATCATCCACCTAGCCCGTCGCTTTGACCATGTGCAGCCTCTCCTCTCTCCACGGGCTCCCTCTTCCTGAACGTATTCTGCACAAGCTCCTCATCTTCACCTACAAAACCCTTCACAACCTCTGATCTCCCTCCGAACCCCTGTTCGAGCACACCGCTCCTCTTCCATCCTTCTCCCTTGCTGCCCCACACGCCTGGAACTTCCTCCCTGCCCACATCTGCCTTGTCCCCTCCCTTCGTACCTTCAAATCCCTCCTCAAATCCCACCTCTTCCGCTCTGCCCTTCCTAATTCCTGCTAACCATCCCCACCCAGGATTATCCCCCATCTGTTATCTGCAAACTCCTAATGTACTGTAACCAAGCCAAGAACGTGTACCTGTGTTCTCACATCCTCATGATTGTTGCATCCCTTGTCTCTCCCTCTGTTCCCCCTTCCCTGTCTCCCCTCCCCCTGTCTTTAGATTGTAAGCTCTCGGGCAGGGACCGTTTCTATCTTATTCTCTGTAAAGCGCCAGGTACATCGCTGGCACGATATAAATGCTTAATAATTATAATATAATATAATAATAACTGAAGTTGGTCCAATAAAAGATGCCATCGTACTACTTTGTCTCTATTGCCAATATTTAGGACCAACACAACAACCTTACTTTCTCTACAGTGCGTATTCTGGTATTTTTTACTTGATGCAAAAGTGAGGTTCTGACCACTGGCCCCATAGCATTATTTGTAAGAAAAGCCATGTTCTGTTCTGGCTACATTCAAATTTGGATAATTCCACGTTTTACTGTCTTACATTTTTTCTTCTCCTAGTGTTTCAACTTGGTACAGTAGTATCTGCTACCTCCTAAGCTGTTGTATGGACAACACACACATGTGAATTCTGAGTTGCATCTGGAATACCAGGTTGTGGCCGTGGTCAGGAGTGCCTTTCACCAACTCACGGGGCCAGCCTTAGGAATTGTGAGGCCCAGGGCAGGGGAGAAATGTGGGACCCCATTCTCCCACCGGTTGCAAAGCTGCCAGTGGGCCTAGGGGTGCTCCCCGGCTCAGGGGGCACTCCTTGGCTCGGTCTGGGGGCGCTACCTGGGGCTGGGCGGAAAGGGCACCCCCCCCACCCAAGCCCAGCCATTTTTGAGGCCACTTACTCCATCTGCTGGCCTGGGTCCCGCGCCAGGCCTGCTTGCTGGCTCCCTGGGTTGGACAGGCACCGCAGCAGCAGATTCAGTCTGCTGCCATGCCTGCCGCCANAGGAGTAAGTTTTATGTAAATGTATACATTTGCATAATTAGGTGGTGCCTAATTATGCAAATTAGGCCACGCACCAAGACTTCGCACATGGCCTCACAAACCCTGGGTCCGGCCCTGCTCACTCACTGGCCCCCTCCACTGCCGCCTGTCTCAGACTTGGCCAGAGAGTGAGAGAGAGACAGAGAGGCCCCGTCTCTCTCTCTCACTCCCTTACCCCCTCTGCTGCCTGTCTCGGCCAGGGAGTGAGAGAGAGGCGGGGCCTCTGCCTCTCCCTCACTCCCTGGTCGAGACAGACAGTGGCTGGGGCACTAAGCGTGCGCCCTGCGCCGCCCCCCCACTCCCCGAGTAGGGCCCAGGGTGACTGCCCTGAACCGCCCCGCAGTAAAGCCGGCCTTGTCAACTCATCTGCTGAGACGGTTGCTTCCCTTTCTTTCAGATATGGATCTGGCCACTGTCATCCATGCCTTCATTACCTTGAAGCTGGACTATTGCAATGCAGTCTATGTGGGGCTGCCCTTGAAGACTGTTCAGGAGCTGAAGCTCATGCAGAATGCACCGGCATGCGGGTGGGTCCCTGGGAGCATGTTAAACCAGTTCTTGAGTCTTCACTGGCTGCCAAAAGTGTTTCAGGCACAATTAAGAGTGCTGGTTTTGACCTAAAAACCCTAAATGGCCTGGTCACTACATATCTAAAGGACCGCCTTCCTCCTTATGTCTCTTCATGACCTGTAAGATCTGCCAAGAACGTCCTCTTGCTAGTTCCATCATTAGTCAAGGTCTGTACGACCTGGGCTCGCAGAGATGTGTTCTCGGTGGGTGCTCCACAGCTTTGGAACTCCCTTCCCTTGGAGGCTTATCTAACCCCTATCTTGTGTATCTTCTGAAGGCAGTGTAAGACCTATTTATTCAGCCAGGCTTTCAACAGGCAGGGGTAGATTTTTGGTTTGGAGTGGAGTTGGGTGGTGGGTGTCTTTTTATTCTATGGGTTTTACTTTTATGCAGTGTGTTTATGCAAGCCACCCTGAGCCTTCAAGGATAGGGTGCAGTAGAAATCCAAATAAATAAATAAATAGCAGATGCAGTGTTCTGTCCCAGCTGTAGGTCCATTTCACAAGTGGACGTAATTGCTATACACGTAGTTGTAAAAATAATTTCACAAAATGAATGTAGTGTTAAAATCTATGCATATTTCCTGGTTCCCAAGGCCAAATCCAGCTGGATTCTGCCTTATCGCTTGTGAGAGAAGCGATAAAGCAATGTCCAGTGCCAGAATTTCTATTTTGTCATTCATAATTATGGCACACAATTGGCTTTTATTAAGTTGCATTACATCAAGAAGGGACCATGCTTCCTGGGTCCCAAAGGGATGGAGATAGATGCTTTATAATAGAAACTCCTTTAGCATTGCTATCTTGTTAATCATATTCAGCTATATTATAATGTTAGCCAGTTCCTTCTTAAAGTGCGGTGCCCAGAATTGGACACAGTACTCAGATGAGGTCTCACCAGCACAGAATAGAGTGGAACTATTCCTTCTCGTGACTTGGAAACAATGCTTCCGTTAAGGCAACCTAAAATTGCATTAGCCTTTTTTGTGACTGTATCACACTGCTGAGGCGTGTTCAGTTTGTGATCAACTTCAGTCCCCAGATCGTTCTCACATGTATTGCTGCCAAGCCAGGTATCCCCCATCCTATATTTGTACTTTTGATTTTTCTTCCCTAAATATAGAACTTTACATGTATCTCTGTTGAACAACCGACCGTACACTGAGGTATTTAATTCACGGACGGTAAACAATGTGCGATCACCTTGAATGCGTGTGATCCCGTCTTTCGTCACATCTAATCCCGCCTTGTGGGATTTTTAAAAATCATACAAGCGGGGTCGCACAACTGCGACCCACCCGTCTAAAAGCAGCCTTGAACACTCCACTGCAGTCTAAACACGGCTGTTACTTGGCTTCCCCACCTGTAATATCCACAGGCTACTGCTCTTACAACAAACCACTCTGCCCCCCTCCATCCAGCTTCCTTATTTAACTTCCTTCCCTTACAGGATGAAGTCGGTTTGCTGGAGCTGTTGAGGCTGGTGCTATGACTGGTAACACCTGGGGCTGCCCCCCCCCATCTTTATTTAACCCCCTGCCTTGCCGAAGGCAGACGCCAAGAGCTACTGGTTGTTTGTGGCTGGAAGACTGGGGAATGGTGTAGTTTAAGTAAGGTTTCTAAAGATGATATGGAGTGGGACTGCCACTATGTGGGGGTGGGGGAAGAGGTGAGATTTATTTTAAGTTCATGTGAGTTTGAAGGGAGGCTGAGGTCTGGCTGGCAAGGCTACGTTCTCTTCCCCAGGTGCGGATGGTTGGGGTGTAGCAGGTCCTGCAGTGGTGCAGGGGGCTGGACTAGATGACCCTTGGGTACCCTTCCAGCCTTGTGTGTCTGTGACTCTAGGTGAGAGAGGGGAGTGGGTGAGGTAGGAAAGTCTGGTAGTTTGCCATGGCCTCTTGGGGGGGGGGGGTGTCTCCTCTGGGTGAGAGAGTAGGGGGGATGAGTGGGATGGGTTGGTTGGGCATGGAGAGATGTGGGATTTTGTTTTCAGTACACTGTTATTGTAATTTATTATAAGCCACCCTGAACCATCTTTGGGTAGGGTATAAATATATAATAATAATAATAATTAATAAATGCACACAGCCACATTCACAAATGCAAACCTGTAGCCATTTGCAATTTGGGGAGTTTCACATTCTAGAAAATTTATTTGGGTATGCTCACTCTGTATCTTGACAGAGGAACATGTTAGAATCCTGTAACTGGGTCAGACCAGTAGTCCATCAAACCCACATCCTGTCTCTGACAGTGACCAATCTTAGTCGCTTGGAAGAAATACCCAACAGGTCATACTTTGGCGATAAACTTCGTTGTTCTTCCCTCCCAGCTCCTGACAGTCATAGGTTACTTAACTTTACTAAATAAGACAAAGATTTAAAAGTACATTACAGTAAAGAAGAATATTTATTTGCCAACTCAAACTTAAAATAGGGTTACAGAAGAAACAGTCCCAGAAACATAGATCTTAATCTTTGCAAAGTAAATCCATGATACAGTGTTCAGATAGACACTGAAATCACCGAACAACCTGCTCCCGTTTAGGCATAGCCTTGTATAAGATTTCTTTGTCTGCCATGTATTGAACAGATTCTAAACATAAAAGTGAAAGTTGGAAGATATCCAACTCTACAAGCTCTTTCCAGTTACATCCAGTTTATTAAGATACGAATTGCTAAAAACTTAAATCTGGTTGAACTGAGAGAAATTTTACCCCATTCCTGCTAGCTAGAAAGAAATCCTTCCTAAGTAGATTCCAAATCAGAACAAGAATGTCTTCAGGCATTCTAAAAATGTTAGATGTAACCTCATTGGGAATCTGCACTATTTAGCTACATTAATGAACCTGTCCTCCAAGGATTTATTGAATCCTTTTTTAAACCTACTTATGCTACTGGCCTTGACCAGCAACAAATGTCACAAGTTAATTGTTAATTGTGCATTGACTAAAATAACTCCTCTATTACCGTGAAATAAATAACCTTGCAATAAGTACCCCAGGATAACTTTCTTTATTGGGTGCAGCCAGATGAGCTGCGGTGGGCCCAATCCCCACACTGCCCTTAGCGGGCAAGTGCTGTCACCGTCCTGCAGGGCAGATGGTCAGGCCCCCTCCGAGGAAGTTGGACTGCCAGGCCACTATCAGAACTCCTGCCACAGCTGGGACGGGCTGAGGCGCCGGCCACAGGGGTGGATGCCCGGCCCTTCCCTCGGCCCGACTAAAATCCCGCCCCTGGCCGTGATGTGGCTGTGTGCGACGGGTGACAGCGCCTGCCACTTAAAGCCCCGCCGTGGAGCTCACCACACGGTGGACAGAAGGGGGAGGGGCCCGGCACACAGGTTGCTACGACTTGGCTGCTATGCAGTGTGTCCTCAGCCTTTTTCCCAGGATGGATCATGTAGCAGCCAGCTGCTTGCCTTGCAGTGGAGGGAACAGCTGGCAGCAGTCAGCTACGTCACGGCCAGGGGCGGGATTTTGGTTAGGCCGGGTGAAGGAGGCAGGGCAGGGCTGGGCACCTGCCCACTTGTGTGGCCGGTGCCTTAGCCCGTCCCTGCTTCGGCGGGAGCTCTGACAGTGGTCCAGCAGGCTGGCTTCCTCGCAGGAGGCCTCCACACAACCATTATGTGATTCAACCTGTGGAACAAAGGAATCATTAGCCAACGGGAGGGAGAAGGCTGCCCAAGGGATGGTAGTCTGCCCAAGGCATCTCATGTGGCTGCACCCAAGGAGTGTTCATGCAAGCTGTGCTCCAAGATATCTCGGCCCCAAAAATGTAGGAAATCCTAGTTAGGACTGTCTTAAGAGGGCCGTTATTGGGGTGGTATGAGACACAGGAGAATGGGCTATGTATTTTAAGGTCCCTGGATGTCGCTGTTTAAAAGTGCTTAAAGGTGAGTAGTTTTGCTTGCATTATGGCCTTTATTGCAATTTGGGGACCTCTTGAAGATTGAGGGGGAAATGCCCCTTTTGGGAACACCCATAGTGCTGGGCTAGTCCTAGCCCTGATCTAAAAGGGGTTAGTTACTCCAGGATAAAGTGCATATGTTATGCAGATTATCCCATAACACAAATTTTCCTGAGCATCCTGTGATTGGTCTGTAATTTCTCTGAAATAGTATTATTTTTGTAGATAAATTGTTCCTCGTTTAAGCTTTGTGTACTAATAAAACACATGCATCTTTATGTGCGCTTCGAATTTGAATTCATCCTGTCCACTTAGAAATAGTTAGCTCCTATATTTGAGATCATCCTGCTAATACAGAAAGAAGGAAATCAACAATGTAAAGGAACAAGTTTTTAGTCTTTATAAACCCCTAACTCCCTATTGTTCAAACCATTGGATTGCTCGGATGCAGAGTAACTTCGACACTGGATTAGAGACAGTAGGAATTGGGCATGAGGTGATGGAGGCGCCGTCTGGTCCATCTTTGTGGGATAAGTTTCAGGAAGTGATGTCAGCCGATGCTGTGGAGATCCTGGGGTCGGTTAGGGCCACCAGTTGTGAATTAGATCCTTGCCCGTCCTGGTTGATGAAAGCCTCCAGGGAGATACTGGGGCCGGTGCTGGCGGGGGTTGTCAGCGCGTCCCTTCGGCAGGGGAGTTTGCCTCCCGGTCTCAAGGAGGCCATGGTGCGCCCCCTGCTGAAGAAGTCATCTTTGGATGTGGACACACTCGCCAGCTACCGACCCGTCTCTAACCTTCCCTTTTTAGAGAAGGTTATTGAACGGGTGGTGGTCTTGCAGCTCTAGGGTCACCTAGACAGCATCGGTTTTCTCGACCCTTTTCAATCAGGGTTTCGGCCCGGCCATAGTATGGAGACGGCGTTGGTGGCCTTGGTGGACGATCTCCGCCGGGAGATGGATGCAGGACGTTCGACACTACTGGTCCTGCTAGATCTCTCGGCCGCGTTTGATACAGTGGACCATGGGCTGCTGCTGAGACGGCTGCATGACCTGGGGGGTCTGGGTGGGACCACCCCTTGGGTGGTTCTAGTCATTCCTCTCGGGGAGGACCGGGCGGGTTGTCCTGGGGGCAGAAACATCTAGCCCCTGGGCCCTGGACTGTGGCGTTGATCCATGCCTTCATCACCTCGAGGCTGGACTACTGTAACGCGCTCTACGTGGGGCTTCCCTTTACGCTGGCTCAGCGGTTGCAGCTAGTGCAGAATGCGGTGGCCCGTCTCCTAACAGGGACGGGCCAACGAGAGCACATAACACCGGTGCTCCGTGTACTGCACTGGCTGCCGGTAACGTGCCGAGCGAGATTCAAGGTTTTGACTTTGATCTATAAAGCCCTATACGGTCTTGGACCTGTATACCTCAGGGACAGCCTCACCCTCCGCGACTCAGGACAGACCCTTAGGTCTTCTGGGGGCGCCCTCTTGGAGGTCCCCCGCGTAAAGCGGGGGCCTACAATGGAGAAGGCGTTCTCGGTGGTTGGGCCCCGGTTGTGGAACTCCCTCCCAGAGGAAGCACGGCTGGCCCCGAGTCTAATGGCCTTCCGCCAGGTCTGTAAGACATGGCTGTTCTCCCAGGCCTTCAGAGGTGGGGAGGGGAGGGTGGGTTGAATTTTTGTAGGGGTGTATTTTAATGATGATATTGTGGATTTTTAAAATGTTTTTATAATTGTTTTATATTGTTGGAAGCCGCCCCGAGATCCCGTGGGCATGGGGAGTGGCATTCAAATATAATTAATTAATTAAATAAATAAATTCTACCTTCCATCTATCACACAGAGTTAATTGCATTCTGAATATGCTAATTACTCCATTGTCCTACTTAGATGATTTTCTTTCCAACTTTTTTTATCTGTGTACACACCATCATTTCCTCTGGTATTTAGTCCACACACAATGGCAGATAATTACTTTACCCTTTTGAAAGGAATACAATGTATGAAGGGAAATGCATTCTTTAATGAAACCAGAAGGCTACAGATGAGTGTAGGGGATGGGATTGAATGAAATGCCTTTAAACAAGTAAACTTCCAGTATGTTAAATTTAAGAAGTGTCTTATATTTCTGTAGCCACTCTAATCCCAGGGGATTATTGAATTTTTGTAGAACTACACAACAAATCTTCCATAAGTTTGGTGAGATTATCTTGGAGGAGAAATGCTAAGTTGTTATACAACCAGCAAAAACTGGTGGAGCAGTTAGATAAATTGTATAAATGGCCTGAGTTGACATTTGGCCAGGATGCCTGGCTTAACTGTCCCTTTTTTTGTGTGAAATGTCACAATTAAGCATTATGTTATGCATTGCCAGTAATTCACTGATATCTGGGAAACTCGGTTAGATCCCCTGTGGAAGGCAGGGATCTTTTTGGATCCACAGGAGAAATTAATTTGGCTTCTACAAAACAATGATCCATATGTGATAAGCAAATTGGTGCTGTTCCCTTATCAGGCTGAGCTAATTAGGAATAAGTATCCCTTGATTTGTATATTTTAACTAGGTTGACTCATATCGGTTGTGATATTAGACATGATTATTGTGTTCTGTTATGTATGTATTGTTTGTGTGATTGGCCAGGGCTAGAGCCAGTGCCTTAATATAATAAACTTGAACTTTGTGAAATGCCACATGATTTTAATGGCCACAAGTGTGAGTCAGTACCTCGTGTAAAGTCTTAGCCACGTGAATAGCACCTTAAGAGTGGTACAAATGCTACTAGAAGAAATTATTAGAATTAAGATGTGAGGAATCTTTTTGAAAATTAAGTTTACTGGGTAAAGGTGCTTAAGGGGTGGGAAACAAGGGGAAGCTCCAGAACATGGATCTATGCCATGAATACATTCTGTATCCTTAATTGTATGCCTTCACCTCTCCTCCCTTTCCCCCTGAGCTCACTCTTTGAGGGCTTGGGGGTAGGGACTGGATCCATGGGCCAGATCCAGGAATTGGAAAGGGGACAAATAATTTGAAAAGGAAAGAAAAAAATCGGGCTAGATTTGGCTCAAGTGCCGGAGAGACACTAATAATGCATGCAATGTGAGAATACAGTGAAATCCACTCACTCAGAAAGCTTGCCATTTTGTGTCATCCTATTCTGTTGCTTTGTTTTCTGTTCCTCGTTTCCTGTTTCTACTTAGCTTCTCTCTCCTATCTGTGATTGATATGGGCCCAAGTCATGCTGTCTCTGATTCAGACCATAACAGAGATGGCCGTGAGCTGTGGAATTAGAATCCATGGTTCTCTTATCTGGTTTGGATTTGGTGTTTCATTTTGGGTCTATTACTAATTCAGTCTGGATTATTTGTGTCTCTCTTGTTTTTGCTTTTCACTCTCTTGTGAGGGGGGATATTCTTTGCTTGGCTGTGTTCTGTATAGCTAGAACAGTAATTCCCAACCAGTGGACCACTAACAACCTTCAGAATTTCTTGTGATCCACTGTGCACCAGCCAGAGAAGACTCAAGTTGGCCACAGCTTCACAAAATGGATGGCTTAATCCCTACTTGTATCTTGGCTAACTCTGGGGGTGGGGGTGTAGGGTTGGGGTGTGATCATAATGCACGTGTACCAAAGTGTGCACAGCCGGTAAATGGCAATACAGAAAGTCAGTAACCCGATAATGGTATTACCTAGAATATTGGGTTGTCAGTTGCCTGACTTGGTAATTGGTTCTGGTTTGGGAAACAGATAAGCTGTTTGAAATGCAAGTATTACCAGCAGGTAGCAAATTTCAATTATTCTAGAATATTTCACACTTGATCACCTGCCCCACTGCCAGACATCTTCCTATCACCACTGCTTCTGTAAGCACCTCCACGTTGGAGAGCCATTTAGTCAAACCTTCATTATGTGCTGGGGAAGGGTGTTGAGCCAAAAGGTTCTTGGAGCAGCAGATCTGTATGCTACTAATGTCAATGGAGCTGGTGCTGATACTAGCCATGATCGGAAACCACAAAAATATTTCCTTAGTATGGATAGGGCTATAAAGTCTTCCATGCTATGAACACTTGTGTTTCTAGTGTTAAAAAAGACATATGTTGTCCAATATAAAGATGCCTAAAAAGGGCACAAGACCTCCCCCCCCTTCCCCTTTGTTGCAGGTGGTCTTTTAAAATGTTGTGAGACGAGTTTTTTCTTTAAAAACAGTAATAAAGGGAGCCAAGACTCACTGTGGAGAGTATGAAAGGAGGAGTCATGGTCCATTTAGAATGGATTTCAGAACCACAACTTAGAGGTATTTGACAGCTGAACTGTTTAATTGCAGGAAAGTTAAGGTGGCTTGGTTTGCACATTAGGCACTTGGCACATGTTTCAAGTGACCATGGAGTCAGTAGGAAATGATTCCTGCCTTTGATCATACTGTTCTGCCTGTCTGATTATGGTACTAGACAGGAAGTTCTTCAAGATTTACTGGCTGAGGAGATGGTCCTGTAACTCAGTGCTATGGGGAAGGAACACCTGGAAACTAGCCTGACATTGGGAATGTATGTTCTTGGCGCAGGTTATACTTCATGTATTAACTAATATAATGGCACCTTCACCTCAGAACAGAACAGCCGTACGTGGTAGCTTCATACGTAAGAGTGCAGCCAGAGAAGAATTCAGAGCTAAATAAAAGAGGAGCGCTGCCCTTCTGGGCTCTTGGGTGTTGCAGGAACCCCAAGGGCATAAAAGCGGTTCTGTTTCATAAACTGCTATCAGAGGAAGGCCACTTAAGCATTTGCCATTCAACCTGCATTAACTGTGGTCCTTGAATGTAATCACTCATTGACTATATCCATTGGCATTGCATGAGACTTAATGTGATTTTTCAGTGCCATGAGTCATGGATAAGATGTTCAGCTGCCAATATTATTGCTTGTGTAGCAGGAAACTAGTCATGAGAGACTGGAGAACATTCTGGGCATATGCTGTTCATTGAACCGGATAGATGTGAAGTTTGCATCTGGAAGGTGCAGAGTAGAATTGGGTATGGGGAAAGGAAGCCTGGCATGTTGTATACATAATCTCTCTCTCTTCCTTACCTAAAAACTAGAATCATAGAGTTGGAAGGACCCTTAAGGATCATTTAGTCCAACCTCCTGCTTGGATGCAGGATGACTACAGCTACAGCATTTTTAACAGATAGCTGCCCAGCCTCTGTGGTTTCTAAGGCCATTTTTAAATGATATGCAATCACACAGGTCCACCCATCCCAAAAGCCCTTCTGAAGGCGGCGTAGGGGGGATTGCGCTCCCATGACCTACCGACCCATGGCCACTCTCAGAGTGTCGGAGAAATATCTGGACTGCTCCATGGGGGGGAAAGCTAAAATGTGCATGGGTTCTCAGAACCTCTCGAAAACACTCTGTGCATGTGTAAAACAGCCACTGGGGGTTGCGCGTGCATGGAAATGGCCATGGTGGCCATACATGTGTGTGTGTTTTTGTAAGAACCTGCAGGATTCCTGTTTCAGCCCAAACAGATCCATTTTATAAAAAGAAAAACTCTAGATGCAATATATTTTTTATTTTAGGCATGATTCATGTAAAATGTCAGCTTTGTTAAACTAGATATGCCAGGTACGTTACCAAATTATTGTCAGCCTAACCCAAAGCTAGATTGAACATGGCACTTCCCAAGTCCTCTTTCACGGTTTGCTTTTTTGTCTTCATCAAAGAAAGTACTGTGAGACAATTCTTTTTTCAAGAGTGTTGTATCAATAGCAGTCACTTCCTCTTTCAGAGTTGAAAGGGAAGAAGCATTCTTAAAGCTAGTGCTAATTTCTTAGATTGTGTGAATTTGACGAAGTTTTGTTTTGTTTTGTTTTTTTTAAAAAAAGCTTCCTCCATGCTTAAGGTTATGGTTGAACAGTTACCAACAATAACTCAATAAGGTTATTTGCATGTATTCTTTACAAAATTAATGCGATCAAACTGGTCCTTCCTGTTCACCTCAATGCACGATTAGTAGGGTGAGGTAGAAGCTTGCAGTGTTCGTACATTACAGGAAATTCTAAAGGATAGAATGAAAGGTCCACCCCCACTTCACCCTAAACTGCAGACTCCCTGTAACTATGACATGTAGAATGAAACCGAGACTTCTTTCCATCAAAGAAAACCTATTAGATCAGGTTGCAGTCTAATAGGCAGGAAAGCGAGGTAAATTATCTCATTGGTATGATGAGCTATGTGCACATTGCCAAAGTATCAAAAGAAAGAAAAAGTCATATGATATCTATCAAGGGTGGATGTGATCCACACAGGAAGCAGGGTTGATTAAAAAAATCTATTTTTAAATGGGATTTAAAAAAAAAAATTCAAGATGCTTTTTTTTTTTTTTAAACTACATAAAGGTAAAATTAATTTAAGAATTGTCAAAGATGATTATAATGGAATAGAGATCATAACCTCTAATTCTTCTTCGAGGATTTCCACAGTTCTCACTAATGGGATCTGCTTCGCAGACACTGGAAACTTCCTAGTTAGCAGTTTCCAGGCAGAGTAGAGCTTGGAAAAGACTAGAACAAGGTGAGGGCTCCGCCCCCTCACCGACCACCCCGGTATTGCCCCCCGTCCTGTCAGATCCACCTGCGGTACCGCAAGGCCCCGCACCGGCACCAATCGCCTCTACCGACCTGCCTGCACCGGCAGACTTGTCTGCACTCCAGGGAACGGTACCCGCACCACCGGTACCGCGTCCCACAGTGCCTGTGCCTGCAGCCCTGGCGAACCTTCCACTGCTCCAACAACTGCACCGAGATAGGGAGACACGTTCTCCCTCGCATACCCGCCGCCACGACCGTTCACTCCCGTTCCTCTCTCTACCTTGATGTAAGAGACCAAATTAGTCTCTCCAGTTCAGTATGGGACCACGACTCCAGACAGCGCGGTGGGGAACGGTACACTCGTTCACCTTGCTCTTGCTGCTCCTATGGGGACACCAGGTACCGCCAGTACCAATATCACGAAGTGTATTGGTACCGCTCTTGCAGCCGGTCCCCATGCCCGGCACCGCCGGATTCCACGGGACCTCAGCAGGCTACTCGCTACCAGTCAACTGCTGTGTATGTACCACTGGCACCGCCAAGGGCACCGCCCATAGCAACTGTCTCTCGACCTCCATCTGAACCGCAACCTGTCCTGGAGCGGGCTCCGTGTCGAGAGATCCCATAGGCACTGCCGCTGGTACCATCGGAACCTCACCTCATGCAGGAGAGGGCTCAGCGTTGTGATACACTACAGGCACAGCTGGTACCGCCGACACCGCTAGTCCCTGTGCAACAGGACACACGGTCAGACCACTCCTCTGGATTTGACTAGTGGGCCAACCTATCTGTCAGAACCTCCCCCCCCCCAACTTCCTGAGGCTGAGGTGCTATCAGAGGATTCCGAACCTTACTCCTCCTCTCCCTCCTCTCCAGAGGAGGATCACAATATTTCACCCCCTCCCCCGATGCGATATCTGACCCTAACTTCATGCTGGCCACTGAGGATTCTAAGGCCTTTCAAAGCATGCTAAAATGCCTTACCGCAGCACTACCTAAACTTCCCTCCAGGGTCGTGAAGAAGACCCAGTCTGGCCCAGTATTTGGTATTCTGGTTACAGGGGAACCAGGCCACAGAATGCTCCTGATGTTTGAGCAGTTAATGGAACCTTCCAAATCGGTCTGGTCCAAACCCTCCTCTGCCCCCGCTACCAACAAGCTAGAGGACTCGCTTTATGCCATTCCTAGGGAAGGGGTCAACATTTTTTACAAGCACCCTGCCCCCAACTCACTTGTCATTGCTGATGCATTGCTAAGATCTAAATCTGGGGGCATCCAGACCTCTCCTGCTGACAAGGAGGGTAGGCGTCTCGATGTCATTGGAAGGAAAATCTTCTCTTCTGAAACTCTGTCCCTTAGGGCCACCAACTATGCTTTGGCTATGTGTGGGTACCAACACTGGCTCTGGGCACAGTTGGGGAAAGCATCTGACCCCAGTCAGATCACAGCACTGCAGAGGGAGGGCATGCAGATAGCCCAATTTCAGCTAACCATGAACATGCACATAGCCGACGCTAACATTTGAGGGATGGCTTCGGCCATTACCTTGAGATGGCATGCATGGCTCTGCTCCACTGCCTTGGCCCCAGAAAACAAGACTGGAATCAAGGACCTACCCTTCAATGGGGAATTTGCAGCCTCCACCAACGACACCTTAAAAAAGATAAAGGCGACGTCTCAAACGGCCCGCTATACTGGAGTTATCCGTACCTTCAAAAGGAGGTTTTACCCCTCATCCACCCCCTACTCCTACCAATCTAAGCAACGGGCCCCGTACTCCTACAATCCAAATAGACGCTTCCCCGCTCAATACCAACAACAGCAGGCCGCACCCTCCCAGCCCAGGAAGCGTTACTTAAAGCAGAGACCGAAGGGTAGACCCCCCCCCC
>QEPC01010507.1:136462-146779 GCA_003113815.1 Sphenodon punctatus
GAAGCTGTTTGAAACTATCCTGATTCCACCCGTGCCTTCTAGCAAGCTCTCTGTATAAAACTAGGGTGCTAGAACATGGCACTAAATGGTGCTGGCTGTTTAGTGGCCATTATGTAGGCAATGGGGGCCCTGACCTCCAGTTTTCATTGTGTTTATATATACATTCAGTTGTTTTGTTTAGTTGCATCTGGAATTTCACAGTAGTCTGATTTTAACACCCTCTAAAGACTGAAAAGGCTGTATCTTCACCTTCATGGGACTTTCCTCTCAATCACTTTCCCCTCCCCCCTCCCCTGCTCCCCAAAATGACTATAAACCTGCCTGTGAAGGAGAATTATCTGAAGATTTGCTGACAAATTCCCCTTTGTGCTAACAAAATTTTCCAGAAAACCCTTCTGTGCAGGGGCACAGGAAGTAGGGACCAAGATTACCCAAGTAATCTCCCCACAATTTGGGACCTTTGAATGATTCATTTGCTCAGGAAGCTCATCCCTTGCAAGCAGGGGCGTAGCTATCATAGGGACAGGAGGGGCATTTGTCCTGGGGCCCAAGCTGGTGGGGGAGGCACAAATCATGTCCTATTAGGACAGTGCTAAGTGGAGACTGAGCTGAGTGGAAGTCCCTGCAGCGCACGATGAGTGTGTGACCCACCCAGAGGGCAACACAGGACAGAGCAAGTACCAGTGACGACAGCAGCAGAAGGCAGGCAGTATAGTTGCAGTCTTCAGGGCTTAGGGAGAGGTGCTGGGGGAGGAAGGATGGGAGGGGGTGGTGATGGGGGGCCCCCAAGTCCATTTCTTGCACTTGGGCCCATTCCAACCTAGCCCCTTCTTGCAAGGTGCCTTCAGGACTGATCCAGAAACAGGAAATTCTGTATTGGGGATTGATGCTTGCTCTGGGTTAATCATAACACACACCACCATTGTTACTTGCTAGCTATCGTCTGAACCTCACATGCTAACTCTTTGCATCAGGTGGCAGAGAACAAGGGATCAGTGAAGGGCACTGGAAGTGGTAGGGATTTCACACACCACTCCGAATCTGGGGTTGTATCGCTGTCCCCTCTAGTGGAGTGTTGTGAATGAGTTCTTTGTCTGCAGACAGATGTCCTGAAAGGTGAGGACTTCCCCCTGCTTCTCTTAAGGATGTTGGTCCCAAACTGAATGGGTAATTTAAATGTCAGTATGACCTGTCCGTTCTGGCAGATGCTGCAAGCTAGTGAGCATACATCAAAAACAATACTCACTCTAAATTTGGGGTTCATATTCCACTATAAAAGAGTAATGAATCTTAGAGGCATTTTTATTTGGCCAGGCATTTGGCAGGCAAGAAAAGAGCTTGGGAGTGGTTTGAGATGAAGGGTCTGAATTAGTTTTATTTCAAATCTCTGATTTTAACTGTCTTACGTTTTTATGTATTGTAACCCACTTTGATCCCTCAGGATATGGCAGGATAAAAAATCTAAGTCACCTGCTTCCCCCACCCCGCCATCTGTTGTGTTCTCATTGTTTTTAGGTACGCTGCTCCCTCCCTTTTTTCCTCCCAAAGCCGCCACCACCCTAATGCTTGCCCCTCACATAGGCTTATGCTTCCATTTATATTAGCTATAATTTTATTCTTGACTTACTCTCGCTGTTTCAAATGCTTGTTAGGATACCGTTTCCCCTTACGGTATCCTGGGGGACATGGTTGCTTTCATTCTTCACACCTAACTGCTGGGTTCCCTACCTTGTACTGAAATGCTAAGGACTGTTCCACCCCTCTGACAGCTGCCTCCCTAATCCTGGCTATTATGCATAGGCCACAACCCACATTTGTTCCTTGGTCTCCCCACATTGTATTTGTAATGCCAGCACCCTCCCTAGTATTGCATCTATATATATATATATATATATATATACACACATAGATACCTGTCTAGTTATAGTTGTGTCCTTTTATAAACCTAAGGAAGGACCTGTGTAGCTCAAAAGCTTATACCTTCTCGCCAACAGAGGTTGGTTTAGTTAAAATATATCCTCTCAACTACTTTGTCTCTATCTCTTGCATTTGGGATGAACACAGCAACCACTCTGTTTGTCCTAAATCCTGTGCATTCATCTCTGCTCCTGTGCCAGCATACCTCCTGCCTCCCAGCAACACTTCAATAATGCAGTGGTTTTTTTAGTACAAAAATTTGAAACTCATTTTAAATTTAAGGACTGCATAAAACACACACATTTGAATATTCATTTACATAATACAAGTAACCTGATAGAACTGTGCAGTGCCATTTATACATTTAATTTCAGAAGATGGAATTTACCCGACAATACCCTGGAATCTCCAGGCTATCACAGTAGAGTGCTGCAAAAATTAAGCTAAATATATTGTAGAATCTCTGGAGTCTTGCCACAGATTGCCTGGCTTAGTTTAGCCAATGTGAAATAGGCACCAAGGCTAGAGAGAACCAGTTGCAGAACCATACTCTCCTGTTGGATTATGCATGCTGGAGTAACATGGAACACATGAGACTTTACCTGCCTGTTGTTGAAGGGGCAGCATGGCAAGACAACTGTCTGGGTAGCAATTTTCCCTGGGGTGAATGGGCAATTGCAGGGAGAGCAGCTTCTTCTTAAAGAGCAGCGTTTTTTCACTCCGCAGCCATGCACTTGACCTGGAGCAGCTCCAATTTACACTTGCACTGTGGCAAGAAAGAGGGGCTCACACTCCCCTACCCATCCTAATCTGGGGGAGTCACTAGTGTGAACGCAGCCCTAGAATCTTCTGTTGTGAGGGCTCTGGGTGTATCAGATTGTCCTGTGATTTTGTTATATGTATGATGTGTCTGAATTAGTTAATCATTATTAATTTATTTTTATTTATTTTTATTAAAATGTTTATGCCGCCCCCTCCTGCCTCAGGCATCTCGGGACAGCTCATTTTAAAACATTAAATAAACAATAATTCAATTAAAATACAATATAAAACCCCATCCCCTCCTACCCTAACCCAGCCCACCCACTCCATCTCCCTCGGGACAGGCCTGGCGGAACAGCCAGCTCTTACATTGTCTGCGGAAAGAGGAGAGGCCGGCAGCCAAGTGGACCTCCAATGGGAGGGAGTTCCACAGCCGCGGCGCAGCCACGGAGAACGCCTTCCTCATAGTGGTCACCTGGGAAACCCGGGTGACCTCGAGGACGACGCCCCCAGCCGACCGCAGGGGCTGCTCCAGGACCCGGAGGGTGAGGTGGTCCTGCAGATAGGCGGGTCCCAAGCCGTTTAGGGCTTTAAAGGTCAGCACCAACACCTTGAAATTGAGCCCGGAAGCCTACCGGCAGCCAGTGCAGAAAGCAAAACACCGGTGTGATATGCTCGTGTCGGCCCATCCCCATCAAGAGACAGGCCACCGCATTCTGCACCAGCTGCAGCTTCCGAACCAACACCAAGGGTAGCCCCACGTAGATTGCGTTGCAGTAATCCAGTCTTGAGGTAATAAAAGCATGGATGACTGTGGCCAGATCCGAGTCCGAGACATACGGCCTAAGCCGACGCACCAGGTGTAACTGGTGAAATGCTCCCTTCGTCACAGCCACCACCTGGCATCCAGGCAGAGCTGTGGGTCTAGGAACACCTCTAGACTTGGACCTGAGAAACCAGGGGAGGGCAGACACCATCAATGATGGGGGCCACCACTCCCTCGGCCCTCCCCACAACTATCGCCTCCGTCTTGTCAGGATTAAGCCTAAGGCGGCTCGCCCTCATCCAGTCCCCCACAGCGGACAAACACCAGGTACACCGAGACTGCCGGGCCTGCGTCGGAGGAAAATGAGAGATAGCTGTGTGTCATCAGCATATTGATGACCTCTCACTCCATACTCCCTAACAACCTTTCCCAGAGGCTGCATATACACATTGAACAAGAGAGGGGATAAGATGGAACCCTGCGGTACTCCACACATAAGGCCCCAGGGAAGATGAAAACTCCCCCAGCACCACATGCTGAGTTCTCCCGGCCAGGAAAGAACAGAACCATTCAAAAACAGTCCCACCAATCCCTGCCCGGTCCCGCAGACGAGTCACCAACAACTCATGATCGACGGTATCAAATGCAGCCGAGAGATCTAACTGGGTCCAACTCACGGGAGAGGTCGTTGGCCAAGGCCACAAGCGCAGTCTCCGTGCCATAACCCGGACGAAAGCCCGACTGCGAGGGATCGTGAAAGTTAACCCGGTCCAAATGCCCCTGAAGCTGCTGAGTCACCACCCATTCAATAACCTTCCCCAAAAAGAGAAGGTTAGAGACTGGCTGATAACTGGCAAGGGCGTCAGCGTCCAAAGATGGTTTCTTGGGCAGGGGCCGCACCAGCGCCTCCTTGAGAAAGCCCGGCACCCTGTTCTCCCCAAGGGAGGCGTTAACTATCCCCGCCAGCAACGGTCCCAGTGTCTCCCGGCTAGCCTTAACCAGCCAGGACAGGCATGGATCTAGTTCACAATAGGTGGCTTGAACAGTCCCAAGAGCATCCCCCGCATCTGAGGGTGACACCACCCAAAACTCATCCCATAAAACAGGACAAGAAGGGGCTTCTATTGCCTCTGACCCATTCCCTGCTGAAAAAGTCACATCAAAACTGGTGAATTTGAGCAAATTTATCCGCAAAAAAGTCCGCAAACAAATCACAGTGAGCATTTGATGGTTCTACGTCCAGGCGGAGGAAGGCCAGACTGACCAGCCCCCTCACCACCCGGAACAGCTCAGCCAGGCGGGACTTAGTGGACGCAATGAGAGCAGCAAAGAAAACCACCTTTGCTGTCCACACCGCAACGGCACAGGTACGTAACGAGACTCTATGCCGCAACCAGTCAACTTCAGTACGCGAATGACGCCACCGTCGCTCTAAAGCCACCCTTCCTGCTTCATCCGCCGCACTCCCATGGGGAGCTGCGTTGTCGGCAATTCGGGAGCCTGGGAGCCACATCTTGGATTATCGTGATATCCATGTGCTTGTTCATGATAGTAACTTGTGCCTTGGCCTGCCAGTTGCTTAGAGATGACTTGTCAGTTCTGTTCACTGCTACCTTACTCTTTTCAGGGCTGAGATGCAGAACCCCCTCCCCGACCCCAAAAAGCTACGGGCATGAGGCTGAGGTTAGGAAACAAAACTTAACGCTGCATAGCCGTTAAGGCGAGTTTGGGAGATGTGAGGTGGTGGTTTGAGTGTTTTTTTCCCCCTTGGTTGCTGGGCTTAGGGAATATTAATTTCCTTGGTTTTGGGTGTATAAGTAGTAAGAACCTACCTTAACTATTTGTTGTAAAGTGGAAGGTTTTATGTTAGATAATATCTGGTTTTGGTGAAGTAAAAGTGGCCTGTGTGTGTTGTGCTGGACAGTGTATCTTTCTGAGAGGTGTGTGTGTCTGCAGTGCTGTGTGCTGAGGTGTGCGTGTGTGTGGTGCTGTGAGCTTTGTAGTGCTGGGTGGTGTGTGTACATGGAGTTCTGGGAGTTCTGTGTGTGCAGTACTGGGTGGTGTGTCTGTGTGTACGTATGTAATTCTGTGTTGTGTATTTCTGTGGGTGTTGTGTTATGGGTTGTGCATCTCTGGGTGTAGTGCTGGGAGGTGTGTGTGTGTGTGTGTGTGTGGGTGTAGTGTTGGGTTGTGTGTGTGTTTGTGTGTGTAATTTTGGAAGGTGTATATGTGTGTGTACTGCTGGGTGGTGTGTTTTAGTTTCCAACCCGCTGCCACTTTCAGATGGGACGTACCACGTGTGTCCTCTGGGTGGACCTAAATGGCTTTTGTGTGTGTGTGTTTACTGTTTCGGGAAGTGTGTTGGTGTGTGTGTCTTTGTGTATCCAGTTTCCTTTCCCTTGTTGTTGCTACACAGTCCTTGTGAATCTCACACTGTGAGTGCTTCCAGTGACACCTTCATTTTGCTATAACTGTTTACAGTGCAAATTCCAATATACAGATCCTCTTTTGATCAGACATGCTTTATATCCCTAAACTGTATTTGGTCTCATTGAATCCTCCTGCTTCAGGACTCCTCTCTCATTTGTAATAGAGCACCATTTATGCCTAATGGGTCAAAACCTTGCCACAGAACAATCCCATGCATGTGGGACCTTGAGTAGCCCAAGTCCCAGGACTGACTCTGTGTGGGATCTACGCATTTGAGTGACAAGAAGCACCTGGAAGTGGAGGGGAGGTAGGGAGAAAAACCTACCTATGTGGGAAAGAATGCACAGGATGCCAGGGCTGGAACAATCTGGCCATGTAGGGTCAGGAGGAGTTGCTTCTGGTGATTGGAGTTACCTGCAGTGGGAATTTTCAAGGAGGGTTTATGTTTTTTAAACTGACACCTTAAAAAGGTTGCTAAAGCAAAACTTTCCCAGTCAAGCTGCAGTGCCCTTCCTTGGCTTTAACTCTTGAGTACGCCTAGAAGGGGAAGGAGATGGACACTTCTCCTTGTGAGACTCTCCTCTTGCAAAAGGTGTGGTGACCCCAACCCCACCTGAGAGGATTAACTCCCCACGGAGGGGGGGGGGGGGGGGGGAGGATCAGCAAAGGATTTAGGAACAGCTGCTTTCCCTCCACTCGGTCTCCACAGGCATGGACGCAGGTAGCCGCCCTCTCCTGCAGCCGGGACTGGCTATGGGTCTCGCCCCTCCACACCTCTCTCTCTCGCTTCCCGTGCCTCCCTCATTCCTGTACACACACCCCCAAGCCTCCTCTTGCACAGTTCCTCCACCTCCCAACTCTGCCACCACAGGAGCTGGAAGGTGGGCAAGATCTTGATCTAAAGGCATAGTTTATCAAGCAGTAAGAATACCTCGAGTAGTTGAGGAGTCTCTGCCGCTGAAGCTGGAGCCATCATTTTGAAAGTGCCAGGGTACCTGCGCATGCATGCTGCAACCTCAGCACTTTCAAAACGACGGCTCTGGCTTCAGCAGCGCAGGCAGGTGAATGGCTGGTGCCAGAGACCCCCAAGATCCTAGCAGTCAGCAGGCGCATGGGGGTGGCGTTAGCCCTCCCCCCCAAAGCTGCTGCTGAGGGGGAATTGGGGGGCCAGCGCGGTGGCCGCTGTCCTTTAGACAGTGTCAGGGTCCCTGCACATGCAGCAGCCCCACCATGCAGCCCAGCCACAGCTCCACTGCTGGATCTGGGCCCAGTACTGCTGCCGCCACAGAAGGAACTGGAGCTGTCCTTGTGAAAGTGCAGAGCCACGCACATGCACCCGCAGCAGCCCCAGCATGTTTTCAATGTTGTGACTGTAGGCAGGTGGACAGATTAGCGGCTTTCAACGTTGTGGCAGTGGCAGTAAATGGACACAACAGGTAGCGGAACGGGCAGACAGCCAAGCAAGCACACAGGTGCATGGCTTGGGGGGGGGGGGGAGGACTGACTTTCTAGCCCCCTAACCAGGCTTCTGCCAAAGAGAGCTATAAGTTATTGGTCCCTGCCCCCCATGCAGCTGGCATTCTACCACCCCCACCACACATTATGCCACCGTAGAATGTTCAGCATAACTGAAAGCCCCATACGGCAAAATAGGATTTAAAACGTCTGGTTTCTCCCTCCCACTACACAAAAAGTTCCCTTCTAAAGCACCAGACCTTAGAGGACCTATCCCTTATAATTTATTATCTCGTTCAGGGAAACGTACACGCTCCCTAAACAGGAAAAAAAACAACCCAAAAATAAACTTGCCAACCCCGGAAGTAAAGAGCCTGAAAAATCCAATACAAACGAATGGAGGCACTTGCATTGGAACTCCTACCCACCTTACATAAGAACAAAAGTAGTGCCATACTGAGTCAGACTAACGGTCCATCAAGCCCAGTATGACAGTGGCCAATCTCGATCGCATGGGAGAAGAACCAACAGTCACAATGGGCAATCCATTCGCCATTGTTCACTCCGAACAGTAAGAAGTTCATCCCATAAGCTACTTGGTTAATAGCCATTAATGGACCTACTCTCCAAGAAGTTATCCAGTCCTTTTTTAAGCCCAGCTATACTACTGGCCTTGACAACGTTCTCTGGCAACAAATTCCATAGGTTAATTATGCGTTGAGTGAAAAAGTATTTTCTTTTATTTGTTTTAAATCTGCCGGAAGCTAGTTTCATGGAGTGTCCCCTAGTTCTAGTACTATTTGAGAGGGTAAATAACTGTTCCCTATCTACTCGTTCTATACGACTCAAGATTTTATAGACCTCTATCATGTCCCCTCTTAGTCTTCTCTAAGTTGAAGAGACCCAGCTTGTCAAGCATCTCTTTGAGCAGAAGCCATTCCATACCCTTTATCATTCTCATTGCCCTTCTCTGTACCTTTTCTTGTTCAGATATGTCTTTTTTTAGGTGGGGTGACCAGAACTGCCCACAATATTCCAGGTGCGGTTGCACCATCGATTTGTATAGAGGCATTATGACATTCTCAGTTTTATTTTCTATCCCTTTGCTAATAACTCTTAACATTCTGTTTGCTTTTTTGACTGCTGCTGCACACTGGGCTGAGGATTTTAGTGTATTGTCCACAATCACTCCCAGATTCTTTTCCTGAGTGGTAACTCCTAGCTTAGTACCCAGCATTGTGCACTCATGGTTGGGATTCTTTTCCCCTATGTGCATCACTTTGCACTTGTCCACATTAAATCTCATCTGTCATGTAGATGCCCCGGCACCCAGTCTTGTAAGTTCCTGTTGCAGTTCTTCACAGTCTGCTCATGTTTTAACTACCTTTAATAACTTGGTGTCATCTGCAGATTTGATCACCTCACTCTTAACGCCCTTTTCCAGATCATTAATGAATACATTAAACCGCACCAGTTCCAATACAGATCCCTGGGGCACCCCACTTTTTACATCTTTCCATTGTGAAAACTGACCATTCAGTCCTACTCTTTGCTTCCTTACCCTTTAACCAGTTACCGATCCATAGTAAGACACTACCTCCTATCCCATGACTTTTTAATTTTCTCAGGAGATGTGGAACCTTTATCAAATGCTTTCTGGAAATCCGTGTACACTATATATCTACTTTATCTCCCTTGTCCTCATGCTTATTTACACCCTCAAAGAATTCCAACAGATTAGTGAGCCATGACTTACCTTTGCTAAATCCATGTTGACTCTTCCCCATTAAGCCATGTTTATCAACATACCCAGCGATTCTGTTCTTAATGATAGTTTCCACCATTTTGCCCAGCGCAGATGTCAAGCTTACTGGTCTGTAGTTTCCAGGATCACCCCTGGATCCCTTTTTAAATATCGGGGTTACATTTGCCACCCTCCAGTCAAGTACAGTGTCAGATTTTAGCGATAAGTTACACATTGCTAACAGTAGGTCTGCGATTTCATATTTGAGTTCCTTCAGAACTCTGGGGTAAATACCATCTGGTCCTGGTGATTTGTTAGTATTTAGTTTGCCAGTTTGCTCTAGGACCTCCTCCAGAGTCACGTTGATTTGTGCTAAATCATTTGTGGTGTGAACCTTAACTAATAGGTGTAGGCATGTATGATGTGTGTGGATTTAGTTAATCATTATCATGATATCCAGGTGCTTGTTCATGATAGTAATCTGTGCCTTGGCCTGCCAGTTGTTTAGAGACTTGTCAGTTCTGTTCAGTGCTACCTTACTCTTTTCAGGGTTGAGATGCAGAAGATGAGGGTGATACGGCCATCCCCTGAGATCGCCAAGTACACTATGATCTTTCATACGCGAGACAGAGGAAATGAGGCAAATGGTGAGAGGTGAGTCGGGAACAGACCTCCGTTGCCACAAAACAGGCAGGTTGGGGGAGAGAAGGAAATGTTGCAGTTCAAGAGGAACACACAGCTAGGCAACAGGGACCTGTTTGCTGGGTTTTCTCCATTGCTTTTAATGGGGGAAACAGTGAACATGGGTCATGGCAACACATGTCTTGTACTCCCTTGGGAAGAGTAACTTCTGAGATGAAGTTATTTTGAGGCCTTAAACGGCATGAATGTGATTGTGGCATTATATGAGAGCGCCTACATAAGCTCATAAATTGCTACTGTCGCCATTGTAGCTGAACATCTATTAAAATTGTACACATAAAATCCACACAAGAAAACATGCTTCTCCTCTTACCTCCTTCTCCTCCTCCGCTGGGTAGCTCTGCTGATGGCCGATAGGAGGCAGATGACATCATTTCTTTTCTGCGCATGCGTGCCAGGAGCTACCCGGTCCCTCAGTCTTATTCATCTGCCTCGGCCGGTAGGACGCTCTCCGCAATAGCTCCGCTTGTCTGACAGAATCAGCGATCCTAAGGGAGCATAAACAGTTAAATTTACTTTCAAGGTGAGGGGAATTCTTGGA
>QEPC01010507.1:195764-232481 GCA_003113815.1 Sphenodon punctatus
GGGTGAAAACAGACATGACGCTAACCACCCTTTAACCACCCTTGGTGGTCATTTATGCATGTTGCAGGGCTGCATAGGGCACCAGTACAGCCCTGCAACATGCATAAATAACCACCAAGGGTGGTTAAAGGGTGGTTAGCGTCATGTCTGTTTTCACCCTATTACTACTTGTGAGCTGGACACTATGCTTCTGTTAATGCAGCCTAAAATTGCATTGGCCTTTTTTGCCACTGCATCACACTGCGGACTCATGTTCAGTTTGTGATCAACTACAACCCCAAGATCCTTTTCACACGTATTGCTGCCATGCCAGGTATCACCCATCCTATACTTGTGCATTTGATTTTTCTTACCTAAATGCAGAACTTTACATTATCTCTGTTGAATTTCATTTTGTTAGTTTTGGCCAAGCTTTCCATCCTGTCAAGATAATTATGAATCTTGTTTCTGTCTTCTAAGGTGTGAGCGATCCCTCCCAGTTTTGTGTCATCTGCAAATTTGATAAGCATCCCCTCTGCTCCTTCATCCAAGTCATTATTGTGCACCAGGGACCCATGTTGTTTTACATTTTCATTTTTTAGTTTCATTGTTAAAAACTGTCGTTTTCATTCTTAACAAAATTTTGGTTTTTGTTATTGATGTTTTCTATTTCGATACTGAAATTCTTGATTTAAATATAGAAATGTTCATTTTCGGTTCCATTTCCATTAGCGGAAACAGAACTTCAGTTGGCTGTGTGGCATGTGCCTACGTATATAATAAGACAGCCTAGTATCTAGGGGAAGGGGAAAGGTAAAATGTAAAGGGTAGAAGGAAATGTAAGGTATATGATATGTATAGGTGGTAATGTACACTGAGGGCTGGGGGAGATTTCTAGTGCAATCACCAGAGTTCTGCAAATGCAACCTGACAGAGAAACAGCTAACAGAACAAAAGTCAAAAAGCCTGGTCCTGACAATATAAAGGGTTGTAGTGGCCTCCCCAGAGCCTCCTGATTGGCGCTGGGAGGCAGGAGGCACTGAGCAATCACAGGGTACCATGCAACTGCCAGGGTCCTGATTGCGCTGCTCATTGGCCAGCAATTACATCCATCAGATTCAGATCCTTGCTGTCTACTCATCCCTCTCATCACAGGCCCAGTTCAAGAGTTCAACAGTTTCCTTCCCAAATGGCTCCAAGATGTCTGCTCCCTCCCCTCCCCTCTCTGCATTTTTCCTCCAAAAATAAGTGCCAGGCAATAACGAAATGAATAACGTAAATGAAATTTGTTACTGATTTTGTTATTATTGGTTTCATTTTCATTATTGTAATAACAAATATATATATTTGTATATATATATATATTTGTTATCATAATAACGAAAACAAAGTGCACATCCCTAATTAATAAAGATGTTGAACAACACAGGACCCAGGACCAATCCCTGAGGCAACCCACTCGCAGGGCTGGCCCAAGGGTTTCAGGGGCCATGTGTCAAGCCTTGCTGCGGGGCCCCAAAGGCCGGCCGGCACTCGCTAGAATTGGGGGGGGGGGGTGTATTGCTGGGGGATGAGGGGCGGCTGGTTACTTACCTGCAACTTGACTGTGTCAGCTCAGCTCTGCAGCGTATAACTGGCCAGGGATTCCCAGGAAGTTTACGCCCCGCCCCCATGAGGACTGACTCGGAGATGCCCGGTGGGGGAAAAAACCAAAAACCGGCAGCATCTGTCAGTCTCTCGCCCGCGGCGGCGCGGGGCCCCTCCCCCCGCGGGGCCATGTGCCTGGGCAATGGTGGCACGTGCCTCGGGCCAGCCCTGCCCACTCGATACCTCCCTCCAGATTGATGGGGAGCCATTTATGAGCACTCTTTGGGTACGGTTCTTCAACCTGCTGTAAATCCACCTAATGGTAGTATCATCTAGCCCATATTTAACCAGCTTGTCAAGAAGGGTATCATGGGGGACTTTGTCAAATGCTTTGCTGAAATCAAGATATACTATGTTCATGGCAGTCCCATGATCTACTAAACTAGTAACTATAAGATTAGTCTGGCATGACTTGTTCTTGACAAACCCATGCTGGCTCCTACTAATCACAGCATTGTTTTCTAAATGCTTACAGACTGACGGTTTTATAATGTTTTTAACTGTCTTGGGCAAGTCACTCTCTCAGCTTCTATTTCCCCATCTGTAAAATGGGACTAACAACCATCTACTTCACAGGGCTGATGGAGTGAACTAGATAAGGATTGTAATGCACTATAAAATAATAATTTATCCAAGTTCATACTCACGGATACTAGTCATGGGATTCATATTCCAAAACATCCCAATTCTTCCAGAGACCTCAGCATTAACGGACAAACCCTTGATTTTGACTTACCTGATGAATCAGGTAGATTCTGTAGTAGAGCTGTTGGCGCTGGAGGAAGGGGTGAAGGTAATACAGAAAGTGCCGCAAGTGTTTCTCACGATTCCTGTGTGGTACGATGATGGCTGTTTTGTAGCGAGCCAGACAGTGAGGAGGGCTGTAAAGACCACCCAACTGCACATAGGGATTTTTGTTGAGAATCATTCTTTCACTAGGCAGCATATTAAAGGTGATAGTTAAAGGACCAACTGCAAAAACAGGACGAAGAAGGAAAATAACAGTTAAACTAAAGTTGATTTTTTTTAAAAAAGTGTTTGAATTCATCAGGCTTAACACCCGAGGAGAGTTAGTTTATACCCAGACCAGAAATAATAATAGCAGAACACAATGTTTCTCACACTGTGGGCTTTTGTCTCCTCTCTACAAGAGTCCTCAAAGCCGTTTCCTCGGTAAGAGAATCGAGGAGTTTAAATGATGAACATTTTTAAATTGGAGACTTTCAATTTTCATAATTGGAGGCCTTGACACCTACCCTCACGAGACCCGTATCACAAACGTGGAACATGAAACGTCAGTCAAATACCAGGCAACTGGTACTTTAATGCTGAGTATAGATTCATAGGACAAAGTCCTGGCTTTTGGGACAAGGGAGAGCACTGGAGGAGGGGGGAGGCATTTCTGCCTTGTACACAATATAGAGGCACAATCTGACCATTTGTGAAGAAGAACAGTGCTTGTCAGGCTAATCAGTTTAATCAAAATAATGATAACCTCAACGATCTACTGCGCTAGACTGTTCCAGTCCAACTGGTGCTTCAAAGATAAGGCGACATTTTGATTCGCTTCCTCTACCTTAACTGCACATTTGCTTTTCATAGCATTTGTTTTATTAGAAGTATAAAACATATCAGTTTGAATTTGATTATGTTTTATCCCCACCCTAAGACCTCTTATGTGCTGAGGCTGGGAATTGGCATCCACTCTGAGACCCCACTGCATCTCCAAACACAACTGTGACTCAGTTTCCCTATTTACAATTTTCATGGGCTACTACTGTTACAACTAGAGTTCTTTCCACCTAGTCTTGCAAGAGTATGTTGGGCCAAACACACAAAGCCAGATTCACAAGTGCAAACCCTTGGTCCTCTGTGACTTGGAGTGTTCCCAAACCACAGACAAATTATCTGGGTAGGCTTGTCTCTGTATTTCAACAGAGGGAGCACTTTAAAATTCTGTAACCAGTTTCAGAATATGCACATACACAACAGCTTTAACAGAAAGCCTAAAAAAATTAAAGTTCAAGTAAGCAAGAAAAATGGCTTAAAGTTACAGACAGACACTACTGAAAATAAAGGGTTTTAATAAACATAGCCTTCTACAAGTGGGTGTTGTGCGAGTGTACGCTCACCTGCATGCTGAACCTAACAAACAAAGGGGGTTGGAGGAGGAAGGAGGGGAGGATATCTCCTAAGGTGCTACAGGGAGGCAGGAAAGCCAGACACTTCCACTTTCCTCCTCCTCTCAGACACGTTCGCAATTAAGGAAGTTCAGCTCCCTCTCTCATAACTCCTGTGCAGTCATTTCAAAGCAGAGGCGTGGGGTTAAAGGGGGTGGAGAGACATGCCACAGAGAGAGAGAGAGATCTCAAATCCAATCCAAGATGATTTGCTGCTCATTTCACACCGAAAGTCAGCCCCAACCCGGCTCTCCAGTCACCCACTTCCTATAACAGCAACAGTAGCTACAGCCCTGTCGCTTACTCCTCCCCAACCTAATAGACAGCACGCCAGCAAGCAGGTACACGTTAGCCAGCATTAGCCCTCACAGTGGGCTCCACATTCTCTAACACTGTGGCTGGTGGGTGTTTGTTGTGTGATCCTGACCATCTAATCAACAACCAGGAAAACACCCACTCATAGGGGGCTATCATGTTGTTTATTGACACCCAAAGGGTTAAAACAACACAAAATAAATTCACTTAAATGGCTCCTTCCTGAAAAGCTCATCGTCCAGTCCTTAGCAAAATTATTTCACAGTTTCAATCAAAACTGAGCTCTTCTTTAACTGAACAACCTGTTCCCAGTCACATATGCTCATTCAACACCTTGACATGCAAGCATTGATGTTACACACTGTTAAATCTGGTACAAAAACTACTGTATGAGCTTTGTTTTAAATGCGCTCAGCACAGCATTGAACTCTCCCACACAAGTCACCTTTGTAGCCAAGCCACAAGAATAGGAATTAGAATTACTTGGTTCTATTCTAAAGCATTTAAACAATTCCCTTTAAGCTAGCTTATTTTATGAATTAGACACTAACTGTAGGCTAAGGTAACTCAATTTTTGGATGAACAATTTGGGCTCAATTTAAGAATACAGCACTCACAGCTCCCAGACTTCCAACTGGGGCTGGCTCCTATGAAAGTCTAGCTGCACTTCCATGAATATGCTAGCCATCTTCAAGAATGGGTCACCACCATCCCATCCGCCACCCGCCACCCCTTATACAAAGACAACCATCATCTTTCTTTCTTTAGAGAATGGGCGTTAGGGAAGGGGTGTAGGGAAGGGTGGAATTAGTGTTGCTGGGTGTCAAATTAGCTCTCCCTTGGCTATCTACTGGGCTCAGACGAAAACAAGACACAGAGAACATCCTCTCAGACTTTCACTTCAATCAGGCAGGCTTGCAACAGGGAATTAGGATATTTTAGGAGCATGCCACCGAACCACTGCTTTGCATCATTTCTTCAAACAAGTTCTGCTGGTATCTTTTCACTAGTCAAAGCAAAGGAGCATCTTGGTTCACCGATGCAATACAAATCGACCACACAAAGGTATTGTAATGTTAAATAAGTGATGTCTTTGCAAGATGGTTATTTAACTTTAAGAGAAACAGATATTTACTTCTTAGGCCAAGGTTTAAAGCCAAGAGAAAAAGGAGGGATTGCATGAACTATGCTAAAACTTGGCCTCGAAGAAACATCACCATCAAAACTTTGTGATAGGAACATGCCAGCACAAAACATACAATACAGAAAATATAATAATTACAAAGTTAAAAGGTACAGTCCCCCATTTTAAGACAACCCACTAAGTGCAGCCTTCCTCAGTTTAATTGCTAATGCACAATTTTGCGACTTCCATAGTTATATTATCTTCCTGCTCTCCTAAAAGTGCCACAAGGGCATTATGCTGAGAACAAGGCCACAAGTTCATAAGTACAGGCTCCAAAATAGCTACACAAATTTCACCATATAAGCAGTCAAACATAATATGAGCTAAAGATTCCACAATCTGTTGCTGACAGAATCTGTAAATTCTCAGTTCATAAGAGATTTTAAGCAAATCTACCCTCCATTACTGCAGATGGAAGCAGACCAAACCGTGTCAGTGTAAATGCCACTCTATGAGATCACAAGGGAACTGACAATAGACAGGGGGCACCAAAAGGATGGATTACAAAAGATTTATAAACCAGGCCCACCCTCTGTGCATCAAAAGCTTCTTTAAGCATTTTATTCTCCTGGTCAGATATGCAGGTTTTTATTAGACTGAGTGCTCTAGAATGTGTCATAGAGGATAGTCCCTGGAAAACCCCAAATGAGCAAATATCTGAGCTATACCTTTCTTCCAGGTGCCCTGGACTGATAAAGAAAAAGCCTCATGTAAGAGCCCCACAGGTTCCACAAAAAGCAGGTGCAACCAATATTTCAAAATAGCCAGTTTAGCTCATGATGCCATGGAGGATATACCTAATTCAGCTCTTAAGAGAGCAATAGGCGTACACTTACGAGTATGTAGGATAGTTCTTAAAAACCTATTTTGTACTACCCACCAGCCTCACCGCCATTTTGTTTGGATTCAGTTTCAGAAAGCTTGGCCGCATCCAGTCCCACACAGCCAGCAAACACCAGGTAAGTACCAAGACTGCCGGGTCTGGGTCAACTCAAAAAGACCAGTAAAGTTGGGTGTCATCAGCATACCGCATACTGATGACAGCACACACCAAACCTTCAAATGACCTAGCCCAAGGGTTGCATGTACATGCTGAACAGGAGAGGGGACAGAATAGAACGTTGTGGGACTCCACACGCGAGGTCCCGGGGAAGAGGATGAACACTCTTCATGAACCCTGCACCACACGCTGAGTTCTTCCAGCTAGGAAGGAACGAAACCATTCAAGAATAGTCCCACCCACCCCAGCTCGGCCCCGCAAGCGTGTCACCATCTCATGGTCAACGGTATCAAATGCAGCTGACCTAACAGGATCAACAGGGTTGAGTAACCCTGGTCCAGTTCACAGTGAAGGTCATCGACCAAGGCCACAAGTGCAGTCTCGGTGCCAAACCCTGGACGAAAGCCAGACTGCAAGGGATCCAGAAAACTGACACAATTCAGATGCCCCTGAAGCTGCTGAGCTATTACTCATTCTATAACCTTCCCTAAAAAGGAAAGTTAGAGACAAGCCGATAGCTGGTGCGAGAGTCAACATCCAATGATGGTTCCTCGAGTAGAGGCCGCACCACCACCTCCTCAAGATGGTTCGGCACCCTGTCCTCCCTTAGGGAGGCGTTGGCCACCCCAGCCAACAACAGCCCCCAACATCTCCCGGCTGGCCTTGACCAGCCAGGATGGGCATCGGTCAAGGTCACAAAAGGTGGCCATAACAGCACTTTGTTCCTCCGCATCAGCGGCCAACACCAACTGAAACCGATCCCATAAAACAGGACAAGACGGGGCTTCCATTACCTTTGGTTCTCCCATCGCCCCAAGTCCAGCATCAAAGTTGTGGTGAATTCAAGCAATTTTATTTACAAAAAAAGTTGACAAAAGTGTCACAGCAAGCACCGGAAGACTCCAATTCCAGGCGTAAGGAGGCCAGATTGACCAGCCCCCTCACCACCCAGAAAAGATCAGCTGGACGCAACTTTGCAGATGCTATGAGGGCAGCAAAGAACTCTCTCTTTGCTGCCCACACAGCCACGGCATAGGTACATAAACTAACTCTATGCTGCAATCGGTTGGCTTCACCACAAGAGCAACGCCACCATCACTCCAACTGTCACCCTTCTCGCTTCATCCATTGCAGACCCTCCATAAACCAGGGGGACCTGCATTGTTGGTGGTCAGGAAGTGGACGCCTAGGAGCCGTTCAGTCGATGGCCTCAGGAAGCAGGGTATTCCAAAAAGCCACGAGGTCATCGAGTGAGCAGCCATTGAGAATGGAGGGTAACTCCGCAAGAGCATTCCGGAACTCCTCTGGTTCCATAAGTCTCTGGAAGCAGACCAATGAAACAGGTTCCACACCCTTCCGGGGGCAGACATGTGCATAATAGAATATAAAGCATAATAGAAAGGGAAATGGTACCCAAAGTAACAGGGTGGAAAGAAGGATCTCTCAGTTCATTAATAACCCCATTAATATAAATATTAAAAAGCAAGGGGGCCAGCAAGCACATTTGGCATCATCCCCTACTGGTAGAAACATGGTCAGTCAGTAAACCTTGACAGCCTGTAGAAACTTGCAAAGTGGTCCCCGAGTGTAATGAAACTATCAAGAAAAGCAATCTTCGATCAATAGAAGTTAACACCAACTTAGACCATAAGTGTTCCTTGTTTTTAGAAGAAACAAAAGAAAGGCAAGGGACTCTAGAAGGGGACACTTTTAAAAATTCAAAATAATCCCCTTTCTGTTGCAAAAAAAACCCCCAAATCACCTGCCACCAGACATTCCTTAGCAAGGAAGCCAAGGTGAAGCTTTGTTTAAAGTTTTCACTTTTTCTGCAAACAGCTCTCAATTTTAACATCAGCAGCATCTCCATCACCTTCTTGGAAATGGGAATCAGACCCTTTTGGGTACAGTTTGTTTCAACTGCTTCTCTTCTCCTTCCCCATATGTGCACTCACTCACTTAAATCTCAATTAGATCCAAGGATTTTTTTAAGGTATTTGAAAGTTAAGGATCAATCTCAAATCTGATTTTTTAATACCACTGCAGCTGCTCCCTTATGATACAGAGATGTCCTTCAGGGAACTGTACCAGGAGGGAACAGCTCCACATCTCATCTACCATCACCGGCCATCTCAGTGCTTACTCGGTATCGGGCAGCTGTGGGGGACTGGATAAGGCCGAGTCGTCTGAAGTTGAATCCCAACAAGACAGAGACGATGTTGGTAGGTGGGCTGGGGGGGGGGAGGGTGAGGTTTGGGGTTGAAGCCTGTCTCTTATACACATCTAGATGTGTATAAGAGACAGGGACAGAGGTGATGCTGGTGGGGAAGGCGGTGGGGTTGGCATCCCCCATTATTGATGGGGTTCGCCCCTCCTTGGTCCCCCAGGTTCAGAGTCTGGGGGTGCTCCTCGATTCGCTGTTCCACCTGGATGCTCAGGTGGCAGTTGTGGCGAGGAGCACTTTTCACCAGTTACACCTAGTGCAACGTCTTCGGCCACATCTCTCAGGTTCCAACTTTGCCTCCATCATCACCTCCAGATTAGACTACTGTAACACACTCTACATGGGGCTACCCTTGGCTCTCTCCTTACAGAGATGGGTCACCATGAGCATATAACACCAGTGCTTTATGTGCAGCACTGGCTGCCTATAGTTTACCGGGTCCGATTCAAGATGTTGGTGTTGACCTATAAAGCCCTATATGGCCTGGGCTCTATCTATCTCCAGGACCCTCTACGTGGGGTAACCCTTGCCATCTCTCCTTACAGAGACGGACCACCATGCGCATACAACACAGGCGCTTTGTGTGCTGCACTGGTTACCTATAGTCTCTCGGGCCCGATCAAGGTGTTGGTGTTGACCTATAAAGCACTACACGACCTGGGCCCTACCTATCTGATCCCTCGGGCTCTGGATCAGCCCCTGCGGTCATCCGGAAGCACCCTTCTTGAAGTCCCCAAGTCCGTAGGGTGGGGGCGATGGAGAGGGAGTTCTCGGTGGCTGCTCCGAGGCTGTGGAACTCCCTCCCGGTGGAGGTTCACCTGTCCCCAAATCTTTCCTCCTTCTATATGCATTGTAAGACCTGGCTGTTTCACCAGGCATTTGGTGGGGGAGAATGAGCAGGTGGGCGTGGGTAGGGAGAGGGGGGTTTCTTTTATGAGATTACCTATTTTATTGTTGCTTGGTTTTATCGTATTGTATATGGTTTTATTGTATTTTATTTATTTGTATTTAAATTTGGGAGCTGCCATAAGGCGGGATGGGGTGGGATATTAAGTTATATTACAAACAAACAAAAATTTTAATGGATTAAGCTCTATGAAACATTGAAATTTCTCTTCTGACTTTAACACAATCGCTCCCCTTCAAGTTCCTTGCCTCGGTGTTGCATTTTGCCAACCCAAGAATGAACAGAGCACAAATTGGACCCTCCAATCTTGACGGCTGATCACTTGATGACCTCGTTGCTTTTTGGAACATCTTGTTAGCTGAGGCCATCGACTGAACAGCTCCCAGGCATCCCGCTCCCCGCACATAGGTGACACAGCTGTGGTTCACGAATGACCTGCACTAGCTGAAGCAGGAAGGGAGATAGTTAGAGTGATGGTGGCACTGCACTCGCACTGAAGCCTACCGACTGAAGAATAGAGATGCATTAAAAACCTATGCCGTGGCTATGCGGGCAGCAAAGAAAATTTTCTTTGCTACCATGATATTGTCCGCAAAGTCACATCCAGCTGAGCTTTTCCGGGTGGTGAAGGGGCTGGTCAATCCGGCCTCAATCTGCCTGGAATTGGAATCTTCCAGTGCTTGCTGTGACATGTTTATCGACTATTTCGCAGATAAAAATCACTTGTATCCATTATGATTTTGATGCTGCATTTAATGCAGTAGATGTGTTTGAGGTTATGAATGCCCGATCTGGTCCAGTTTTGTGGGATCGATTTCAGCAGGTATCATCTGTCGATGCGGTGGAGTTACTGGGGGCTGTGACAGCCAGAACTTGTGAACTCGATCCTTCAGCTGGGAGACATTGAGGCCATTGCTGGCAGGGGTTGTCAATGCCTCTTTTATGGAAGGCAGGGTCATGGTTTGAAGCAGGCGGTGGTGCAACCCTTGCTCAAAAAGCCATCTCTTGATACCGATGTCCTTGCCAGCTATCGGCCAGTCTCTAATCTTCCATTTTTAGGGAAAGTTATTGAGCAGGCAGTGGGTCCAACAGCTCCAGGGGCATCTAGACCACATCAGTTTCCTTGATCCCTCGCAGTCTGGCTTTCGTCCAGGGTATGGCACCAAGACTGCACTTGTGGCNGCATCTAGACCACATCAGTTTCCTTGATCCCTCGCAGTCTGGCTTTCGTCCAGGGTATGGCACCAAGACTGCACTTGTGGCCTTGGTCGATCTGTGCCGAGAGTTGGACTGGGGTCGACCAACTCTCCTGCATCCTTCCTTGGTTCCTTAGGTTCGGAGCCTTGGAGTCCTCGATTCACAGCTCTGCCTGGATGATCAGGTGACAGTTGTGGCAAGGAGCGCATTTGGTAAATTACATCTGGTCCAACATCATCGACCGTACATCTCGGGTTCCGATCTTGCCACCATCATCCATGCATTTATCACCTCAAGATTGGACTACTGCAAAGTGCTATACGTGGGGCTACCTCTGGTGTGGTGACGACCTGGAGGCTGCAGCTGGTGCAGAATGTGGCAGCTCGCCTCCTCACAAGGACGGGTCACCAGGAGCACATAACACCGGTGCTCCGATCTCTGCACTGGCTGTCTATAGTCTTCCGGGTTCAATTCAAGGTGTTGGTTATCACCTTTAAAGCCCTATACGTCTTGAGCCCCACTTACCTGCAGGACCGCCTCATTCCTCGTGTCCTAGATTGGCCCCTGCAGTCGGCCAGGTTGGCCCCTGCAGTCGCCCACATTCAAGCAGACGTTCTCGGTGGCTGCAGTGTGGCTGTGGAACTCCCTCCCAGTGGAAATTTGCCTCTCTCTAGATCTCCTTTCCTTCTGCAGATAATGCAAAACCTGGCTCTTTTGCCAGGCATTTGGCGAGGGGTTTTTTTGTTTTCATTTTTGTTTTAAGGGTAATGGGGTTTTTTACTGTGGATTTTAATTATATTTTATTATGTATTTTTATTCTTTTGATGTTTTTATATGATATACACTGCCCTGGGCTACCATTTGGCAGGAGGGGCAGTATAAAAATAGTATAAATAAATAAATAAAGCAACTTTATGTCACTTCCTGAGATAATATGAATGATACCTCAGCCCTGATGAATTTCTGCTGCACATCAAGAGTCCACTTTCCTCATGGTCCTGCAAAATTCTACAGAATCTGGACTTCCATTAAAAAAATTATTGTATAGCACTAGCAGTTGCAGACAAGCGATGCAGTTTGCCTGAACCAGAGAAAGCTGCAACAACAACTGAGACGTGTGAATTGACTAGAGATGTGAAGGCCTGGAAAAAACCCAGAAACATTCAGAAAAAAACATTTTTTTCCCGAGGTCTTTTTTTGTGTTTTTCTGAAAAATTGAAAATATTTTTGGGGAAAAAAAAAACCTCATGAAAAATGATGAATAAACTGTAAAACAAGGTGTTCTTGTATTGCTACCCTTTACTCCCCCCAAAATGTATTGATGGTTCCTTCTATTTTCAACTTTAATTTTTGCCTGCTTCTCATATACTGGCAAAACCTAAGAGATGCTAGAGTTCAGCAACTTGTAGCTCCATTTGTAACAAAAATTAAAAACATTTTAAAGTAAAAATTAGTAAATTTGTCATTGTCTGAATAAACTATACTTTTAAATTTACTAAATATACCAAGCATGATAATTTCATGAGCAAACAAAGTTATATGCAATACATTTTATGTTCTTAAAGTAGCAAAGTGAATTTAGATCTGTAAAGGGTGCTAAGAAAATAAGTTCTGCATATATTTCAATTTTTCCCAAATTTCATTTCCCTCCCCCCCCCAAAAAAAGGGGGGGGGGGGACGTTTTTTTCCCGTGGCTTCAAAATTTCCTGAAATTTTACATCTCTGGAATTGAGACATTTATCTTAACTGGTATCTTAAAAAAATAACCAATTCCAGGTTGTAGAATGATCTAACATACTATGGAAACTTCTTGTACGATTTCATAGTTAGAGAGTAGGAAAGTCAGAGCTGGAGTCCAAATTGCAATCAAAGAGCAAGGGAGCTAAGAAGTGCAGGTTGGCAAGCTACATAGTTTAGAGAACAGGGCAGCAGGAGAAGCTGGGGAGATGAGTCATAGAAGACCCCTAACCGCCTTCGTCCCTTCTCCCTTGCTGCCCTCCATGCCTGGAACTCCCTCCCTGTCCACATCCGCCTTGCCCTCTCCCTTCATACCTTCAAATCTCTCCTTAAAACTCACCTCTTTCGCTCTGCTCTGTCTGACTCTTTATCCTGCTGAGCCACTATTCCTATACCTACGATCGGTTTACCCTTATCCTTGCAACATGGACCTGCCTGCTGTCATTCTCATCGTAACCAAGCCAAGTACGTGCACTTGAGACCTCGCATCTTCATGAATGTTAGACCCCTTGTCTCTCCCTCTGTTCCCCTTCCTATGTCTCTCCCCCAGCTCCTGTCTCAGATTATAAGCCCTAGGGGCAGGGACCATGTCTATTTTGTTACTTTGTAAAGTGCCAGGTACACTGCTGGCACTATATAAATGTTTGTTAATAATAATAATAATAATTAATACATGCCTCCTGATTCCGACACACATGAGGAGAAAGTTCCCGAGTATGGTCTCCTGAACAGTAAGGCACAATGCAGACAGCCTAGCTTGACTATGAACAGAACTAAGAAGCTATTCTTGAAACTAACCAGATGTGGATTTTATGCTGGTGAATAATTTTCCAGTTATGATTCATGTGCCTGTTTGTGGGCAGAGAAAAGGATGGGAACAAAGGATATTATGTGGTGATATAAATGAATGAATATTGCCATTATTATTATGATGATTTACTTATCTAGTGCCAACAATGCTCCTGGCACTGTACAATCATTAAATAGAGGCAGGTCTTTGCCCCAATAGACTTACAATCTAGGAAAGATAAGGGAGGGCAGACAAGGAAGAGGGGAACTTAAGGAGAGAGAGAGAGAGGAATACATTCACAAAGTTGAAAAGTTGCAGGGATATTGTGCTTCGCTTAGTTGCAGGGGAGGAGGAGACCCTGAATGTTAGGACAGTAGGAACATCAATGAGCAGACTGTGGGGATAAGAGCTAGAGAAAGCTTGATAGAAGAGGAAGGATTTTAGGAGGGAAGGGAGCAGAGCAAATCTTGTTGTGAAATTTAAGGACTGATGCAACAAAATTTAGTAGTATTGTTCTATGTAATGGGTAGATTAGTGTGAAAGAAATTGATGCAGATAGGGCTGTCTGCCATTTTGTATTTGTTCAATCTCCATTTTAACTATGCTGGGTCAGATGGCCATTTGTATGGGGAGGACTGCCCTATACTGGCTATGAAAGAGTTAATAATTCTGTCTCTGAGTATAACACAGAGATTTAATTCAGGGTTTATTTAATTTATTTATATTTCTACCTTACCAAAAGGCTCTGGGTGGTTTACAAAACAAGGTGGTTGTTTGCTACTTTGTTTAGTATTCTCCATCCTGAGTATGCAATGTACCTTATCTGGAACAGAATAATAGAATCCTTGTAAAGCAAAGTGGTTAGAAAATATTACATTAATAGTTAGTCATAAAAATCCAGTTTATATTAGCACTTACTTGGGTTTTGAAACTGCGGCCACTTTCACACAGTACCAGGGGGAGGCAGGAAAACATGCACAATGCAATCATGACTCTGGTGTTGTGGGGATTCACATCTGTGAGAATGCACTAATCCCCTTTTACCCTGCAAGAATACATTTCCTTGTAAGAGCTACATTTGGGGACCCAGTAACACGTGAGTGTTCTCGCAGGATAAAAGGGGATTAGTGCATACTCACAGGTTCTAGTCCCTGCAACAACAGAGTCACAGTTGCATTGTGCAAGTTTTCATGCCTCCCCTGGTCCCATGTGAACGCGGCCTTACTCTTTATAAAGTGGCAGGCGCCGATCTATAGTTAAGGTGTCTAACGCTCCATTATAAAGCATGAACATTCTATTCTTTATAAAATCAAAATGATTTATACTATGATATTGGGGATCACTATGATATTGGGGATAGCTATGGTAAGAGAGCAAAGCTACCCAAGTTTAAGACAAATTGGAAGAAAAATGGCTGAGATATAGTAGTTCAGATATTGGAGGCTTTTTAATTTTAAGGCGTTTGCCACCTTCTCAGATTGATCAGGCTAGAGGATTTACAGTTTGTTTGGAGAAGCTGTAAACATATTAGAAATTTAAAGCTTGTGATTTATTTTTTGAGAATTCCTCCAGTACTTATAAATTAGGATATGTTAGGGTTTCTATACCTCCCCTTTAAAAGAGGACGCTTTATTTATTTTTAAAAAATATAACCTGCACCTATCCTACCTCAGGCAGCTTAGGGCAGTAAACACAAACTGTTAAAAATAAAAATAATATAAAAGCATAAAGCATAAATATAAACATATAAAAATATAAAATTCAAACAATTCATCATAAATAAATACAATCAGCTGAGCTAAAAGTCACCCTCCCCACAACCTAAAACCCCCACCCACTACCTGTCTCCCTCACCAAAAGCCTGGCAGAACAGCCAGGTCTTACACTGTCTATGGAAAAAGAGGAGGTCCAGGGACAGAGGAACCTCCACTAGGAAGGAGTTCCACAGTCGTCACCCGAGAAACCCAGGGGACCTCAAGAAGGGCACTCCCAGCAAACCACAGGGGCCAATCCAAGACCCGTGGGGTGAGCTGGTCCTGCAGGTAAGTAGGGCCCAGACCATGTAGGGTTTTACAGGTCAAAGCCAACACCTTGAATCAGGCCTGGAAGATTATAGGCAGTCAGTGCAATGAACGGAGCACAGGTGTTATGTGCTCTTGGCGCCCCGTCCCAATGAGGAGATGGGTCGCCGTGTTCTGCACCACCTGCAGTCTCCAAACTGTCACCAAGGGTAGCCCCACATAGAGTACCCTGCAGTAGTCCAGACTTGAGGTGATGAAGGCATGGATGATGGTGGCCAGGTCAGAATCGGAGATATACAGTTGAAGCCATCATATCAGATGTAATTGACAAAAAGACGCTCCTCGCCATGGTTGCCACCTGGGCATCCAGGCAAAGACGTGAGTTGAGGAGTACCCCCAGACTCCGAACCTGGGTGGTCAGGGCAGAGCGAACCCCATCAATGATGGGAGTCACCATCTTCCCTGCTCCACCCACCGGCAGCACCTCCATCTTGTCAAGATTCAGTTTCAGACGGCTCACCCTCATCCAGTCCCCCACAGCTGCCAGACATCGGGTAAGCACAGAGACTGCGGGGCCTGGGTCAGCTGAAAAAGACAGGTAAAGTTGGGCATCAGCAGCATATTATTTTATTTATTTATTTTATTTTAGTTGATTCTTGGCCACCCGCTCCTGCCAACAGCAGCTATGGGCAGCTCAGAACCATATTAAAATCATAAAACTATATAGAAACAAACAAAACAGTCAAATAATCAAAGTACAAAAACCATATAAAACAGCAATAAAAACCCTAAGGTGGAACTAAAAACACCCCGCTCCCTAACCTCCTTGCCAAAAGCCTGGTGGAACAGCCAGGTCTTACACTGTCTGTGGAAAGAGGGAAGGTCTGGGGCCAAGCAACCCTCCATCAGGAGGGAGTTTCACAGCCTCAGTGCAGCCACCGAGAACAACACCAAAGAAATTTGGGGGACCTCGAGGAAGGTGCTCCCGGCCGACCGCAGGGTCGATCCCACAGTTAAGTGGGGCATATTGAGGACACCAAACATCAAACCCTCTCATGACCTCGCCCAAAGGCTGCATGTACATGTTAAACTAGAACGAGGACAGAATCCAACCTTGCAGCACTCCACACGTGAAGCCATGGGAAACAAGGACAGTCCCCAGTACTACCTGCTGACTGCTTCCGAACACGAAGGAGTGGAACCATTCAAGAACAATTCCACCCACCTCCGCCTGGTCCTGCAAGTGGGCCGCCAGCATCTCATGATCAATCATGTCAAAAGCAGCCGAAAGATCTAACAGTATCAACAAGGTTGACCGACCTCGATCCAACTCATGGCAGAGGTCGTCAACCAAGGCCAAAAGTGCAGTCTCCGTGCCATAACCCAGACGAAAACCAGACTGTGAGGGATCAAAACAGATGCAGTCCAGATGCTCCTGAGCCACCACCCATTCAATAACCTTCCCTAAAAAGGGAAGGTTAGAGACAGGCCGATAGCAGGCGAGAGAGTCAACATCAAGCGACGGTTGACCCCACTTATGAAAAATACATGTTTCAGGGCTGTGCTGGAACTAATGCAGCCCTGCCCATTGTATTTTTTATAAGCGTCCGCTTTTAAAGTAGAGGTATGGTAATAATAGGATGTGTTCAATTTGCAATGTTAATCAGTGGAGAGACATTTCTTGAAATAACATCTGGGTAGAACGATGGGTGGGGGAGTTGTATGGCATTTCAATGTGAACTTTCTAAGTAGCAGGCAGACAACAGACAAACTCAATCTTATGGTTAGGTTCCAGACAATCAGCATGGAAGGGGTCGTGCGAGTAACGGAGGGTGGGGACAGGACGTGGGGTTCGGTGGGAGTTTGGCGACAGGGGGAAACAGAGTCAGGCGGCCTCAGCCCCAGGACACCCTGGCTAAACCCAAGTCAGGTTTAGCGAGGGTGTTCTGGGGTCAGGGACGCAGTCAAGTCCTGGGGCTGCTGGCTTGAGTGGAGGGGGGGGGCCAGTTCAGCTGGGGAGAGCCAGGGTCAGGCAGCCCCAGCCCCAGTTCACCACAGCAGCAGAGTGGGGCAGGTTCAGCTGGGGGGGGGGGGGAAGAGATCTTGGGGCCAGCCCCCTCCAAGTGCCCCCACCAAGGCAAGTCACACACACTCACGCCAGTTGCCCAGCTCCCTCCAAGTTGACGTGAGGGATGACTTGGCTTGTGGGAGCTTTTGAGAGCCGTTCTTAATGCTTGCTGATGCGCCACAGCCAGCTTTGCCGTTTCTCCCAGTTGGAGAGAACAAGTTCGCTGAGAGAAGCCGCTGAGTCAGCTGCAGAGTGGCGAACTCTACGATTGGTTCCTGGAGGCTCCCCCAGCTGACCCCCAAAGTCAAGTTACCAAGCCTCCCACAGGCCAAGTCATGCCAAGGCTCTGCAGAGGAAGTTGCCCTGAGGACAGAGCCAGTCGCGCTGCTGTGTGCACTAGTGTTCACCCTACTGTGCAGAATTCTGGGGCAGCCAGAGCTCCCAGCTCCAACATCGTGGCCTCAGCTAAGAGAGACAATGAAGCTGGCAGCCTGTCCCCCGGCTCCCTGCATCTCATCTGCTCAGTGTGTGGCCAAGTGGGGGCAGCAGCATGGGGGATGAGCTTAGGGGGAAGGCAGGAGAGGGAGAGAGATCAAGGGGGTAGGGGACAGCAGAAGAGGGTGGGGGTGAAGGGGACAGTAGTGAAGGGGGCAGAAAGGGTGGGAGCTAACAGAGGCTAGGGGGATGGTAGGAGAGAGTAGAGGCAAAGAAGGGCAGGGGAAGGCGGGGGACAAAGGGGAGCTCTGAGCTAGGGGGAAGGCAGGAGAGGGTAGGGTCCAACCAAGGCTAGGGAGAAGGTAGGAGAGAGTGGGGGCAAAGGGTTTGGGAAGGCATAGAGTGTGGAGGGAGAAAGGGAAACTAAGGGGGAAGGCAGGAAAGGGTGGGGGCCAACAGAGCCTAGGGGAAAGGAGAAGAGGGTGGGAGGGCCAAATGGGGCCTAGGAGGAAGGCAGGAGAATGTGGGGGTGGGGGGGTGAACAGGTGTATACACACAGAGTGTACAGTTTTCTTACTGTAGACATTTTCTTCTTATAACGGTTACCTTGCTCATCAGTGTAATACCGCAGCAGGAGGAATTTTCTGCATTGCATTGTATTCCTCAAAAACCCATAGTTAAAACTGTGAGGGTTTGAAATTGTGAGATTTGACTAAATCTGGAGATTTAAGATTTTTGAAAAGGGTGGAATTACAATTCTTGAAATAAAATTGCGTGACTTTACATCAACAGCATTCCCATGATCCACTAAACTACAAACTTGATCAAAAAAGGAGATAAGATTAGTCTGGCGTGACTTATTCTTGACAAATCCATGGTAGCTTCTAGCAATCACTGCATTGTTTTCTAGATGCTCATAGATTGACTGCTTTATAATCTGTTCTAGTATCTCTCCAGGTATCGATGTCAGGCTGACCGACCTATAGTTTCCCGGATCCTCCTTTTTCCCCCTTTTTGAAGACAGGGACAATATTTGCCTGTCTCCAGTTTTCAAGTACCTCACCCGTTCTCCAAGAGATGGTGATGATACAAGAGACAGAGGTCTCGTAGACAGAGATTCTGAGAGTACATCAGCAAGTTCCTTCAGTAATCTAGAATGGAATTCATCTGGCCCCAAACTATTGAACTGATTTAGAGTAGCTAGGTATTCTCTAACCAACTCTATCTATCCTGAGCTGCAATCTTTGTATATGTACAGGATGTTTACTGGGAGACAAAACTAGGGGCAGCTAGGAATGAGGAGCAGTATGTATGCGGGCAACAGGAGACCACATGATGGGCAGGGACAAGGCTCAGAATCAGTCAGAGCTGGGAAGCAGTGTGTTTATGCGGAGGGAGCACCCATTTCCGGGGGTGGGGAGTGTGTGTATTTATTTATTTATTTTTATCCATTTTTATCCCGCCCCTCCTGAAAACAGCTTGGGGCAGCTGACAATTTTAAAACATAAAAATACAATCATATAAAAATTTAAAACAATCCTAATATTAAAACAGGGTTAGGCACAAAAAACAATAGATAAGGGTAGGGGGAAGATTAAAACCCCCTAACCCACCCCTCTCCAAAGGCCTGGGCGAACAGCCAGGTTTTACAAACTCGCTAGAATGGGGCCAGGCGAGCTTCTTCCGGGAGGGAGTTCCAAAGGTGCGGTGCGGCCACCAAGAATGCCCTCTCCATTGTGGCCCCCCACTTAACACGGGGGACCTCCTAGAAGACACCCCCGGCAGACCGAAGGAGCCGCTCTGGGGCGCGGAGGGCGAGGCGGTCCCTGAGGTACGAGGGGCCAAGACCATGAAGGGCCTTATAGATCAAAAACAAAACCTTGAACCTGGCTCGGCATGCTATTGGCAACCAGTGCACAGTCCAAAGCACAGGTGTTATGTGGTCCCGGCGACCGTCCCCGACAGGAGCCGGGCCATCGCATTCTGCACTAGCTGCAGCCTCCGAACCAGGAACAAGGGCAGTCCCACGTAGAGCACATTGCAGTAGTCCAGCCTCAAGGTGACGAAGGCATGGACGAAGGAGGCCAGGTCCGGGCCGGAGACGTACGGGCGCAGCCCCAGCACCAGATATAACTGGCGGAAGGCAGCCTTCGCCACCACCCCCACCTGTCGATCCAGGCGGAGATCTGTGTCCAATACCACCCCCAGACTCCGAACCTGCTGAGCTATAGGAGGGCAAACCACCCCAATCAGGGGGGCCAACACCTCCCTCGCTCTCCCCACCACCATCACCTCCGTCTTATCAGGGTTGAGCTTCAGTCTGCTCTGCCACATCCATTCCGCAGAAGGCTGAGAGATGGGCGACGCATATTGAGGAACAAGCCTTGGGATCAGATAGGGGTGGAAGGGAACTGTATATATGGACTACAGTGGAGACCAGGATCAAGTCCATAATATTGGTGTAGGGAGGAGTTGCTTGTCCCCAACTTCAGTGTTGCCCCCAAACCGCAGCAGGAAGAGGATTGAGGCTGAAAGACCGAGGCAAAGTGTAGGTGAATGGAGCCTAAGTTGTAAGCGAGCACAATACGAGAGACTGTACAATGTCTTTACTGTCTACATGGCACGTAAGTTAAGGTGGGAACCTTACCTCTCTCTTTTAGTCCCCTGAAGGTTTTTTGATCCTATAATTACAGACATAATGGATTTCTACAACACTAGATTTACCAAAACGCTTAATAACCTAAGGTGAAAGAGTAAGGCTCTTTTAGATGAGCAGGTCACTGTCACGCAACCCGCTCGCGTGATATTTCAAAATCCCACAAAACAGGATTACATGAGACGGAAGTAGGGGATCACGCACATGAAAGGCGGTCGCGCATTATTTGCCAACCACAAATTAAATACCTTGATGTGCGAGGTATTTCACGCCTTTCACGTGCATGATCCCCTACTTCCGTCTCGTGTATTTTGAAATATCACGCGAGCAGATCGCGCAACAGTGACCCACTCCTCTAAAAGCAGCCTAAGTGACAGTAGTATATGGTAACTGTGTTTGGAAAGAATCAACTATCTGGGGGAGAAGAATTTGATCTCAATAAATTTTTTATCTTAACATCTGTGAAATGATAAAGAGAAGCAGATATTTTATTTCTCAAGTTGTACACATACTAACATTACAAAAGGTTTCTTGTTGCAGCATAAGGATGTACTGTAATACTGCACATTTGCAATTTGAGTTTCCTTCCAAGATTTCCATAATATATTACTACACATTTTGGCAGTTTCAAGAGAACTGTCATATATTAGCAATGAATTATATTTAGGTGGGGGTGGAGCCGTGGGAGAGCAAGGAAATCCTGGCCGGAGCTGGAGTGTGTTGCTGCTTAGAGACTTGAGACTCTACCTGATCCTGGTTGCTGCGGAGGCGCAAAGAGATTGGTTGTACTAGACCCTACAGGCGTCAACAACCCGCATTGATACAGGAGTACTTCATCCCTTATAGGCCCTTGTGGGAGCGGGACACCTGGCCAAGGACAGCCGGGGGGAAGACTTTGAAGTAAGCCACGCCCCTGGAGGACCCCTGAAAGCCGCGCTACCTCGGCATTCACATGGTGGGGGTGGAGCCATGGGAGAGCAAGGAAATCCTGGCCGGAGCTGGAGCGTGTTGCTGCTTAGAGACTTGAGACTCTACCTGATCCTGGTTGCTGCGGAGGCGCAAAGAGATTGACACCTGTAGGGTCGAATACAACCAACAACCCGCATTGATACAGCCCTGTTCGGGACACCTGGCCGAGGATGGCCGGGGGGGGGGGAGGACTTTGGAGTAAGTCACGCCCCCGGAAGACCCCTGAAAGTCACGCCACCCCGGTGCTCGCGTCACAAGCACGCACCGCACGGTGGCACACCTAAGGTCTGCGCACACAAGGGCACGCCCTTGTGCGCACAGCCTTAGGCACAGGCCATGCGAGGGCAGGAACCCCTTGGCAAAGGGGGGCTACCTAGGTTGCATATAAGTGGGAATATGGTTCCTGGTATTGGGGCAGCTCTCTAAAGAGTGAGGGCTTTTAGTGGGGCTTCACAACAAGAGTCCTGAGACTAGTGTGCCCCTATTAAATCCGACGAGAGCCAGTTGGAAGCTTTTGGAATGGCAAATAAACTGATGTTTGATGGCCTTTTGAAGCAGTCTAAGAAGAGAGTGCGCCAAATTATCCCCTCCCCTGATTCGGAGGCACCTACCCTTAAACAGGTTAAATTGCATGATATGGGTTTTGGAAGTCAATTGAATGGAAATGATCTAGCGTCTCCAATTTCAGTCAGTAATCGGTTTTCTGTCTTGGACAGTACCAACAGTCCGCGGATACAATCATCTACGCTGATAGAGGGAGTTTTGGGGGATACGGATATTCCCTCACCAGAATTACACAGTTCCCCCCCATACTATCAAATTGCTTGGGGATCAGTGTGTCCTTATAAAGCAAGCTGGTGGACACACTATTTAAAAGGGACAGCTGAATTAAAGGAGTCAGTGGAAGGGGTTCATCAATATCTGCAGGACATGGCTACTGATATTGAGAACATAATGTCCCATTTATATGTTGTGGCTCCTCCTAAGTTTAAAGCGCCGACTCCAAACATTTGACCAAAAGCCTAGATATACGTTTGGATGGTCCTCCCACGAAAGGAAACAGTACTAAAATACATCTAGTTTTGGGTGAAGGCAGGAGTTTAGTAGTCCAGCCACAGATTCGGCGGATGCTCCCAGACTCTAAGGCCATTTTGTTAAAAATATTTCTGCTCCCAAATGGCATAATGCCTGCTTGGCATTCAAGGTTTTTAATTAGGAGGAACCTGGTTACTTTACTACATTTTAAGCTTCAGATACCAGAAATAGATAAATTTTATTTTCTGCCCCCCACTGACCAGGCTCTTAGGTTGGTTATTTATTTTAGGAAAGAGCCTATAGTTGAAAGGATCGTGGTTGCTAAACAGTTTCTTCAATCTCGAAGGATTGTGGTAGACAGGGTTTTTTCGGCCCTACCTATAGATAATAAGCCTCCGGATGGGCCATCCCAGCATGTTATGGGTTTGGGGGAAGGAATGGGAGGGATTTGTGATAAGGACAGGTCTGACAATATGCCTGCCCTGGAGCCTAAGCTTGGTTTTATCACCACCCCCTCCTCTTATGGAGGAGGATATGGACACAGGAGTTCCCCAGGATCATATCCTGGATAGATTAATGGATCAAGGAGTATCCACAGCACTAGTGGTATTGGAACCCCAGGCTCAAGGGGATCTCCCTAGTGTTAGTGTTCCCACCCCACCCGCACCCCATGATTCAGCTAACGGCCCAATTGCCCATGCCCAGGTTAAACCAATGGAACGGTCCCTCAGGTTGCACTCGGTGCAAACCGATATGTTTCCCTTGTGTTTAAACATAGGTTTGGATTATTTTAGGGATCGGGAAGCAATCTGGGTTTCAGCCTTCCAGTTGCTCACAGAGGCAGAACAGAGTCAAGTTTTGAGCAGGGTAGGAACAATTCAGACTAAACTCCTAAGTATTAACCCGACTGAGGGGAAGCAGAGGGTCTCTGCTCATACCAACGAGTCTGACATCGGGGGGAATCCAATTTGGCCATATGATGGTAGGGATCAGGCTCAGGGAGGCCGGATGGCTCAGGGGGATCAGGGGGCTTGGGAAGTGCCTCAAGTACTAGAGAGCACAGTAGTCTCGCTCCCACAGGGGCCTATAAGGGATGAAGTACTCCTGGGTGAGACTCAGGAATCCAATTTGGGGTCCGTGGACAAAACAGCCCCCTTGGAGGACCTTAGGTCTCAAGGAACTAGAGCCAAATCCCCATCCTCCCTTCCCCAATGACAAAGGATCAGTAGTCCAGGCAGGTCTTTTGGCTCATGGAATATATCTGGCTGGAAGAATAAGGTAGGGAATCTAGGTTTCTTGGAGCAGATTAAGGGTTTTGATTGTATCAGCTTACAGGAGACTTGGATGGAGCTTTTTCTGTAAGAGGTTATGAGGTATTTCTGACTCCAGCAGTGGCTCGCCCGGCCAAAACAACGGGCAGATTTAGTGGTGGGTTGGCCCTTCTGGCGGCAAGATCATTGGAAGCTAAAATAAGGGAGTTAGTTGGATACCCACCGTTCTATATGGTGGTGAGACTGGTCTCCCCGTATTTGTCTCTAGCTTTGGGCAGACGCTGTCTTTCAATCGTTGCCAGATTCTTTTCCCTTGGAAGCAGTTTCTTGCTAACGTATGCAATGGGACGGTGTATTCCCTCCTCCTGTATCAACTATCTTGCTTATGTAATCAATAAACTTACTTCTTACTTGATGGCAGTAGGGGAAGAGCGCGGGGGGGGCGGAGGGCCCGTCTGGTCCATCTTTGTGGGGAGAGTTTCGGGAAGTGACGCCGGCTGATGTGGTGGATGTCCTGGGGTTTGTGAGGGCCACTTGTTGTCAACTGGATCCGTGCCCGTCCTGGTTAATAAAAGCTTCCGGGGAGACGTTGGGGACGGTGCTGGCGAGGGTAGTGAATGCGTCCTTTCGGCAGGGGAGGTTGCCGCCTTGCCTTAAAGAGGCTGTGGTGCGCCCCCTGCTGAAGAAACCATCGTTGGACGTAGACGCGCTCGCCAGCTACCGACCTGTCTCTAACCTTCCCTTTTTAGGGAAGGTTATTGAGCGGGCAGTGGCGCTCCAGCTCCAGGTTCATCTGGATAACATCGGGCTCCTTGACCCTTTTCAATCTGGGTTCCGCCCCGGCTATGGCACCGAGACGGCGTTGGTGGCCTTGGTAGACGACCTCCGCCGGGAGATGGACGCAGGATGTTCGACATTTCTCATCCTGCTAGATCTCTCGGCCGCTTTTGACACCGTGGACCATGGGCTGCTGTTGAGACGGCTGCGTGACCTGGGGGGTCTGGGCGGGACTGTTCTTGAATGGTTCCGCTCATTCCTCTCGGGGAGGAGCCAACGGGTGGTGCTGGGGGAGGAAACATCGTGCCCCCGCGCTTTACCGTGTGGCGTTCCGCAGGGATCGATCTTGTCTCCGTTGTTGTTTAATATCTATATGCAGCCCTTGGGGGAGGTCGTGAGAGGGTTCGGGGTGCGTTGTCACCAGTATGCTGATGATACTCAGCTGTACCTCTCCTTTTCTACTGACCCAGACCCTGCTATCTCGTTGCTATCCCAATGTTTGGAGGCCGTGGCGGATTGGATGCGGCTGAGCAGACTGAAGCTCAACCCAGATAAGACGGAGGTGATGGTGGTGGGGAGGGCGAAGGGGGTGGTGGCCCCCCTAGTTGGGGGGGTTTGCCCTCCTGTAGCTCAGCAGGTTCGGAGTCTGGGGGTAGTATTGGACGCAGACCTGCGTCTGGAGCGGCAGGTGGAGGCAGTCGCTAAGGCTGCCTTCCGCCAGCTTTATCTTGTGCGTAGGCTGCGTCCGTATGTCTCTGGCCCGGACCTGGCCTCCCTCATCCATGCCTTTGTCACCTCGAGGCTCGACTACTGCAACGCGCTCTACGTGGGGCTTCCCTTGTTCTTGGCTCGGAGGCTGCAGCTGGTGCAGAATGCGGCGGCTCGTCTTCTGACGGGGACGGGTCGCCGGGAGCACATTACACCGGTGCTCCGAGCTCTGCACTGGCTGCCGATAGTGTGCCGGGCCAAGTTCAAGGTCCTAGTGATGATCTATAAAGCCCTATACGGTCTTGGCCCCTCATACCTTAGGGACCGCCTCGCCCTTCGCGCCCCAGAGCGGCTCCTGCGGTCTGCCGGGGGTGCCCTCCTGGAGGTCCCCCGTGTTAAGCGGGGGGCCACGATGGAGAGGGCATTCTCGGTGGTGGGACCGCGGCTGTGGAACTCCCTTCCGGAGGAAGCTCGCCTGGCCCCAAGCCTTTTAACATTTCGGCGGAACTGTAAGACCTGGCTGTTTGCCCAGGCCTTTGGGAGGGAGGGTGGGGAGGGAGGATTTTAGTCCCCCACCCATTTATTTATTTTACATGTCTAGCCCTGTTTTATATTTTATATTTAATATTTGATTGTTTTAAAATGAATTTTAGTGTATTTGATTGTTTTTATTGTTGGAAGCCGCCCCGAGCTGCATTGCAGGAGAGGCGGGGTACAAATCTGAAAATAAAATAAAATAAAAATAAAATAAATAAAATTATCTTTATGAAGAAGTGTCTGTGTCTAACATTGGAACACAAGTGAGCAACAAGAGTTCTCAAGCTCTTGCGAACCCAGAGATTAAAGAGTCTATAAACGGGAAGGATCGGGCCCTTGAGTGAAAAAGGAGTTGTCCGTGTGGCAGACTTGAATTAGCCAGAGAGAGAAACTAATTCAAGTGGGCTGTGCGCGAGCGAAACTGAGTCACTCAAACCGGTAAAGTGGGGGTGCGGACCTCCAACCCGTGACAAGGGATCTGGCCTCGGCTAATGACTACGGTCTTAGAACTGCGGGAGCAATACCCAGATGAGGGTATAATGATAGTAGGAGACTTCAATGCTTGTTGGGGTCCCTCACAGGAACTGGAGAAAGGGAATGCCAGTGATTTTTCTTTGGATGCAAATCCCCCAGCAGTGATCTTACGTAGGAGGACGTCAAACAGATTTAAAAACAAATGCGGCAGGCTTGCGACTCCGATTTTTTTTTAGGTCTGTAGACATACTTTTATTGAATGGGGCGATGCCTGGAGATGAGAGGTGACTTCACATTTGTTTCCCATCTAGGTGGGAGCGTAATTGATTATATAATGGTATCTGAAACGCTGCTTACCTCAGTAGTAGATTTTGCTGTGTTAGATTCTACTGATTCTGACCATTTCCCCTTGATTACGTGGATACACAGTCCGCAGGGGACAAGAGATAAGTTAGCTAATAGTCCTGGTCATTGTGGGGGGGGGAGGGGGCAAAGGAAAGTTAAGTGGACCCCCCAGGTTTGTGAGTCAACTAAGGTTCTACTGTCATCCCAGTTTCTGATCCAATTTAGAGGGACATTTTTGGGAGAGCCAGGATCAGTTCTTCAGGAATAAGAGGAGCTGATCTCATGCCTGCACCCCTATCTGGTGGCTCTAGTGATGCAGGGGCAGTGCCAAAACAGGAACTTGGGTTGGCATGATGGGGTTTGTAGAAGAGCAAAAAGGAATTTGAACCGGCTGGGCCAGATGGTGAAAGGAAGTACTAACAACCCCTGGGTGAGGGACCAATTTCTTCTGGCCAGGAGAGAGTACAAGAGGCTTATTAAAAGGGAAAAAAAGGCAATATCAACTTGCATTATGGGAAAGCTTGGTGGCGGCGGCCAAAGAGGGGAATTCTAGACGGTTATGGAAATTAATTAAATCAGTATGGGCAGTGGGTTCTGGTCCAGTCGATATAGCCATTTCAGCTGTGAAATGGGAGGAGTATTATTCTGCCATCTTTACTCAGATATCTGTGAGACTCGTAGAACCTCTGAGTTATACCTTTGAGTCCCTACCGAAATGGGACTCAGTCTCCACGGGGAAAGTGAGTCAACTGATTTCCCAACTTAAGTTAAATAAGGCACCGAGAATTGACTTTATTCCTGTGGAACTCCTTAAAGAAAACATCGATTGGTGGAGCCAGGTGTTGGCAATGTTATTTACTTCCATAAATGAAATTGGGAGGATACCAGGGGCATAGTTGAGGAGTGTAGTTGTCCCAATTTATAAGAAGGGGAACCCATCAGAGCCTGCCAACTATCGGCCTATTAGTCTCTTAAAGCATTATAGGCAAGTTGTACTCTAAATATTTATTAGCCAGAATTCATAGGTGGATTGACCAACAGGAAATACTGGGCCTTGAGCAGGCGGGGTTCAGGAAAGGGGTATCTACAATTGACCAAATCTGGGTGCTGGACCAACTGATTACAAAATATGTCCACCTACACTCTAGATCATATTTATATATTTATTTTGTGGACCTCAAATCAGCATTTGACTTGGTGTGTCAAGAGAAATTATGATCTAAGTTGGTAAATTACCAAATTGACCTGAGACTGTTTCACCTAATTCAGTTACTGCATACAAATACAACTTTGCAAGTTAAAATAAATAACCAGGGGACATTATCACGGGAAGCTGAAGTAAGGAGAGGCATCAGGCAAGACTGTATACTATTCTATTCTATTCAACCTATATCTCAATGACATGAAGGAAGCCCTTGGTGACTCAAAGAATCATCCAGTGGAGATTGGTCCCTATGTGTTCTCGGCATTGCTTTACACCGATGACACAGTTCTAATTGCTAGATCCCCAATGGGGCTGAGGAGATTAATGGGGGCCTTTAGCTTATATTGCAAAAAGGAGCTTTTGGAAATTAATTACAACAAAATGAAAGTTTTAGTGATTGGTAAAAGGCAGTACCAGCATAAATGGTATATGGATCAAAATGGTATTGAGCAGGTCAGTTTTTACAACTATTTGGGGGTCCAAATCTCTGCAGCTCCCTCGTGGAATGTGCACCTCAGGGCTGCAGCTAAGGCTTCTGGGCTTGGAAAGCTGTTTTTTTCCAGAATAAAGGGGGGAGGCGGTTTGGGCCAGCTTTAAAGCTAGTTAAGGCAAAACTGGTCCCTCAACTCCTCTATGGAGCTCAAGTCTGGAGCGTACTACTGTTGGCTGACCTGGAGGTTGAGCTGAACAGGATCCTCAGAGAAATTTTGCAGGCACCCAGATTTACCCCAGTGGTTTTTCTGAGAGTGGAATCAGGAACCAGTCGGATTGCTGTAAAAGCTATGCTGGCTATTTTTAAATACTGGCTGCGACTTCATTTGATGAACCCAAGTTCATTGGCCTCCCAATTGATACACTTTGCTTCTGGCCCCTGGCCCATTAAGATCAATGAGATTTTGAGTTCTTTGGGCTTTTCTAAAGCCTATATTTTATCTTTGCCACATGAAAGGGCATGGTGTGAAATTAAAACACGTGTTCTGGATTTAGAATTACAATCTGAACTTGTGTCCCAAAGAATCTCCCAACTGTATACAGAATTTGTGACTCCTCCCCGAGGAGCCTCCCATTTGACTGATATTAGGATGGGGAATTATAGGATGGCGCTGACTCTGGCCAGGTTTAATGTATTCCCTACAGCCTACATGGCAGGCAGAATGAAAGGGATCCCTCGTGATAATTTGCTGTAATTTTTATGGGGAGTATGTGGAATCACTTGCGCATATTTTATTGGTCTGTCCTTTATACCAATTCTGGAGACGGATTTACCTTGAACCTTTATTAAATCTCCCTTGTCCTTATGTTTCCAAGGAGGTTTTTTTGCTTAAGAACCCACAGGTATCCCTCGGGGTGGCAAAATTTCTAACTCGTGTATATAACCTGAAATTGGAGGAATTAGGAGTATAACCGACTGGGTAGGGTTAAGCGATTATTGCGGGCTTGGAGTTAGGGTTAAAATGGTAAATTATTGCAACTCAATTGGAACGTTTTGTATGTTATTGGTTGTGTATTGTTAAATGTTTGAATTGTTGATGAGAAATAATGATAGCGAAGTTTGGATTTTTTATTTACTGTGTATTACTTTGCAACTGTTATTTTATTTATATATGTTTTTATCTATAGGCATATGTCTCTTATTTACAATGACCTAAGGCTATGTAATAAAATCTTAGATCTGAAAATCTGAGTTATATTTAAGAAAAGAATGTAGTACAATGGTCACAAACTGGTAAAGACTAAAAAACAAACTCCATTTAGAAAAACGAAAACCCACCCTTTCAGGAAAGTAGGGCTAAAAAGATATGAAAGTGTAAGCATCTGCCCACCTCTGACTTGCATCACAGTGGCTGATATCTCTGAAAGGCAAAACAGCATCTACTGTAGATTGTTGGGTTCCAATTCCCAGCAAATGCAGGCTCTGCTCAAGAAAGTGGGTGAAAACAAATGAGATGGACTGAGCCAGATCCTCTGGCCACCCTGTTGCCAGTGGGGAGGGCAGACCCTGGGGGAGGGAACTGTCATCACAAGATTCTCTATGCCAAGGAGTTCTCCACAGAGGGTAGGCTTCCCAGACCACTGCTGCGCGGCAAGATCAGGCCCCCAAGAGAAGCTGCCACCAAACAGCTGTTCAGGTGTCCTGGGGGAATGCACTCACCCAGGACAGGCAAGTGTGCCAAACAGTTGATTGGGGGGCCCTGGAGGAGCACACTCATCTGGGCTAGGTAAGCATGCCAAACAGCTGATCTGCGGGTGGGTTGGGATGAACATTTTCCTCCGAGCCCCCCAACCAGCTATTTGGCAGGCTGGGGTGAGCGCGTGCCTCTGGGCTTGATCCTCACCTCATGAGGGGGCTAGGCGGGGACTAAAAGACAGAAGGGTAGGTTAGCCTGGATTAGCCCAGCTGGGTGAGCCTTAGCCTGTGCTGCCAACCTTCTCCAGACAACGCGTCTGGTAGCAGCCAGCCACCCGCCCCGAGGTGGTAGTGGGCAAATATCTGGTGGCCACCAAACTGATGAGCAGGCAACTCGCAGGCTACTGTGGGCTGCTGTAGGCTACTGTCTGTTTGTTTTCACCCAGTATCGCAACTAGCATGAGTGCCAATAGGGTTTCAATGGTTATGAGGAAAGATCCTGATTGGCAGAGGTAGTAGTTTTTAAAAAAGGATTGAGGCATGCAAGCAAAGCAGCAGGAGTAAAAAATGGCTTACATTGACACTGCATGTGTTTCTTTTATCTCAGTGACTAAAGGAGAAATATTTTAAAAGATAATCAAATTGGGGTAAAGCCTGTGTAAAACGTATGTCACTATCCATAAAATATCTGCATCGGGTACGTCACCTGTCTTGGTTACAAAACCCAGCTGATTTGGCTCACATAGCATCATTTTCAGACCAGAACTATGTGGGGACTGGAATTCGGCATCCACTCTTAGAACGCTGCATCAAGTCTCAGAACTTTTGGGTAGCTATCATATCTCAGCAAAAGCTATGCTACATAAAAGACAAGTATACCAGCCTCTGAAACACATGAAGGGAGGGATCAAAGCAAGTTTGGGAGGAAGAACTAGCTAAGTCAGTTGAACAGGTGCATATTTGGGGAATGTCTCAACTTATGTTCAGAATTAGATACTTTTACTAGCACTGCTGCAGATCCATTCAACAAGACAAACTCTAGTGTGAGACTTTTTAAAGAGTCACCATATCACTTACCCCTACTCAAAACTGTGCCTAACATTTAAAGTAAAACTATTTGTGTTCCGTCCTCAGAAAAACATATATTACCATGCTGCAAAACAAGGTAGAGAATTTCCTTGATAAGAAAAAGTATCAATCAGAACAGCAAAATAACAGTGTCAGAAACTATTAACAGAAAGACAAACACCAAGGTCACTAGTAAGGATGAAACCCTTAGCTGCCTTAGTTACCATACTGTGTGTTGACATAAACCATGCTTAGAAAAGCCATCTGACTAACTGTGGACAAGCTCACTCTGAAGTTGCAACAGAGAAATCTTAAAACACATGGTAAACCAAGTGCATTGTTTGCAGCACACAAGGAAACAAGTGTCTGCCTATTTCCAGTCATTACATTTAAGGTGAAAAAGGACATCAAAGTGGCACGTCTGGCAGAAACTTCAGACGCTATTGTAAATAATTTAGATTGAAATGAGTTTCATTTTTATAATGTATGAACCGCTATTAAACCAAATCACTAATTCAAATGTCAGCAAATTATACATACCAAATATTGGTGATTGCAGTGCACAGTATGGCATGCTTTTCTCATCAGGAGCTCGGGTGAATAAGCTGAGGTTTGTGTACACATCCTGTGTTTTTGAGTAATCCAAGATCTGAGGAGCATCTACAAACCCCCGAAACACACTAGAAGCTCCACCTCGGTACAAGATCAAGATGAATATTGCTTGAAAGATGGCCAGGCAAAGAAGAAAACATGGATTTTCAACACGAGATAAGGACATGGTTTGGGCGTAAACTGGAATAAGTTGCTAAGAACTTAATTCTTTAACAAAGGACAACATGTTAACTTCAGGGATAAGTCTGTGTATGCAGAAGTTCTTATTCTCTTCAGAGGGCTCTGCAAGATGATTAGCATCTTTTGGGAGCCTTATAGGTTTCCATTTTGATTTCATGCAATCTGTACATTATGCTCAGTTCAAAGTTTTAAATGTTAATCTTCTGTGCATCGTGCTTCATTCTTCCCCGACACTCAATCTGCAATATAAGCTAAAGTGCAAAAAAAAAAAAATTACAATAACTCTACCCCAAAAAAGTCTGCAAGTCCTTTTAGTAATCAGTCAGCAGCAACAGTGATTAAATGTCAACTATAAATAAATACCATGCTACGGCTGTGTCTGCATTTCCACCATTACCTTGCCCTGCTGCATGTGGGGAAAAATATTTTAAAAAACCAAAATGCCAGCATTTCAATATTTGAAAGGTTTCAACTAGCATTGGTGAGGGCTCCCATCATCCTCGTAGGATTAAGCTTCCTTCTTCAGTAAATAATCACATACAACTAGAAGTAAATGAGGAGGAGGAGGAGAGATTTTATATTTTTAAGTCTAGCGTGAAGAGGTAGTTCCTGCATTGGTGCCAAATATCAGAGGTGGAGACGAAGTAGTTTAGAGGATATCTTTTATTGAACCAACATCTGTTGGCAAGAATTGTTACAAGTCTGGAGGAAGGGCCCCACGTGCTCCAAATCCTGCATGCGCTCATCATCAAAAGTTGGTCCAATAAAAGATATCATCTGAACTACTTTGTCTCCCTCTTTTATAATTTGAGGCATATATTAGACCTGCAAAGTAAAAGCTCATATTAATTACTTTAATTTCTATTTCTGTTTATATGGCAGTAGAAATGTCAGGGGCCCTACCCACAGTGGCAAGAATTAAGAGAGAGCCAGGGAAGGTAAAACCGGGGGTTTCTGAATTTCCATTAGACAGAACCCAGTTCCCTTGTAGGATCCCGATTATCAGGGTCATAGGAATCCTAAAGGGGCACCGTGACACAGTGCCTCAGAGGCAGGCAGATTCTGGCAGCACCTCACTTCCCCTAGCCCCTTTCAAAACTCCTATTCTTCTAAAAAAAACAAAAAAAACAACGACATCCCACTGACCCAGCACTTACACCCTAAACCACCCACGGGGTGGTGAGGAGTCAGGACTGGGGCAGTCCTGGTGGTGGCTCTTTCTCGGGTGCCAACCCGCAGTTCTGCTATTTAGGGTTGGGGAGGCACCAGTGAAGACTCTCCCTGAGGGGCAGGCGGGGGCCTCTCGCTCACGGGGTGGGAGAGGCCATACGCTTTCCTGTCTCACACAGGTGCCCGGAAGAGAGGAGGGGGTACTAGAGCACCGTGCCTAGTACCTAGGTTTCCATCCCCGCCCCTTCCAAGAGAGAAGCACAAACTCCTCACCTATCGGCGGCGACACGGCTTCCGTTCACCCGCCACCGCCTTCAAGGCATGCCCACTCCCACCCCAAAACCCTGTGATTTGCACAAAATGACATCTGGGTTCGTAGATTAGGACTACACTTCCCAGGATGCAATGCGGCCGAACGTATCTCCAGTTCTTTGGTGCGCTTCATATGTCAGCACTGCATGCTGGGAGCTGTAGTATTCCAGGGCTGTCGTTTCCCACGATCACAGCTCTTCTCTCCTGGTGACTGTGGTAAAGAATGCTCAGCATTTTTTTTTGCCTCTGTGAGAGTCCCTCAACCAGTTCTGTACCGAGCCATTTACCCTGCCAAGCTGTCCCTCAGGCTGGGGGTCAGTACTTACCCAGCGTTACCCGCTGATGCTGTAACAGCATGATTACTATGATGATTAAAATATTTTACAGTGGAAAATGAGATAATTTAATTTTATGGATATATTTACTCAAGTTGTTGATTTTCTATCAGAATGAAATTTGTTTTCATACAAACTCAGTTTTTGTTTCCCTCCATTAGAAAAGGGTGAACATGGAGAAAGGTGAGGGGGGGGGGGGGGAATTCAGCCTTCTTTTTACGTAAAAACATAAGAACATAATTTATTTGAATTGAAATAATTTTGATGTGAACTGAAACAAGATGTTTTCTTTCTCCATGCTCGCACACACAAAAAAATCAAATACAGGATTTTGTATCACTTAAAACGCTCTTTTCTATTAAAGAAAAAAAACCTTTTGGAAAAAAAATTAATATTCTGAAGTGTCGAGGAGGCTGAGGTGGGCAGCCAACATGCTGTGGCAAGAGAATGTTGGGTGAAAGGCATTTTAGCACTGTGACCTCAACCCTGCTCTGAAAAGGGCTAGATGGCATAGTGGTAAAAACACCTGGGATTTCCACAAATGACAGGTCCAGTTATTGCTAGGATAAACAAGACCTGAGGGGATGTGGTTTTGTATGCGGGCAGCTGCTACTGAGAACAGGACACAAGAGCATTTTCTCCGGGATCGATTCAGCATGACAAGGACATTGAGGCATTAGGGCAGAGGTTCCTAAATGGGGAGTCGTGACCCCAAGTGGAGTGATGTTTTATATACTTTCCATGTTCTGTTGCTGTCTGGTGTCAGACGGTTATATTTAGAACTATCTAGATCAAAATGCACTTACACAGGCAAAACAATTGGGAAAACCTGAGCATGCAGTGCAGCAGCTTTAGTGCGGCAAAGGAGTGTTAAAAATCCCCCTTAGATAATTGTGTAAACCCTTCTAATCTCAGGGTGCTTTCTCATAAGAAACGAAGAAGTGACAGACCAATGGTCCATCTTGCCCAGCATCCTGTCTCCGACAGTGGCCAATCATGGTGGCTTGGGAGAAGCACCCAACAGGTCACAATGGGGGACCCATTCCCTGTTGTTTTCCCCCAGCTCCCATCATGCTCCCTGATCCTGTCTGGCTAATAGCTGCTAATGGATCTATCTTCCAGAAACTTACATTATATGGGAGGGGGGGAACTTCCACGATCGCAACTGTGGCTCTGTTATCATGAGAATTAGTGCACATGAGAATACGCTATTCCACTTTGATGCTGCAAGAATACTCACACATGATTGGGTCCCCAAATGCAGCTTTTACAAGGATGGGTGTGCTTGTGGCATAAAAGCAGAATAGCACATTCTCATGTGTGCTAATTCTCACGATAACAGAGCCACGATTGCAATCGCAGAAGTTTCTCACTCACTCCCATGTAATGTGAGAAAGTGACCTCAGTTACACCCATGGAAATCTGGAACACGTTATTGAAGTCGGACGAGTTACCCCAGTTTTACATTTCTTTATTCTGAAATGTAATCGAAGTCTGAACCTTAAGGATTTCTGGATGAGTTCCCACTGTCTAGCACCATGCATAGTCATTGTTATCTGTCCAAAATGAATGCACATTAGGGCAGTTCTGATAAACATACTAGTACTGACAGAGCCGCATGTTGTGAGCTGCCCCGAGATGCCATGGGCATGAGGGGGCAGCTAATAAATGTAACAAAATAAATAAATAATACTATGTTAGTGCAAGTCCTTTTAAGATCACAGCTTTTGTGTACCATATTACCAAACCAGAATTTTCTGTTCCCTCGGCTGACTAAAAATCTCTGGTATACTAGCGGGTGTTTTTAAACCAGCACAGCTGGGTGGGAGAGGGTGTTGCTCTTTGGCCACTGAGTGGCACAGCTGTGGAGCAGCCACTCAGGTGGAGTACTTGGGGAGGGATTCTCCCAGTGTTGTTACCACAGCGGCTGCCTCATACTTCCCCTTCCATGGACCATGGGGGTGGGAGTCGTCCGCTAGGCTGGCCTTTGAAATGGACATGTCCCAGGCATGAGCACTGGAGCACCGAGCTCCCCAGCACTCCCGGCCAGTTCCTGTGCCTTGCAATGGCCGTGTCTCACTCCCCCCAACCCACAGTGCTTATGAGCGGGGCACCTGCCTACTGGTGTGGGTGGCCACCCAGTTCATACGGGCAGGGGATTCATGGCTGCCCATTGCCACACACTCTTTTGGCTTGTCCCACACAGCGCACTCTGGATTTCTCAGCAGTGCACCATAAGTGACAATGAGTGGCTGCTGTGTAACTCACAGGAGTACGCATCCCTCCACACCACCTTCAGATGAGTGGTTGATGAATGGTTCTTGGGTGGCTATGTGTGGTAGCATCTCACTGTCAGTCCCCAAAGTTCAAAAATGTAAACACAAAAAAGTATGAGATCGGCTCCAAAATCTTGAGATTTAAGAGAAAAATAGATTAAATCACGTTTATTTCAGTTGACTTTAAAAAAAACAAAACCTTGAATGCTGGAACTGAACACAGAATGGATCACTCTGTAAAGGCCCTATGGCTTCTCCTGCACTAACTATGAAATATCCATCCCACTGCAGGAGAGTGGATATTGGGCTCAGTGAACTTTTAGCTTGACCTAATTCTCATGCTCTTAAAATCCATGATATTCTGGAGATAGGATGCTTGTGTGTATGAACTGTGAAATGAGCTAGCTCTTAACATTCTTTACAGTGGAAGAATCTTTGTTCATCAACAATTTATTAGGCAACTTGTGATGTACCAAGTTGGCTTAACTTGCAGTTATTTTGGGACACCTGAATCAATGGCCGTATTTAGATGAGATGCTACCATGCAGGTCCACCCATTCCACACGCATCCAAATGCCTGTCTGAAGGTGCTGGGGGGAGGGTGCGTGTTTCCGTGACCCATCCATAGCTACTCACGGACCAGTAAAGGAAGAGCCGAGTTGCTCCATGCGGGGGCAGGTGAACCCGTGCATAGGAAGGGACCCACACACATCCCTGGCCCATGTGAACCAGGCCACCCACCCACCCAGGAGACAGGTCCACTGGCACCATGGAGAAACGGCACCACGATGGCCAGAGCAGCACAGCGGTGACTCGCGAACCAGTCGCCCCACCCACCCCGGTTCGCCCACAGCCTGACCGAGAGACCATCCCCCACACAGGCCACAGCCATACAGGCCACACCTCCACCACATGCCCTGCACTCAAGGGCATGACCTGGGCACAGGAAGAGACCAGGGCCATCAGCCACCTGTGTG
>QEPC01010507.1:246216-276361 GCA_003113815.1 Sphenodon punctatus
TCAGCTGTACCTCTCATTTTCAACTGACCCAGGTCCTGCTGTCTCATTACTTTCCCAATGTTTGGAGGCCGTGGCGGATTGGATGTGGCAGAGCAGACTGAAGCTAAATCCCGATAACATGGAGGTGATGATGGTGGGTAGGGAGGAGGAGGTTCTGGCTCCCCTTGGGGGTGGGGGGGGTCCATTCTCCTGTAGCTCAGCAGGTTCGGAGGCTGGGGGTGGTGTTGGACTCAGGTCTCCATCTGGCTCGGCAGGTGGAGATGGTGGCTAAGGCCGCCTTCCGCCAGCTATATCTGGTACGGAGGCTGTGTCCATACATTTCCAGACCTGACCTGGCCACTCTCATTCATGCCTTCATCACCTTGAGGCTAGGCTACTGCAATGCAATTTATGTGGGGCTTCCCTTGTTTCTGGTTCGGAGGCTGCAGCTGGTGCAGAATGAGGGGGCCCGTCTCCTTACGGGGACTGGGCGACGGGAGCACATAACACCTGTGTTCCGTGCTCTGCACTGGCTGCCTATAGCATACCGAGCCAGATTCAAGGTGTTAGTGTTAATCTTAAAAGCCCTGCACGTTCTGGGCCCCTCATACCTCGGGGACGCCTCGCCCTCCACGCCTCAGAGCGATCCCTTCAGTCCACTGGGGGTGCCTTTTTGGAGGGCCCCGTGTGAGACGAGGGGGCCACAATGGAGAGGGCGTTCTCAGTGGCTGGGCCGCAGCTCTGGAACTCCCTCCCGGAGGAAGCCCACCTAGCCCCAGGTCTGCTGGCATTTCATCGAGCCTGCAAGACCTGGCTGTTCGCCCAGGCCTTCGGAGGGGAGGATGGGAGGGTGAGGTGATCTATTTTTGGGGGGGAATGGGATGATATTTTTAAATGTATTGATGAGGTTGTATTTTTAAAATTGTTTTTATAGAATTTTATTGTGTTTTTGGTTGTTGTAAGCCGCCCCGAGATGCCGTGGGCATGAGGGGGCGACTAAAAAATGCTTATACTAAATAAATAAATAAATAAACAACAACAGGGGCAACACGATCCTGGAATGTAGGGGCCACCCATCATTTGGACCCATGGGGGTCATAGCTACCATGAAGCGAGGGGGCTCAGTTGCACCTGGGGACCCTCTACAAGCAGCCTCAGTACTGCTAGGAACTTTTCAGAGTAGGCACGGGAGGGAGCGGGGTCAACGCTGTGCTCCCACCCACTCTGAAATTTTTCTAGCAGCATTTGGGCCACTTTCAAAGCGCCCCAAGAAGGAACCTTTTAGAGTGGAAAGGGGTGGAGTGCTGGCAGGGCCGGCTCTACCATAAAGGCAACACAGGTGACTGCTTAGGGTGACAAGTTAAAGAGAGTGGCAAAAACGGCAGCCGCCCCTGCCATTGGTAAACTCTGCAACTGGATTGGGGGTGTGAGAGGTGGGGGAAGCTGGGGCCACCTAGGGCGGCAAAAATCCTTGCACCATTCCTACGTACTGGCCTGACTCTGACTGAATCTTAAAACGTCCTTTCTGGTGGGGCTGCTGCCACTCTGGAGTCCTCACTGGGTGGGAGCCAAGACAGCACCACAGGTTTTGCAGGGGGAAACCTAGGCTGACTTTGGGAGGCCACTACCTAGGAAGACCTTGTCCCCTTGCCCCTAAGGGGGTCCATAATTGGAACATGAGCCTGGGCCTGCCATGGCCTCACTATGCCATTGGGTTCCACCTCCAATAGGGGAACACTGCCCTTTCACCCTGGAAGCCTCTCCCGATGCTCAGCAGGCAGGGCATTCAGAGGGATCAGTGGCCCAGCAGACTAGTTGCTTCAGTGTGAGCAGATAATCTCTTCCCATAACCCTGAGGTGAATGAATTCAGGAGGGCACTGTCATGGCTACCGCAACGCCAGGTGGGCCCCAGATCAGCAGTGGGTATCATACCACCAGACGAGCTCTGTGAAGCAGGAGGAGTGGGACTCATCCAGAAAAGCAGCAGCGGGGCCAGCATGTCCCCTCCAACCAGGCTGCCACTGCCAGAAATTGGGTGTGAGTGGTATATATTCCACCCAGCTCCCATGACCCTTTGTTGCATCACCTATGAATAAGGCTAAGAATTTGTCACGGTCATGACAAAAGTCACATTTTTAGTGACTTTTGCCTCCTCCATGACTTTTAAGATCTTCCCATGACTTCCGTGATTTCCCCAAGTTTTTTGAGATTTCCCCCAAACTGAAGAGCAGAGCCAGCAAGATGCTGGTGAGAAGAGCACGCTCAGTGGTGCTGACAATATTTACGGTGTCTTCCTGGCGTTCCAAACCCCTCCCTGGCTGTGGAGACCTGGTAGCATGGCAAGAAGCCGGCGAGAATAGCATGCTGGGTGCCACCAGGTAAAGCCACGGCCTCTCCCTGGAGTTCCAAACCTCTCCTCAGTGTTGTTTCTTGTGGAGGGTGGAGCTTTGGCCATGGTCAAGTGGTGGCACAGCATGGTGTGGTGGCAGGATCAGAGGCAGAGAACGTTACCATTGTCAGAGCTTCAAGAGGTGCCCAGGAGGAGACAGCAGCATTTCCTCTGCCTTTATCCCCTGCTTGGGCTTACAAGCTAAGCCTGGGGCTTTCAAAGGGCTTTACAAGTCCTGGGTTTACAGTCTAAGGCTGCATTCCCATCTGTGGTGGCGGCAAAGGGAAGGGCGAGGGAAGACACAGCAGCACGGAGGAGCCGGCTGACAGGAAAAAAGCCAGTGCGAACGGGGATCTGCCGCAGCTTCTCTCACGCATGTCAAGGTGAATAATCCTACCCTGACATGTGCGAGAGAAGCCGCGGCAGATCCCCATTCGCACCGGCTCTTTTCCTGTCAGCCGGCTCCTCCGCGCTGCCGCGTCTTCCCTCGCCCTTCCCACTGCTGCCACCACCGTCGCAGATGGGAACGCAGCCTAAGGGGTGGGGGGTGTTTTCCGCCTTCTATTTTGTGCTGGGTGGGTTACAATCTGTGCTGGAAGGGAGGGGGCGGAGTTTACAATCTAATCCCTGGGTTTACAATCTAAGGGGGAAGTGTTACAAAATACAATACTGAATAAAAGTTAAAAAAAATTACCCATTAGTTTTCTTCGACTTTTTCTCATTCCTGCCATGACCCACTCATGACTTTTTAAGAAAATTTCCATGACAAATTCGTAGCCCTACCTATGAATAACAGTGACCCACTTGGTTATATCTGACTGCAGGAGAAATGGTGCTTTATTGCATTAATTTATCACCTCATCCTGCTGACATTGCCAGTTCCCTAGTAATTATATAACTCCACGGGCTAATTTCCTATTTCCCACCTGTTTTACACTAGTGCAGCCAGTGAGTTTACTTCTCATTTGCACTACTAGAAGCATCAGGAGCCCAGTTTCTAGTAAAGCATCACAAGCTGTGCTGTGTGTGATCCCCAAGTCACTGGTTTGCTTTATTATAATATAATGTACTCTGAGAGCACTGCTGTACTTACAGGATAAAAAGAGTTGGATTTTTTTTTTACCCAAGCAGAAGGGTACTTATTTATTTTCAGTCAGATCTGAGATTCTGTAGGGAACAGCACAGTCTGCAGGGAAACCTAAGGGAAGCCAGTAATATGCAGAGTTCAATGTTTCCTGCCTCTGAATTCCTACTTTTGCTGTTAATAATAAAATATTTTTTCCTTTATTTTATTTATCTGCATGGTTATAAACACAGAGAGGCACTCGCTGTGCTCTTGGAAGCTAGCAGTTAGAATTCCAACTGCCTGATTACAATCTCCAAATGTTCAAAAACAATGCTCCTAGCCCCCTAAGAAAGTGTCCCCTAATTTTTTGCATTGTATAACCTCCTCCCATTCTGAGTCTCAAATGTAATCCCATCACCACAGACATCAATAAAGACCCATGAATCTATAAAATATCAGTCAGGCGCATGATTCCATCTGCCGATGATACAAACCCGCTTGGGGTCTTGACCCACAGTTTGGGAATCTCTGCCCTATACTATCGCCAGGAGAGATGCACAGTCTGATTGTCTTGCAAGTTTCTGCGATCTCATGAAGGGGCAGGATAAGTGGTTCACACATGTTATTTGGGCAAGAAACAGCAGCTAGCAAAACAAAAGAGTGAAAAAATGGGTCAGTCTTAGGAATTTTCTGCATCAGTCTGGGGATCAAACTAGACCAGTGATCTGGCCAAAATATTTTTACTGCTTCCTGTGCTGCTTGGTGATCCCGTTCAGGTTTAGTGTAACAAGCCTAATACACAGGAAGGCATTCGTTCTTCCCCGCCATGCTCCGCCCACCAACCCCTTCCCCCGTCTCAGTATCCCACCCCCTATGACTCACAACTGTGGCAAACCATGGGAAGGAGAAGCCATTACAGCTGTTTCTTTATTCCGGGCTATGACTCTGGGAGGCGGTCCAGCAGCTGGAAATAACCTGGGGCTTCCCACTCTTCCATAGCTGAACTTGGAACTGCAGCAGGGTTGCATGGTGGCTGCACTCCACTCCATCATGCATACATTGAACCCCACCGTGTGTATGTGCCACCCTATGAGCACATAGGCTGTCTCGGAGGTTGGGTCTCCCTGCACACCCGCCTCTGGGAGGTGGTCCCTCCCTGTGCAACCACAAGGGTTCATACCCGTTTATACCTGCCAGCACTTGGAGGCTGGAAATAGCCTTCTCCTGCACACATAATGCTGAGTTTATTGAGAAAATTGCATACTTTATTGAGCACTTATACTGAAAGTTTTTATTATGATTTTTATTGTGATATTTTTATACGTTTTATTGTGTTTTATGAATTTATTTTGTAAGCTGCCCCGGGCTGCCTTGTGGCAGGAGGGGTGGGGTATAATTTTTTTAAATAAATAAAATGAAGCAGAAGTAAAAACTGAAATCCAAAGCAATCAGGCTTTGCATATTGTCACCACCTGGTTTCTTGCATCCACAGCTTGCAGTGATGTACTGACAGGTAGCAGCGCACAGTTCTATTTGGCTCTCATACCCTGTGGTGCTGGAAATCCCTCTTGGTTCATATAAAACCCCCAGTCAAACATACACCGCTTGTGTCCCTTCCTTAGCATCTTCTGCATTACCAGACAGTAGGGGTGGAAAACATCCCCGCTGGTGAGGACGCTCTGCACTTCCCCAAGTGTCCAAACCTACAATAGGGCAGCAAGCTCTTCTTCAGTCAGTTCACATTCGCTGCACCCCAAGTCACTTGTTTCCCCAAAGAGATTCATCTCTGCCATTGGACTGAGGCACTCCCAATGGCCCCACGGGTATCCTCTCGCTGTCATCAGGGCAGTGATGAGAAAAAACAGCAGGGAAGGTCCACCTTCTGTTAGTCACTGCTCTACGTCTGGCAGTGCCCAAACGTCCAGAAAAGTTGTGACCTCAGTCACATCCCACTCTCACATCCTGTCTGGGGCTTCCCACTCTTCCATAGCCGAACTTGGAACTGCAGCAGGGGTTCATGGTGGCTGCACTCCACTCCATCATGCATACACAGAGCCCCACTGTGTGCATGTGCCACCCTATGAGCACATAGGCTGTCTCGGAGGTTGGGTCTGACAGCTCTCTCTTTGCATCAGGCCTCACCCAAATGTCAGCAAAGGCCACACACACACACCAGCTTCTCTGGGCCCCATACCTTAGGCAATCACCGTACGCACAGACAACAGTCAAAGCCATTTGGCCTTCATAGGCAAACTCACATCAACTCACACAGCTTTCTATGACATTATGACCACTCATGCTCGTTGCAAGCAAAAACTGTTAGTTTCAAAAGATAACAAAATATACAAGTAGCTTTTTACCAATAGGCAGCTCAGCTCCCACATACATTCTGAGCACAGTGGCCTTCACTGCCTTGAAGATCCCACCACCTGCCCATTTCTTAACATGTAGTGGTTTCCCCGTCCCAGTTTTAAAATTCCATACTTCTGTGGTGCTAACATCTGTAACATTTTTAGATGACTTGGCATGTGCACTGACATGCTTGTGGCAGAAATGTCTATATGATTTAATAGCCACCTGGATTGGCAGTGCCGGTGCAGCAACACACACACACACCCCCAGCATAAGTTTTGCAAAACAAAATTCAAACAAAAGCCAGCCTGTAAACAATAGCAGCCTCACACTCATGCTCAGTGCACAGCCAGTCCTGTAAGGACACATGACCAATAGTGGCCAATTGCTGTTCATGTGTGGCATGCAGCCATTCCTAGCTAGACAGCTGTCCAGCCATTTAAGATGTTCAAAACATTTGGTGCGTGGTCTGCAGAGATCATGGAAGCTGGAACTGCAGCCATGGAGATGCATGCCAAGAACTTCCTTGTGCTCGTTATCATGCTCCAGGCCTTCCTTTCCACTGCGGAGCAGAACTGTGAGTGATCCAGCAGATCCAAGTCTTCTGCTGTCATTGGCACAATGTGATGTCAAGTCACAAAAAGGCTCTCCCTCCATCTGTTGCAGAGATAATGGGGCACACCACACTGCGGAGGCAGCTCCTGCTTCGGCGCTGTGCACCTGTCTCCCTCTGGTAACAATGGGCCACGTTGGGGAGGAATGAAGCCATAAAAAGGGAGCTGACGTGCACAGAGAGATACCTGTCAGGAGACACAGCTTCAGTCACCGATACCATGCATAGAACTGTACCCACAGAGAGGCTGGTCTGGGTGAAGGAGAAAAGCACAGACTTCTAGGAAAACATGCTGTCCTCGTGGGGAGATGCTGAGTGAGTCGCAAACTTCAGGATGACCCATTGCCTTGTCCTGCAGATAACCATCGTAGTCATTCTCATCGTAACCAAGCCAAGTACGTGCACTTGAGACCTCGCATCTTCATGAATGTTAGACCCCTTGTCTCTCCCTCTGTTCCCCTTCCTAAGTCTCTCCCCCAGCTCCTGTCTCTCAGATTGTAAGCCCTAGGGGCAGGGACCCTGTCTATTTTATTACTTTGTAAAGTGCCAGGTACACTGCTGGCACTATATAAATGTTTGTTAATAATAATAATAATAATAACCAAGATCCTCAGGCCTTGACTGGAGAAACAGAGCAGTGATATGGTCACCCAACCCTGTGGAGAAGCACGTTGCCATCACCATCTGGAAGCTCGTCACTCCAGACTCCTGCCACTCTGTCATCCAGCAATTTGGCATTTGAACCTCCACCATGGGCATGATACTACTGGAGGTTTGCACAGCCATTGTAAAAGTGCTGCCGGTCCAGATGGCGCAGTTGGCTGACCCCACTGAGGTAATGGAGGACTTTCAGCATATACACATTGAACAGAAGAGGGGACAGAAAAGAAACTTGTGGCACTCCACTTGTGAAATCCTAGGGAGGTGAAGAGTAGTCCCCCAGCACCACCCTCTGAGTTCTACCAGCCAGGAAAATGCGGAACCACTCAAGAACAATTCCACCCACCCCAGCACGGTCCCACAAGGATGTCACCAACATGTTGGTTAATAGTGTCAAAAACAGCCGACAAATTTAACAAAATCAAGAGTTGACCGACCCTGGTCCAACTCCCGGCAGAGGTCATAAACCACGGTCACAAGCACAGTCTCAGTGCCATAACCCAGCTGAAAGCCGGACTGTGAAGGATCCAGAAAACTGATGCTGTTCAAGTGCCCCTGAAGCTGCTGAGCCATCACCCATTCAATAACTGTCCCTAAAAAGGGAAGGTTAGAGACTTGGTGGTAGCTAGTAAGGGAGTCAATGTCAAGCGATGGCTTTTTGAGCAGGGGTCACACCATAGCCTCCTTGAGGCACTCTGGAACTCGGCCCTCCCGAAGGGAGGGATTGACCACCCTCACCAGCAACAACCCCAGCGTCTCCTGACTCGCCTTAACCAGCCAGGACGTGCACGGGTCCAGTTCGCAAGATGTGGCTCTAACTGCCCTAAGCACATCCCCCACATCAGCCGATGACACCCACTGAAATTGATCTCATAATACTGGACAAGTCAAGGCATCCATAATCTCTGGTTCTCCCACCGTATCAAATGCAGTGTCAAAGTCACAGTGAATGCGAGCAATTTTATCTGCAAAATAGCCAATAAACATGTCCCAGCGAACCCTGGAAAACTCCAGTTCCAGGTAGAGACAGGCCAGACTGACCAGTCCCCTCACAGCCTGGAAAAGTTCAGTTGGATGAGACTTCGCAGATGCTAAGATGGCAGCAAAGAAACACTTCTTTGCTGCCCGCACAACCATGGCATAGGTTTTTAAACTAACTCTATGCTGCAATCTGTCATCTTCAGTGCAAATACAGCGCCGCCATCGCTCTAACTGCCTCCCCTCATATAGGGGCAATCAGTGGGAAACCATATCACCATTATCTGCCTACGCCATAGCAAGGATGACTACCTGAACCAGATGGGGTTTTTCTCTGTGGTTCTCCGGGACCACTTGTCCTGGATCATGAGTGTGCTGGTCTAGTGGTCCAGGAAGAACCACAATGCCTGTATCATCCATCAGTCCCCCTTCTTTGGCTGCATGTTCGCTGGAGACTTTGGACCCTCAACAGAAATATGCACTGAGCAGGTGCTCATGAGGCCTGTTGTTCTCAGGGATCCAGCCTACCCCTCTGAAGCCCTGGCTCATGAAGGTATATACAGCATTGCCTGAACCATGGAGCAAAGATATTTTAACCGGCAGCTCAGCACCACCCGCTCTGTTGTGAAGAGAGCTTTTGGGTTATTAAAGCAGCGGTGATCAATTGCAGCCAGAATGCATTTCCAGCTAGAGACTGCTCCACGCTGGTTGTGTTCTCCGTAACATCTGTGAGACCAGTGGAGCTGTGTTGGAGAACACACACACACACACCCTACCTAGCTCCAGCAAGCCAGTGCCCCTGTTCTGGGATCAGCTGACCTGAGCAGAGCAGCATATAGCCAGAGAGATCTAGAACACCTTGTGCTGGCACATCAACCACAATGCTAGCCAAAACACTCCCCATCAATGACAGTTTAATAAGAATGGGTGAACTTTTCAAGTGATTTTTTAGTGTTATCAGTAATGCCCTTAAAATAGTTCCTGTGTGTCATTGTGTTTTTCTCTGGCCCATCCAACTCTCCCCCAGTACTGGGACAGTATACTTTACCTCCTTGGGCCCCCCTCCAATGCTATTTCCTGCCAGGAAGTCTTTCGCTATTGGCTTTTGTGGATTAGTCAGCTGCAGGCCTGAACCGCTGCGTTTCCCATTGGCATTCTCAGGCTACCCAGGTCTGGGAATGCCAACAGGAAGAACAGAGGCACAAGTACAAGTACATGGCCAGTGGACTCCCTACTCCCCATTTTTAGTGCACCCGGCATTCCCTCTTCCCTTCCCTTTCAACCCCAACCCCCAAAGCGGCTTATCGCTATGCCATACTTCCATTCTCCACACCTCACCCCTTCTCTCCCAAACTTTCCTCCTTTCCAAGAAGAAGCATGGAAACCATGGATAATGAAAAATTAAAGAACTTTATTTTAAAAAAACTTAAACTGTTTATTCTTGTGCCTGCTTCTTTTGGGGGCAGCTGGGCATGCTCGCTTGGGTGGCAGGACAACATTTTACCAATCCTCCTCCTGCAAATCCGGCTGTGGAAGATTGTTCACGGAAGGCAAGTGGGAATGATTGGTGGGTGGGAAGGTGTGCCTGGCCCAGGAACCGTTCCCTGGCAGGAGCACAGTGCAGAGAGGCCTCGAGTGCTTTCCTGGAGGGTGGGGGCTGTGTGAAGCATAGGGGGAACCAGGGCGAGTGGGCGAGTTCCATGTAGGGGGCAGAAATGACCAATGGGGGTTAGGAAATGGCACCTGCGCTTGAGCAATAATGCTTGCAGTCACAGCAGCAACATGCTCCTGCAGGGAGCTCTGGAGCTGAATGGATGGGACAGGCTGCTTTGCATCTATGCTCACTCATTTGCCTTCTCCAGCATACTGTCCACCCACTCAAACTGCTGCCAGAGGTGGGCCCAGTGCCTTTCCTCATGCAGGCAGTGCAGGTGGGCCTAGGCAGTCTTACATTCTGCAGCATTATGCAGTAGTTGCATATGCTCCCTGGCCATACCATGAATGGCATCATGGATCTCGTTCACCCACTGCATGGTCTCCCTAGGCAGGTCCCTTGCCAATCCTCCCTGCACCACTGGTTGCAGACAAGCAGATCCTGATTTTGGTGGGCGCTTGTGGCAGGGGGTTCCGTCTGCACCCGTTGTACTGGCAGACCTGTAGCAAGGCAACAAGGAAAGCCATTATTTATTTATTTATTTATTTTATTTTATTTACCCCGCCCTTCCCCAAAGGCTCAGGGCAGCTTACAACAAGAACACAAAGGGGGAAAAAATTGTAAAAATACAAAATAATACACTAAAATTCTCTACAAATTCCTACTCTCACCTTCCCCACAAAACCCCACTCAGTCAATCCCTATCCCCACCTGCCAAAAGCACTGCCAAAAAGAAAAGTCTTACACCATCTCTGAAATATGCCCAAGCTTGGGCTCTGTCGGACCTCTGGGGGAAGGGAGTTCCATAGTGCTGGGGCAGGAACCGAGAATCCCTCTCTGTCATACGGACAGATTGGCCAGTGGTACCCACATGAGGGTGCTCCTGGCTGCCCACAAGGGTTGCTGTGGTGCGTGGAAGGAAAGGTGGTCTTTCAGATATATGGAGTCCAAGCCATTTAGGGCCCTAAAGGCCAAAACTAGCACCTTGGATTGTGGCTAGAAAAATATGGGAAACCAGTGCAGCCTGTAGAGCACAGGTGTAATGTGCTCATGGCGACCCGCCCCTGAAAGGAGCTGGGACGCACATTCTGCACCAGCTGCAGCTTCTGAAGAGTCACAAAGGGCATTAGTTCAGACCACCCCACCCACCTTCCTGCTCTGGTGTTTCAGGCCCCCACCTGCCCAATTTTCAGCCCTCCACCCATCCGGAAGGAAGTGGGAATAAGTACCTTGCTTATGCTTCTGTGGGGAAGTTGCTGTGGCGGGATTCCAACGCCATGCAGTTCTCCTTCCGCGATCACTGTAGAGGAGTGAAGAACATGCAGAAATCAGTCACCTCCATTTGTGCCCTCCCCAATGACTGCCATTTTGTCTGCCATTTTGTCTTACACACACACACACACACACACCCCAACCTGCTGTCCCACCTGGTGCCTTTCCTTCCACTGACAGCCATGGTGCCTTCCCCCCCACTTCCTACACCTACCATTCCCATCCTGTGGAGCTGTTTCCCAGCGATTTTTCTGCTCCTCCTCCACATTCTCCTGGCCGCCTGTCAGCACAGTAAACAATAAACAACATAATTAGATAACAATAAACGGAATGACCCTGCGTTTATCATGCAGCTGTAAATGCAAACATCCCCCCACACCCTGGTGCATTAGTTTACCATTCTCCTCCACCTCCGCTACAAAAGTGGCATCCATGTTCTCTGTGCCCTTGATCAGAACCATGGGTGGTTACTCAAAAAGGGCTGGCTCTCAAGCTCGAGGGGATTCACTGTGAGAGTCACTATGTCTGTATCCGCATTGACCTGTGCTGGCTCCAGGGTAGGCACGCACATGGAAGGATGTCCGCTGGTGGTCATGGCTTCCGTGGTGGGACTAGGAATGGTTGCAGTGGGAGCAGTTGCAGTGGGAGTGGTCAGTCGAGGAGCCACATCCACCCACTTCTGGCCCCTTGTGAAGGCATAGCCATAGAGGTGCGATGCAACGATGGCTCCATCCGCAGAGAGGAATGGGTCGAAGACCTCGTAACAGGGCGACGTTTGTGATGATTGTCCCACATCTCTTTGTATCTGCACCTCAAGTCCTTGGCCCACTCTCAGAACTGGTTCACGTCCTGGGTGTAGCCCTGCTGCACCATTTGGCCTGAGATCTCTTGGAACACCACCTTGTTCCTGAAGCATGTCACCAGGCCACATTGGACCTTCTATTCCACCCATAGAGCTATAAAGGCCTTGATCTCTTCCTCAGTCCAGGGAATGCAGTGTTGCCAGGCGGATGGGTAGGTGGAAAGGAACTGGATTTCACACTGGTGGTAACAGTGCTGTCGATTTGAGCCATGGCCCTGGTGACCGTAATGGTAATCCTCCGCAAGTTGTTAAGGAGAATGCAGTGACTTGGAAAAAGCAAGTGTCGGGCACATACTGCCAACCAGGAAGAGCTGGGAGAATGCATGTTTTAAAATGGAGTAGTGGGCTTTTAAGGCAGATGTTACATGTGTGCCAGTGAGAGGGAGAGTGGAGAGAGGGGCTGGAAGTATTCTCTACTTGGAACGCTCTAGGGTCTTCACCCACAACTCTGTGGTGCTGGCAGACCTGCACATGCGGAGGCTGGATGCAAGCAAATTGACTGGAAGCAGACACGTGGGCACACATTAGCCCGCATTTGCTGGCATGGCACCTTGTGTGAGCTACCATCTTGTTTGCTAACACCCTTTGATCCAAATTTATAGCCACGACAAACCAGAAGCATACCTCAGTTTTCCACAGCCCTTGGCTGCAATTCTGAACCCACTGAATTCAATGGCAAAACTCCAATCAGTTTTAATGAGTGAAAAATTGCACCCTTTATCCCTATATGGCCAAACCAGAACTCCTCTTCCAAACATCCAGAGTCCAGATTATGAATTTATGGCTTCTTCAAGCCAAACTGAACAACTGAGTCTGTTTGAAGGTTATCAATTCCCCTTCTAAATGTTACCTTTGAAACCTGGGGCTCCTTGAATTAAAAGTTAACTTGATTACTTTTTAAAATAAATAAATAAATAAATAAATAAATAACTGTCTCTGCTGAAGCATGCCAGGGAGATGATGAGCGTTCCTAACATCATCTGAACTCAGCTGCACTGCGGGGGGAAACAATGCTAGATTGGATATTTAAACACCAGGCGCAGGGCTATCTTCACAGCCAAAGGTCTGTCTTTCTCATTTTCATGCGTCTGCCTGAGAAATTAAGCCAACGAATAAAAAAAAAAATTGCAGGCAAACATGATCTTCAGCAGAGCTTGAAATTAAGTTTGTGCAAGGGACTGTGGACATCTCAGGGGGGAGGGGGAGGGGCGTCAACCTCTCCCACCCCTGAAGTGTAATTTCACCTCGAATCAGCCCTGAACGTGATGTGAGAACAAGAGAAGTACCTCACATTTTAAAATAAGGTACATTCTTTTTCATTCCCTCTTTTTCTCCCCCCATGGGATTTGTACCAGGCCTTTCCCACTGTTGAAAAACAGCAGAGTGGTTAGTTAGCTTAATCTCAGGAGGACTGCCCAACAGATAGCCAAGCCCTGGCTTCTTAATTAGTAACTTGTTCCATTAGGGGTGTATTCCCACTGGATGTTCCTAGTAATACGTTTTATACCCATTCTTCATTGTTGTCCACACTGTGATGAGAAGGGGGTTCTGGCTATCGGATTTGGTTTTTGGATTCAGCACTAAAAATGTCTCCAAATGGATTTTACTTGTTAGTTTTGTTCCCTGGATTTACCCCCCTCCACCAGCTTCTGATCAGCGCAGTCATATGTTTGCAGTAAAATCTCAGTCCTTTTTGGAAAGCAGAGGAGGGCCAAATATGTGCTCATTGCAGAAGGAAAGTGCAAACAGCAACTGAAGGCTTGCTTGCAGTAGAAGCCATCCCTGTACTGACATTTGTTCTTCCATTGGGAATGCATGTGCATGCACACACGCATGTGTACACACGTACACATGTGCAAAAACACAGAGTGGCAGTTTCCCAGGCTGTGCAGGCAATACCTACAGTGGTTTGAATCAGGGATATTGATATTGATCTGCTGTTGACTATCGATTGATTCTGTGTCATGACACACCTTTGTGTCATGTCAATTTCAGTTTTGCACGTCACCAGCCTTCAGGATCAGAACAAGCTGGTGGAGAAATCAGAGAGATTTAGACAACACACCCATGTTTCCCTTCAGTCTTCCCCCACAGCCAATGGAAATTCTATAGCATTTCTGCTTGTACCTCGCTCATGGTACTTGCCCCCTGGGCACCAGATGAAGATTGTCCTCAAGAGGTATCATACATGTGTAAGTGCTCAGAACAAGGAAGGCTCCTGTCCAGAATGCATTCATCCTCTGCTATGGTGTCACTGCATTTCTTTCGGAAGGAGGCCACTGCTTTCATTGTAAGTAAGACAAATTGTATACTGTTCTCTTCCATATCATGTTTAATAATGTTCAAGTACCAGCCGTTATAAATAAGTAACAGTTAAAAATGACTGTGCTGACATTCTCTTTTTCTCATTAACATTATTTTTTGCTTTTACAACACAGGTTAAATAGCACGGGTGGAATTTTAGAGACTATGACATTTGGGGACTAATAAGCTGGACAGAGAGAGGTGCTGCAATGTCTTCCCCATGCAGGACTGTGCAAGCAGGTTATTTCTCACCTGCAGCTTCAAGTCTGCACCTCGATCTTGTTCGGCAGCATGACACCCCTGCTATTCCAGGCCTTCTTTCCACACACAGATCTACGTGTGCCCTTTAGTCCTAACCTGCAGCGCCCCCTGCTGTTCCAAGACCAGCCCCCCCGCCCCCATCCTACCCCACCCCATCCCTCTACCAATGTCCCAACTCCCTCACTCCTGTCCTGCTGTTCCACGCCGGGATCTGCCAGTGTTTCCTCAGTCCTGACTTGCAGCACCCCCTGCTGTTCTAGAACTGGGCTCCCACGCTCAGCCAATGCCCCTCACTCCTGTCCTTCAATTCCTCCGGCTGTACACCAGGCCGGAGCTCTCACACAGCTCTGCCAATGCACCTCCATTGTGAAATGAAGCACCCCCTCCTGTTACTGGGTTTAACACTCCACTCCCTGAACTCTGCCAATGCATCTTAGGGTACAGTCCTCTGCAATTAAAGTCAGCAAAACTCCCATTCACTTTAGCGGTGGAGGATGCTGTCACTGTTTCTGAACTCAAAACTTTTATCCTCCTGTTCTTGGTCTCTTTCTAAAAGAAACAGTTAATTATACTGGATTCTTCCAAACACCCCTGAAAGAATGAATGGTCTTGTGGCTGGAGGCCCTAGGGTAGGCTGCAGGAAATCTGGATTCATTTCCTGTCCCTGTCATGGACGTCCTGTGGTCCTTCATTGAGTCACTTAGCACTCAGTGTAGTGAATCTTAATATGTAAAATGGGGGCACTATTGTAATAACGCCTTGCCACACAGGGGGTGTTTTTGAGAGTGGATCCATAAATATCTCTGAGGTGCTTGGTTACTATGGCGATGGGGCCATAAATGTAACTAGCTACCTATTATACTCCAATCAGCTTTATTGTTTTAAGCTACTGCACTTTAAGGACCCTTCACAGCCTTTCCCCACCCTGCCTGTCATCTCACATATTCTCCCAGGCAGGTGACTCCCACTCTGTTTTGTCAGTGATGGCACCAACTGCAATTGCCAGCCTGTTAAACGTGCTGACAGACAACTTTGTGCTTCCTCCCAGACAGTCCCTCATTCATGGGAAATACTTGCTATAAACATCCACAAAGCCACTTCCCTGTCCTCCCTCAAAGCCACTCTTAAAGCTTGCCTTTGCCGTGATGCCTAAAGTAATGCTGAAAAGGGGGCAAGAGGTGTGCTATGACTGACCACCCGCATTCAGCACCTGGATTACAGGGAAGCCTGAGTGCGCCTTTTTAGGGCACTCCTACCTTTGACTTTTTAAAAGGTGCTGGGGTTTGTGGGCATCATTTGCCCTTCCCCACAACCCCGCTCTATTTAGGGGCCTCCTCTCTCTTTCACGGGGTGAAAACAGACACGCACATAACACTGCTTTAACATTTCTTATGCACTTTGCAGGGTTGTATTGGCACCCTATGCAGCCCTGCAACATGCATAAGAAATGTTAAAGCAATGTTAAAGCGGAGCTAAGGTGCATGTCTGTTTTCACCCTCTCTCTCTTGAGCTGACCAGCCCTGCTGCTTTGCGCCAAAAAGAGGTTTGGATGAGATGGGACAACATTCATTTCTGAGTTGTGTTGGCTGCTCTATCAGTGGGTTGTGTTCACAATCCCAGTGTTGAACTTGATCGTCATCTATGTCAAACTGCTCCTGCGTGTAAAATCTCCCCCAAAGTGCAGAGATGCAATAATTTGTGCAATCCCCATGTGTGCTGAGGGATCTGCTACAGGCAGTTTAGTCTCCAATCCCATAGTGGGATCTGAGGGCAGAGCCAGGGAGCGTTACTTATGGTGGCCCGGGGTGGGCTACTCATCATGGGGTGTCAGGAGGTGGGGCTTGGTGTTTTTATAAAGTCATCCCCCATGAGTGCCAGGAGGGGTGTGTGGTTGAACTCCACTGGCTCACACCTAACCCCGTTGCTTCATGGTGTCATGACGCTTGGGAAATGGGCATGGGCATGTCAGAAAGGGGCGTGAAGCAGCTCTCCCACTGTGTCCCCTGTGAAAGTAATTCTGCCAGTGCTCTTGGTCCTGCCCCATATGTATCCTCACAACTCAAGCATCACTGACTGGCATTGTCTCAATATTTCATTTTGTTTCTCCCTTGTGTGTACTGTATCACTGTCTAGCTTTACCACAGGGTGCCCCACAGCAACCACCCTGGGCCCACTCAGTGGCCCCCCGTTTTATCAGGACAGCGTGTGGGGACCCCACTGTCTCCCTGTGGGGCCCTAAACATGGCAATTTCTAGGGTCCTGTAAAGGGTGGTCCTGAGGGAGTGAGGCCATGGGGGAGGGGTGGGGCCACCTTGGGGCCCCACATTTTATCTTCACCCTGGGCCCCATAAATTCTAAGGCCAGCCCTGGTTGTATCTTTCTAATGTCCTGTGCAAAAAGGATGAAGAGCATTTGTTTTCACTGCCACAGAAGATAGAACAAGAGAGGTCAGGCTCAAATTGCTGTGAGGTAGATCCTGGTTAATTATTAGGAAAAACTTCTTAATTGCAAGAGCAGTTGGGCAATGGAACAGGCTGCCTAGGGAAGTTTTGGAATCTCCTTCCTTGGATGCTTTCAATAACTGCCTGGACAAGCATCTGTCTGCGATGCTATAGGTATAAGGCATCCTGCCTTGGAGCAGATGATCCTTGAGGTACTTTTCAACCCTACAACTCTATGATTGTAAGCCCCTTGGGGCAGGGATAATTTCCCTTCTATTTGTTTGTATGTGTGTGTGCCAGATTTCTAGCAGACATAGGATGGCCCCACATCTAGCGCAGTGGAATTCTCATCTGCGACTGGGGCCCCTAGGTACAATGGCCGTCGATACAAGTGATAATAATAAGGAACCAGATTCTGGCATCTATTAACTAGAAGCCACACCTCCTGATCCTTCTGGCAGTGACTGCTAGCAGAGGGGCAGGCCCTCCACATGTGCTACTGGAAGGTCTGAAATTAACCCTTTCATTTAATTTCTCATGTCTTGTTTTTTTCACTAAGAACACGAATAGCAGAGATGCAGAAAATATCACTTTCTCCTTACAATGCTTGTGGGAGGCTGGCATTGGAAAAAGGGATCCCCCTGACCACCTGAGAGGCTGGTGACCTCTACTTGCTTGCAAATGGGCTTCCTGAGCCACGCTACTGCCCTGGAAAGACTCCCTCTATGGGTGGAACAGCAGCTCAAGTCTTCATGGCCCATTCAGCTCTTTGCTTCCCAACTGTGACTGCCAGCTGGGACGTAGGATGGCCCTGGGTTTGTAGAGTGGGACTTCAGCGACCTAGCTACAGGGCCAATGTGTGTGTGTCTGGGGGTATTCTAGTGTGGAGACCACCTTGACACTGTAGACTGCCCTGAGAGCCATGGTCCAGTTCTTTGAAAACCCGCCCCCTTGGGGGAAGGCAGGGATGTTGGAGGGGTGGGCAGCAGCAGTGTCAGCAAATTCACCTCCCTCATTCTCTCTTCCTGCTGACAGAAATCTCCAGGAGGGGTTACTGCTTGTCCTTTGGGGCAACCCTGTTGCTGTCATGCCACTGGTTCCAGCAAAGACCTGTGAAGCAGAGACAGCCTAGGATCTATGACTGGGTTTAACTCCTGCTCTGCAACAGGCCTCCTGTGCAATCTTGGTAAATCTCTCACCTTACTGTGCCTTAGTTTCCTATTTAAAATAGGGCTAGTGGTACTTCCCTTACCTGGCAGGGCTGCTGTGAGGATGATACTGCCGCATGAAAGTCTATCAGTATCTATGCTTTGGGGAGGGAGGGGCATATGGGCTGTTCTCTATTGGCTCCCTCATACCTTTCCTGTACATGTGACTTTTTTTTTCTGTTTTCATTTTCCATCCTGACCATAACCCTGTTCCCACTGAAGAGAATGGGGAGTGTTACTCTACCAAATCTGATATCCATGGGAGTGGGATGAGTGCCAACATCTATTCTTCAGACAAGGTCATTTCTTGGAAGCTTCCTACAATCCTTTGTGAGTGGGGTGTTCCCACGTGAGGTGTGCAGGTTTACTCCAAACTGAAGCTGTTGAAATATGTATGTATGAGTATCATCCATGCCTCACACTTTATGCCTCTCTCTTCCCCATTTAAATTACTCCCCTCATTACTATTGTTTCTAATTACTTTGCTGATTTAAGACACCCATTAAAAATCCCCTCAGGGAGCATGAAATCTATGACATTTCTGCAGTGAACGTAAAATCTGTTCTTTTCCCCCCTTTGAAATTCAGAAGAGTTCAGGGCGTCAGGGAAAAAGATTCTTCTCTCCATAAACATGCCAGATGATCCAGGCTAATAAAAGTGGAATAGGCAGAAAAGAACCATAATACAAATAAGCCAACAAATAAATAAGTCTCTCGCTATCCCATAACGTTTTTTTAAGGGGTGGCTGGCTCAGTTGCCACACATTATTTCCTCCTTCAGTTCCCCCAACTGTGGAACACTTCAGTGCGTTTGGAAAGCCTGGGTGGATTTGCTTTTTATGGCAAGAGTGAAGATGATCTTCAGAGAACGGTTTTGTTAAGGTTGAACAAGGAATCTCTCTATGGAAGTCTGAGTGAGAGTTCCCTACCACACTATACAAAGACTTGTGCTTTAAAGCTGTCAAAGCTTGGTTCCTAAATGCCCCCTCTTTCTTTGAGTCCATGCTAGTCTGTCTGGCTAGTTCCTGTGGTTGCCCTGGTGAACTCTTTCCTAGTTGAAAGAACAAAAGTTGCTTAGCACTAGGTGCTTTCATTCCCTTCTGTTCACACTGCTACACATTTCTCTGAAGATGTGGTTTAAAATGTTCATTCCGTGTCACTGTTGTGTTGTTACCATTTATGGTCCCCATACCTAGTTGCTTAAGGTGGTTTCTTGATGTGTTTGTTCCCTCCTCCTCTGTTACACTCACTATCACAGACAGTGGCTAGGGCTCCCTGTTTCTGAGCACTGTCCAGTCCTTAGAAACCAGTTGGTTTTTTGGAGTTTCTGTGTTGCCAAAGGCAGTTGATTAACTCAGACGCCTCATGGAAATACATCTATAGCTCCAGTGCTGGGTTAATAAAGCCAGCTCAGCTGTCATCTCTACTTTCCAATCAATGCTCAAGAGGGTACATGTCTAGACGTGTCAAGGAGCACTGAACCTATAACATCATCTGCCTCTTCCTGTCATGGGAGAAGGCCTTCATCGAAAGAACTCAGCACATAGGGTGCTGAAGGATTTGACACTCCGCAGCCTCCGATATCAAAACACGGAACCCCAAATTTGGATGGTCCCTGTTTTTTTGCCAGCTGTTCAATTTGTCACATAGGCATTCAGATACCTAGCTGATGTGCCTCAGTGCCTCCTCCTGCTTTGGGAAGCTCAATTACAGTCTCTGCCATGGACACCCCCCAGCTCTGAAGACTGAGATGTGTGCACTATGGGCAAGAGTGTCTGAGAGTTAGAGCTGCCAAACCTCTTAGAAGAAGGCTTCCTCTGGTGGAATTAATTTTGAAGCAGTTGTGTCTTTTCCCGATGAGGATGGACTTTTCCATTGTACAGTAATGCCACAAGACCACATTCCTTTGAACCTTCACAGTTTGTGACACACTTTCGGAAGCTCAGGTTTCATGCCCTCACACAATATCTGACTTCAGCAGATATTCAAGGGCCTGGGGCCAGCTCACTGAGTTCTGTATCCTAGGCAAGTCTGGCTGTTCTTCCTTCAGATAAATGGCACAGCAGGGATTTTAGATTGTTTAGCCTACACGGGCTCCTTCAGTGAAGGGGTAAGAAGACAAAACCCAGAAGAGTTGTCCTGTCAGTCAAATAGCCAGTGCATAAAGTCAGAGATGGAGCTGGAGCACCATGGCAGCTCTGTTGCTATTTATTCATGGCTTTGGGGGCAGTTGGAAGCTGATAGATAGATAAAGCTACACCTGGGACATTGTCTTTCTCTCTCGTGTCAAAGCTGAGCAGAACCAGAAGTGGGGGATGCTGCTAACATAGTTCTGGAGTAAGTGCTCCCCATTGGCCCTGCAAAACAAAACAAAAAAGAAATACAGTGAGTCAGGTAGGCAGGGAGACAAAATGCCCAGAGATTACATCCAATGCTCTGTGTCAGAAGACCCTTTTACAAAAGACCTCTCATTCTCTCTCAGTCCCACTGTTCCACAATATGGGCCACAGAATTACTGACCATAAAAAATAATCAGGCAAGAGAACAAGTTTCCAAGGGAAATTATAGATTCCCCATCACTGAAGTCTTCAAAAGGCCGCTTTTAGACGTACGAGGTGAACACACTGCATAAAATTATGCTGCGTGTAAATATGCTGCATGTGGGATTTAGACGTGACATTTTGCGTGTTAAAGCCAGTCGCGCATTCTGTTAAAGCCGTGAATTAAATACCTCGACACTGAGTTATTTAAACTGCTGCTTTAAAAGAACACGTGGCTGGTTTTAATGCGCAAAATGTCACATCTAAATCCCACATGCGGCATATTTACACGCAGCGTGATCTTATGCAGCGTGTTCACTGCGCCCGTGTAAAAGTAGTCAGGTTAGGTAAACATTTGACAGGAGAGGGGTATGTGTTATTGGTTCAGCTAAGGAACAGAGGAGTGGACTAGATCAGTGTTTTTCAAACTTTTTAGACTGTGCTAATCTTCCTTTTGTGTGTGGTACTCAATGCTCCCCACTACACATGAACACAGACCTTATCCTGACCCCTCTTTCTTCCACTTCTTCCCTCCCTTTTTCTTCCTGCCCCTCTGTTCTTGCAGCCACCAACATTCCCCTAGCTCAGAATGACTGAGCTGAGGAGATTTCAACAATGGGTTGTGGAAGATTTTCCACGCAGGGTTGTCCACTTTTGGAAAATTAATTGTGATTGGTGGCTGCCTCCATTTTGGAAATTCCCTCAGATCGGCCATTTCCATTTTGGAAACTCCCCCAAATAAGCCAGGTGAGGAGTGGGGAGGGGTTTGGAAGGCTGTCCCTTCTCATACCTCTCCCAGGACACATCCCGTACTCCCCACATTGAGAACAATCCTTCTAACCCTAAAATACTATAGTGATGTGAAAACGGGACTATTGGTGCATCCCTTAACTATGCTATTGTTTTGGACATGTGCAAGGTTTGAAGATATTGTTAGGTTCCATCTATCTCACAAAGTGAAAGGCTGACTCTGATACTCAAAATACTCCCTCAGTACAAGTTCCATGCACTTCCCCAGAGTGCTTCAACGATTAGTATGACAGTGTTCTAGCTAAGCTAAGGGGCCAGCTGTACAGTAACTGGGACCCCTGAACATGGCTGTAACTCAGCCGTGGAGAGGCTTCTGTTCTAGTACCTAGAGTACATAGCAGGGTTTAAAAAAATCAGCTATCCAAGGTGGCTGTCACATTGCTATCTGACTGCACAGGCAAGAAAGAGGAGGGGAAACAGCCATGCTTTGTTCTGTGCTTAAGAAGGGTTATTTATGTAGTGTGTCTAATCAATACACAGGCCTGGAAGGGAGATGGATGATATTAAAATGTAACTGCAGATAACTCAGAGGAAGTTCTTACATGCACGCTGTGGCAAAATGACACACGCCTCCTGCAAAGGGAAAGAAATAACTTGGTGTCAATGAGGCAGAAGAGGAGACTGAAAGATTTTTAGGAAACGGGCATGCACTTTAACTCCACTTTAACACTGCTTTACATTTCTTATGCATGTGCAGGGCTGCATAGGGTGCCAATACAGTCCTGTGACATGCATAAGAAATGCTAAAGCGGAGTTAGGTGCATATCTGTCTTCACCCTTTGTCCAAAAAAAGAAAAAAGCAGTTCCCTCACCCCCGCCCTCCAAGTTGTATTTCCTTTAATGTATCATGAATGTCCAACCATGTCATCCCCTGGCTTTTCTGCAGGGTTTTCAGCTTTCTGTGTCTCTCAGGGAGGTGGATATGAAGCTTCCCTACAGCCTTACTCTCAGTGCTGGATCAGAACAAGCCTCATTCATTTCAAAAGACTTGCAAATTGCACCAACTCGGCACTTTGAGGATAGCGCTGTTATTCTCTTAATTGAAAGGGCAGAGAGAGTTGACTACTTAAAAGAGAGGCATATGTGTGCATGGGCGGTGTGTTAATAAAAACAAATCAAACAGCAAAGAGTTTGATAGAGTCTGGATAAAAACCACTTCCCCTCTTTAGTGATCATATAATCCTTATCAATCCTACCAGCTCTCCAGTCATGCACATAGGGCGTTAACAAATGAGGCAATAGCCCACACCAGGCGGGTGTCCACCTGCCCATTTATTAGGTGTTTGCTCCCACCCGCCACATGGCCACCACCCACCAGACATGGAGCCCCCCCCCCCCTCCCCATGACAGGATCCCAGAGAATGCAGAGCCTGCTGTGCGGGCAAATGCAGGCCAACATGTGCCCACCTGTCTGCATGCAGCCTGCTCACGTTCAGGTCCTCCAGAACCACAGAATCATGGGCAAAAAGCCTAGAGTGTTCCAAGGAGGGACCACTTCCAGCCCCTCTCATGCTTACTGTGTTGAAAGGTGGCTGGGAGACCATGGAGGAGGAGCCAGAAAATCACCAGGAAACCGGACCAGAGAATGGGAATGGTAGGCACAAGTGTGGATGAAGGAGACAACATGTTGAGCTGGCGGGGGGAAGGTAACATGGCGGCCCGGTGTGGGGGGCATGGAAACATGGTGACCAGGCATGGGAAATGGGTCAACATGACATAATGATGGCAGACGGGGTGAGTCAACATAGTAGTGCAAGTGGCAGTGGTTGATTTCTGTATGTTCTACGTTCCCTACGGTGCTCGCAGGAAGAGAGCCAAATCCCACCACAGCAATCACTCCAGCAGCCACAGAGGCCAGGTAGTCACTCCCACTTCCCTTTGGTGGCCCTATGAATTGGGTGGGTGGCAGGCCAAAGAATGCGGTCAGGAAGGTGGGTAGTGTACTAGGAACTAAAGGCTTTGCTTGTCTTGCTACAAGTCCATTACAGTGGGCACAGATGGAACCTTCTGCTACAAGTGTCCAGTGGAGCCATGACTTGTGTTGAAAGGTGGCTGGGAGCCATGACTTGGCAGTGCAGGGAGGATTTAGCATGGGAGCTGCTTGGGGAGACCACATGGTGGGCAGATGAGAGCCAGGACGCCATACAGGGCAAGGCCAGGGGGTAGAGGCAGCTGCTTTGCCAGGGTGTGGCAGAGCATAAGGCTTTTGCTGCTGAGGTTCAGCTGGACCACTGGCGGGAGATTCGGAACTGGGTCCACCTCTGGTAGCAATTTGGGCAGTCGGACAGCCTGCTCGAGTGGGTGAACACAGACAGGCATGAGATGTGGGCACAGGTGCAAAACAGGCTGTCCCAGTCCATTCAGGTCCAGACCTCCCTGCTGGAGCATGTTGCTGCCGCAAACACAAGCATGGTTGCACAGAGGCTGCTGCCATTTCCCAACCCCCATCAGCTGTTCACACACCCCTGTGGTGAACTAAGCTGCCTACTCTGGAACCCTCCTGCACCCTACCCCCCAGAAAAAGCACCTAAGCCCACTCCACGCTGCACCAACACCCAGGAATGGTGCACAGGCTAGGCATGCCTCCCCCACATGCCAATCATTCCCACACACCTCCCTTGAACATGCTGCCACAACCAGATCTGATCCTCCTGCCACTGGTCCAGTTCTGATCCACCCACCAGCTCCCGTGCCAAATCCTCCCTGCCCCGCCAATTGCAGACCTGAAAGTCATGGTTCTACTGGGCACTTGTAGCAGGAGGTTCTGTAAGCACTCACTGCAGGGGCTGGGTAACATTGGGGCACAAGCCAAGGGGCCTACGGATTGAGGTTTGTCTTGCTGCTACTGGTGGAATAAGGGTAGAGCTGGTAAAAGCCCAGGAAACACAAGGCTGACGGGCTGGAGGTGTCAAGGATTTGACACCCCAGGGAAGTACAAGTGAGTCTTGCCTGAGCTGGTGGGAGGACAGCAGGATAGCACATAATCCTGGGCACCTACAGGCCTAGGACATAGTCTGGGCTTGGACTGAAGATTCAGGAGACACATGAGCTGCTAAATGTAGGGTTCCCACCTATGTATATTTTTCCAGGCCAGTTATGAAAAATACATGTTGCAGGCTCTGCATAGTTACCAATGCAGGCCCTGCAACATGCATTTTTCATAAGTGGCCTGGAAAAATATACGTAGGTGGCAACCCTAGCTAAATGAGACACGAGAATAATTCCTGTACTGGTGACCTGCTGCAAGATTTGCGGCAATGGTAGGGTAGGTCTTGTCTGGAGAGGCAGCTACCTCCTAATAGAGATCCTCTTGCCCATCCAGAGAGGGGGTAAGGCTGAGACCGCTGTTAGACGCTCACGCTGTGCGCTCGCGCGGGGTTTCAAAAACCCCGCGAGGAGAGATTACACGTGACGCCGCCGGCAATCGCGCGCCTGATAGGGCGCCGCACATTCTTTTCAAGCCGCGAACTGACCGGGAGCCTGATCGAGGTAGGTCATTCGCGGCTTGAAAAGAATGTGCGGCGCCGTATCAGGCGGCGTCACGTGTAATCTCTCCTTGCGGGGTTTTTGAAACCCCGCGCGAGCGCACAGCGTGATCATCTAAAAGCAGCCTGAGGATCCACCAGCTTTGCCATTGCTTCATCAGGCTGCCAACCCCTCTGAGTTCTCTGCCTCTTGTGCACCAGGAGGTGGAGCTTCCGGGGACAGAAGGTAGAGCTCCCAGATGAACAGTATCTGGGAGATTCTCCACCCCTGAATTCCTGGCTTTGTTTTGCATGTTGTCCGAAGGAAGTTATTAACATGAATAAGGGTGGTGGCGGGACTAGACAAAATGGGAACTGTCTGGGCTGCATTGGCAGCAGACACTAGTGCGTTCCCTTCCAGACAGTCCTATGAGGAAGAGGAAGGGGATGGAAAGGGCAGGATGTTACTGGCACAGAGCATCAAACAAACTGGAAACAAACAGGCAGCCACCGCAACCTGTCAGGGCTGGCCCAGCGGAAACAATAGGACGCTTAAAAGGAAATTAATGCTGAATTCCAGAGACAGCACAAGAGCTGCCAGAGGCAAAGAGATCTGGGCTCTTTCATTAGCTGACTTCATGCCCCCGCCCTTCCAAATGGTACCCGTCGGAGTGAAGCTGATCTGATTCTAGCCACTTTCCTACCTATTTAGGAGCATCCCTATTCACCTGGGAAACCAGTTCAGCTGAATGAGTGAAACTGCTGTGCGTAGACAAAAAGAACAAGCTCCCCTTGGGAGCTGTAACAAATATGCCCTTTTTATCAGGAGCCAGACTGAAAAAAGAAATGGTGACATGACACCCCTCTCAAGCTCTACTTTCCAACACGGGATGCTCATATTTCCCCATGGCCCCAGGGGCTCAGCAGTACTGGCCTGCTTCAACCCAGAAAACCCACACTCCTGGCCTAAAGGAGAAAACTACTTGGACCAGAATAGGAGTAGTAGGGTGGGGATGCTGGTCTAGTTTAGTTCTGCCCCTCCCTTCCCCCCTGCTGAGCGCTGCCTTCTGTCTGCCTGGGCATTTCATCTTCCGTCAGGGGAAGTGGAATGAAGCACGATGTCGCCGCTCTCTCCCTGCCCCCCTTTGCTGGGTACTACCTTGATTTTAGATCAAGAACAGCTGGCAATTTTGGCCATATTAGCTCTTAAAGCAGCATTTTATATGATTGACCATGTATAACAGGGCCAGGCTCGGAGGGGTGAGTCCTGTCAGGATTTGCACCCCAGTGACCCAGTTCACACAGGATCTTTTCCTTTTAGCATCCTTTATTTACACAGTGTTCCACCCATCAACAATACTGTAAACACAGTGCACATGCAATTAGGATCCTTTGGGTATCTAAATAGCAGGACCCATGTCCAGCCCAATCCCTCCAGTCCAGTTCAGGTAGCCAGCCCTCTTGGCGTGGCAGCACTCTCCCAGCCAGGTCAACAGTTCTTTGGAACCCTTTCCAGCCTGGCCTTATCAGCTAGCTGAGCTCCACTTCCTGGCTTTTCCCAGAACCGCCTCACTATTCTCCAGGCTGGCCCAGGGTTACCCCTCCTGGGCACCCAGCACGTTCGCTCAACGGAGCCCTTGCTGAGGCAGAGCTTCTCTCTCGATGCCTCTGCCTGGTAGTCTCTCTCCTCTCTGAGCTCCCCAGCTCTCCTTTAGACAGCTAGGTTTCAGGACTGGGCTTGCCACACCCACCAAGCTGACCATACTTGGCCACTCAGGCTCTCTGCTTCCAGAGGCTAGCACACCTGTCCTCCTTTGAGTTGGCACCTGTGCTTCCATTAGTGCCTGCTCGAGGCATGATCCAGCTCTAGTATGAGCGCCTGCACCTTTCAGGCCGGCACTAATACAACCCTTCACACCATGGGTTGCTGCTTCAGTAGCTGAGGGATGTCGCTAGTATGATGAGAGCTGCCAGTCAGTGGTTTGAGTCATACCTAGCGGAGCAGAATTAATCGGTGGTGATGGATGGTTATGCATCATCCCTGAGAGATTTGAAGTGTGGCATCCCCAAAGGTTCATTTCTTTCGCCCATGTATATGGGCAGGATATAAATATTTTAATTAATAAATAAATGTTGTTCAACGTATACATGCAATCTTTTGCAGGTGTTTTGACCAACCATGGGGTTGAGAATCATCTGTATGCTGATGATACACAACTATATATCTCTTGCCCTGTGAGCCCTGTCAGCTTGGTCTCTGCCATGGAGGAATGCCTGAACAAAATAGCCAGCTGGCTGCATCAGAGCTGTCTCATGTTCAATCCAGGGAAAACCGAGGTGATGCTGATGGGGAGGAGCAGCTGATATGAGGATGCCCAATGGTTACCAATATTCACGCAGATAACCATTGCAGCTCTACTTTGCAGTTCAGTTGCTCCTTAGTGCATTTTGTGTATGCCCCGGTTCTGTGCGCGATTCTAAATAACAAAAGGTTGTTATTTACTGGGGAGAAAGGTAAGTATCTCCCAAATGGGCACACAGAGAGGCGTTCTCGGTGGCTGCTCCACAATTATGGAACTCCATCCCCTTGGAGATCTGCCTAAGCCTGAGCCTGCTTGCCTTTTGGAAGAGATGCAAGACCTTTTGTTTGGCCAGGGGTTTGGTAGGCTGAGATAGAGTTGGGTGGGATGGTAGGTGGGGTTTAGAGGTTTTAAACAGTTTTTATATGTAGTAGATATTTATGTATGTTTTATATTTTTATATTTTTGTGAGTCACCCTGAGCCTTCATGGGAAAGATGGGGTAGAAATTGAATGTATAGATAAATAATAAACAAATGCCACATGCTCATGACACTAAAATGAAATGACTGTCAGAGAATTGTGCTCATCTGCAACTCTCCTGCTGCTTTCTTACATGTGGAACAAGATAATTAATTTGACTGATATCCAATGAACATGGAAGAGAAACCCTCACTTCGGTGATTGGGGTGGTTCATACTTTTCAAAGTTATAGTTAGAGTGAAAGTTCTCAATAAAGCTGTATCTATAATAGGGATAGGTGGGACAGCTGCACCAGGTCGCATAAACCTGGGAGGTCCAACTCTCCCTGGCACAGCTGCATCTTCTGCCACTGAGGTGTGCATCCTCTGAACCAGTGCCCATTCCAATCTAGCTCCACTCTTGGTGCCCAGATGGTGGGTTGGGACTCCATGTAGGGTCACAATCCCACAGATATTTGACATAACTTTGCATGTCTTTGGGTATTTTCAGATGTTACAAGATCACGCTCAACCACAGACAATACCCTGTGGTGGGGAATGGTCCCGTAACGTCTGTTTGAGTCCCTTCAGATGTTCACCACAGTGAACCTCCAGCGAGAATCAAAATAACCACGCTTTCGGCCTTCGTCCACGGACCATGGCTGAAAGTGTGGTTAGCTGAACCACGGCCTGGACCACGGGTTGGAATCAGACGCAGCGGCCAGATTGGCTGCTGTGCCCGCCCGTCTCCTGGAGGGCAGGCGGCCAAGGGAGCGTGGAGGGGGGGGGCTGTGCGGCTGGATGTTGCACCGCGCAGCCCCCCCCCCCCGATTCCCTGCCGGAATCGGACGGCACATCTGCTGGCCGTGACAGCGGGATTCCGGTGGGGAATCAAATGGGTGATTCTGTGATGGGGCGAAAGCCACCCTGTCATGTCTGAAAATAGTAAATACCCTTTGTTTCTGTCTGGGGTAACAGAATTATGTTTAAGTCTGAAAATGGGATTACACAGGCCAAACGTTGGGAACTATGAAGTGACAGGTTCCCTGTAGGCTCCCATATATAGACATCTTTGCATCAGTTACACTCAGGTTTCCACCATCATGACAGCTTGAGACTTGCTGTTTGAAAAATGAAAGCAGAGCAGTAGCTTCAGAGAAGTGCCAGTATGCTCTACCACTGCATACTAGCTGTTTTGGATCCTTGCCTTTGGGCACATTTAACTTTTAAAGGAATCAACGCTTCCTTAACTTCAGAGCCCCAATGCATTCCATGCTGTACTGCTAGATGTGGTAGGAGTGCAGCTAATGTGCTTCACATAGAACTAACTAACACAACTTTTAAACTTTACAACATTCCTGCAAGGTGGGTTAGGATGACACTGGGTGTTTTTACACACACATTTCTCCTGGATGTTTGCTGTTACATCCTGAAATTTCTGTGTGTCTAAATCACTCACCCAGATCTTAAACATCCGGATCTTTGAACTTCTGCGTAGAACTTCACCCAGAACTTTTGTGTGTAAAAAGTTCTCCTGGTAAACTGCTTTGCTCAAGACAGCTGTGGTTACTTGGTTTCCAATCCATGGCAGCCTGTCACATCTACAGCTGTGGCTACTTTAGGCTGCCTCAGGGCAGTGTCTGTGTGAAGAATGCATCCAGGAACTGCCTCAGGGCAGTGTGTGTGTGTGAGAAAAGTCAATCCGGAACTTACTTGTGGACTTGTAAACCCAGAAGATTGAAAAATCTGGAACTTTAATGTGTGTATAAAAATGCCCAATGTTCCTTTGCTAATAGTGCCGTTTCAAGTTAATATATTGGGGAGGGGGGCTGTGCAGTTGTATAAGACGCTTTTCCATGTTGCCTATTTAGGCACATTTCCCTTATCCCCATACGGGAAAGCTGTCCGTTGCATGTTTTCTCAGAAATGCACCTTTCTGACAAGCACGTTACAGGGCTCCTTAGTCTGCGCTTACCTGGATCCAGCCCTGCATGGACCCCATGTAGTGGGGGGCCCTGTGGTTCCCTCCCAATACAGGGGTTCTTGTGTGGTCACAAAATCTGCACTTCCTTGGATCTGGTCCTGTCCTCAAACCACTTACTCCGGAGTAGTCCCATTGATTTCAAAGAGATTACTCTGAAATGAGTGGTTTGAGGATTGCAGCCTTTGCCAATGAGGTCCATAAAAGAAGGCTAAGGGCCTCTACTCCATTCTTGTCCTCCTTGGTCTCTCTGCTGCCTTTGACACAGTTGACCATGGCTTGGCTTCCTCCTGGATTTGCTACATTCCCTTGGTTTCCCGGACTCTGTTCTCAACTGGTTCTCTTCATATCTCTCAAATGGCTCCTTCAGTGTTTCTCTTGCTGGTACCTCCTTTGCAACACTTCCCCTCTCTGAGAGAGTTCCCCAAGGATCTATCCTGGGCCCTTTTCTCTTCTCCCTTTACACTCTTTCTCTGGGCAAACTCATTGAAACCCACAGGTTCCATTATCACCTGTATGCGGATGACACACATCTCTCTCTCTCTCTCCCT
>QEPC01010507.1:276526-287630 GCA_003113815.1 Sphenodon punctatus
TATTGAAAACGGACAGCAAAAAGGTAGGTTTGAGTAGCTTTTCAACACGCATTGCTTTAGTGCGATATTGACTCCATTTAATCGAATTTAAGTGTTCAGACAGGCATGAAACATTCGGTTTTTTAAAAAAATCGCACAAATCAGAACGTCTGAATCCCCCCATACTCTCCGTTTGCCTTTTTGACAGCTGCCACACGCTGAGCTGAGGATTTCAATGTATTGTCCACAATGACTCCAAGGCCCTTTTCCTGAGTGATAACTCCTAATTTAGAACCCAGAATTGTGTACATATAGTTTGGATTATTTTCCCTATGTGCATCAATTTGCACTTGTCCACATTAGAGATAGAGAGATGACTTGTACATATCACCATGAACACAGTCCAGAGAGTGGGTGGGCTTCAGGCTTGGGTTCGGGCAGGCATTAGTAGGGGGAGAAATGGTGTCAGGGCATCAGCAGGGTAAAAGGTTTACCAGATGGGATGGGCCAAAGCCAGTACACAGCAGTGGTGCTTGTGAGCCAGACACCACACCACAAACCTAGGGATACTGCTTCAAGGCCTGGTCCTCCTGATGCATAATCAACTGAAGGAAGAATCAATTACGAGAGGAAAAGTGGACTTTTTATTCCTGCAAATTCACACTATGCCTCTAGTGTTTGCAAATGTATATTGTATCTACTCAGTCCTGCTGCTCTACTCAACTAGGATTAGGATGTCAGGACTAGATTGATTGGATGATATTCCAGAAATTTTGGGGAAGCATTAGAACCCAACATTGGTTTGTGTCTGTTTCTGATTAAAACCACTAATACATTAATCATCTCCTAAGCAAAAAAACCAGATATGAAACAGCCATGCCTCTCATAGTGGTGATCTCATAGTGGGTGCCTTTAGATGCAACAGAAAGGGGTGGCTGAATGTGTGTTGACATCATTGTATAGCTACGTGTGTTTTCCCAATACAACAGCTGCCTTCCACATCCAGGGGCTAATCAGGGTCCTGTCTTTCCCTTGCGCCGGAAGCTCTCTTTGCAGAAACATTCCCATGGAATTATGGGAGTTGTAGTCCATGCAGGAGAGCAATTGGGCCTGCCTCAAATCCTCTGCTCTGTGCTGCAGCTAAACAGCTCATTCTTCACTGCTCTCACCCCCACCCACACAGGTGTTTTGAGAGAGCACAAAGACAGTGTGCAGCAAGGAACCAGCTGTCAGCGTGCAGCAAGGAACGAGCTGTTTGGCAGTGGTGCCGAGTGGAGGATTCAGGGCAGACAGGGAGGAATTGGGGCAGACAGACCAGAAATGGCTGGGAACACACCACCCGATGTCTTTAGACCCAACATTAGCCAGGTGGCCAGGGAAAACACTCAACTGCTGTTGCTGAGACATCCTGGTAACCAACGAGAAGTTAATGGGAGGCTAGCAGGGGCAGACCAGTGGCCAAAAATAGTGACGGTGCTTAGCAGACATCTTAAGCACCCAATCCCCGTTGTGTCTAAAGACATCAATTTTCTCCTATAAGAGGGTAGGGGGGTTAACCTCAGTGTCCTGGTCAAAATATAACATGAGTAACTAAATTCTGTCCCCCACCTCCAACACTCCTCCTGTATTTTCATGGGTATCTGGAAAGTACTCTTCATTTCCTGTTTGATGCTGGCTGAGCAGAATCCCTGTGTGATACTACTAAATCGTTGCCATATCCTGCTGTAGGAGTGCCTGCAGTTTAGTGAGAGTGATATGTATGGATATAGATTTCAAAGAATTGTAGGATCCTGTAGAAATTTAATTTATTTTCTAAATATAGACATTAAAGGAGCCTGCCTGTTTGTCCCAAGGAACAGTAAAACTGGCAGCGTTGTTGTTTGGCCAAATCAAAGCTCCAGACTAAAAACAAACCAAGAGAACTCTTAACATCTCCTGAAGAGCAGACCACAGAATAATAACACAGACATTAAAGTCACTGCATTCTGAACAAACAGGTTTTCAAGAAGTCTGTTCTTAATGTAACGGCAAGAAGTATGGAGAGAGGAAGAGCTGAAAGCCCCGCTCTATCACTGACAGGTTGTCATAACCTCACCAATCCGGTGGGCCAAGGCACTACTCAAATCAAGGGCTGAAACAAGAATCCGTTTTGACTCTTACAAGGTATCTTGTGGTATTTCATCCGGGACCGAGATCTTGCCAAAATCCCATGCGAAATCTTGTGAGATAGCTCACAAAAAAGCCAAGCAGAGGAAAGAAAGAGTGGAGCCAAGCAGAGTACAGAATTCAACCCAGACAGGCAGCCAGGTGAGTCAGCCAGGTTTCGGACCCAGAGGAAGGTTGTTTGCAAGACTCTCGTTTTTCTCATCAAGAATCCAAGCAATTCTCTGCTTCTTCTTGTTCGCAAGAACCCCGATTCTCATTGAGAAAAGTGAAAATGTGAGAATCGAGTTTCAGCCCTACTCAGATCTGCTAAAACTCAAGCACAATATAGGGAAGCAGCTAAGCCAGATTCAGAGCATGAAACTGCAGAGTTACCAAGCCAAAGTGTTTTTAAAAATCCTTGTATAAAACTCCCTCAGACCTGTTGGAATTTTATTAGTGGTCAAAAAAAAACCAAAACCAAAAGCAGCTTGAATTCTTAGTAGCAACAGCTTAGTAGTAATCAACACCTTGGAGATTGTTTCTAGATTAAAATAATCTACTTTATTGAGAAGTACATTGTGATAGGAAAGCCCTATCCCTAGGTCTTACTAGCTAGCTGCCACCAGCATGGTGGCCGGTCATGTTGAAGGTCAGAGAGAGAAGTTAGGAATGGCAAAAGGTCAGGAAGAAGGAGGAAGTCCAGTAGGAACTTCCTGGGCACATCCCACCTGGGAGGGGGCTTAGAAGCAGAGCTCAGAAAGGTTAAAGTGACGCTCACACTAACTCACTATCTCTACTCCCAATGCCCCTAGTGGTCATTAGGGTTTGTTGGTGCAAAAGGGCGATGCCATCTGGAGCTGTTTCACCAACAAGACCATGAGCGCAATACACGGTGATGGTCCATGTTCTCAAACTTTCCTCCATTGCCACAAAGGAAAGAAACTTAATGGGGTGTGGGGTGGGAGTTAAGCGTGATCTCTGCAGGCAGGGCTTTAAGAAAGCAATGAAAATTCTGATACTGGATAAAACTATGGCCGTTTTTACATGGAGAGCACCACACACTGCTGGGTGTTCGGGCGGGTGTGCGGTGGGGGGGGGGGCATCTGTGTAAACAGGCCAGCAATGGGTGAGGGGATGGGTGTGCGCCCGTGTAAACACCACGGGTGGTGGGTGTTTGTGCATGCGCACTGCTGGCGCGCACCCGACCCTACCCATCACCCACCCATCTCCACCCACAGGGCCATCTGGAAAACCAGAGGAAGTCCCGTGGGTGGAGGTGGGTGGGTGTCCATGTAAAAGGACACCCACCCACCTACCTCCCCGCACTGCACGAGCACACCCATCCCCACCCCACCCCACCCCCATCCGTGTAAAAACGGCCTATGAAAAATGCAGAAACAAGTCCACCTGCTCTCTCACATAGCTACATTTCAGCTACAGCAAGCAAATCAAAACTAGCCACATCCCCTTCAGTGCACCAAAGGCTAAGGAAGTGGCATTCAGCTTAGCAATTGCAGCTTCAGGCTTGCAGTCAAATATGGGTCTTAGGCTCATATCTGACCAGTCCATCCAAACAACAATCTACAAACTTTGGCTTCAGATGTCACATAATCACCTGGCCTGGCTGTTTCTTTCCCTCACTGTTCTGAATGGTGGAAATGTGGCAAGCTCAGCCATTCTTGTGAGAATTTGGCCACATCAAGCCCAGAAAAGAGGCATCTTTTGGTTACTGAAATGGAGTCGATATGTCTGGGGAGCGACTGCAAAATGAGGAGAGTCTAATTTTGGCGGGGGCGGGGGGGGGAAGGGGCGTGTCTTGGGTTCTCATTCTGTCTCATTTCTAATCTGATGCTTCTTATTGGACAGAAGAAATCACCAATTTTGTTCATTAGCAGGAATAAGTCACAGAGGCCATTTGATCATTGCTTAGATCTCCACAAGTATGAGTGCCAGGAGGGAAGGGAAAAGGCCCTGCCCCTTCTGAGCCCCTTGGGCAGGGGATACGGTCACACTGGAAACAAGTGGGGGCAAAGGGGCTCCCTTGTTCCTTTCTGACATGGCCTGGCCACGCCTCCTTTTTGAGCAGTGTGATGTCACAATACTCCAACAGTGGGTGTGGTCATGTCACAAAGGAGCAAGGCAAAGGGGCATATCACAATGCTAGGAATGGACCAGGTCACATCAGAAAGAGGCAGGGCAAAAAGACTCTCCCACCTCCCATGACCTCCTGAATTGAATTCTGTCCACAACCAAGCTGCTCTGACTGATTATCAGCGCAAGCATCCTCCAAAGGAAGTAATACAACCACAACTGGGGCCCTGTGTCCATAGACTGGCTTGTGTTCAGATGCCTGCAGAGCAAATAGCACAAACACTACAAAGGTCTAGGCAAACGAGTTTCTGTACTTACAGACGATGGCAGCTTCTCTACACCTCCACCCTGGGGTCTGTAAATCCACGCTTGCCTTCATTAACCAGGGTTGGCCTTTCAGTCCTCGTGTGCCAGACCAAAACCTGCAGGGATATACAAAGGGAGTTCACAAGTGGTTTGAATTAGGTGGATAAACCAGGGGTGAAGCAATTTCAGACTGTTAGCTTGCGAACAGCCAGGGCTCAGAAATGCATTAGACATAGGGTTGCCACTTTTTGCAGTTTGACCCCGAGACTCCCATTTGGCCTATGGGAGTCTCAGGGTCAAACCGCAAGAGGTAGCAACCCTAATTGGACATCTGGATGAAAGTGGCTCGAATCAGGGCACTAAAGGCATTATAGGGGAGGAAAATAATCTGCAAGAAGATAGACTTGTCAGCAAGTAAATATGTAAATTATTAAATAAGTGTAAACATTTAATAGGCACATGCCTCAGCTCCAATGTTCCTTGCGCACAGGGGAGGTCTATTAATAACAAGCCTCAGGTCTTCTCTAGCTTTCTATTGGCTATTAACTGATTTGTGTGAGTGCTGCTCTCTGCTGAAGTGCTTTGGCATAGGGTGAGCCACAACAGAGAGGGCAAGGGAGCAGAAATTCAGGGGTCAAGTCAGAGCTTCCCAAACTGTGGGTTGTGATTGCAAATGGGTCACACCAGCAGCTCTTGATGGAGGTCATGATCTCCACCCCAGTATTTGGCCATACTTTGTTGCTGTTTGGGGTCATGGGAATATATTTAAGTCTCCAAAACAGGGTCACACAGGCAATATTTTGGGTAGGTTTAAGTCAATTTAGAAAATTTCATACAAAGTAGTGGCCAGCAGGGGGAGCCATGCATTTGTTGTGCTGACCTTTGTGCAGTTGGCTGCTTTGGGCTCTAGTCCATCCAAAGTCACCAGATCCTTTAGTAAGCTGGTTTCCTGGTAACCGCCTTTTACTCCATCCAGCTTGAAACTGGCTTGAGGCCGCTCCAAAATCAGTTTGATGCTGACTGCGAATCCAGCCATGTCGATAGCAAAGGGACGATTGGGGTCAAAAACTGTCTTCCAGCCCACCACTCTCCCTGCTGGGCTCACTTTGGGGGACTCGTACCTCAGACCTCCAACGAAGGCCACCGGCCACACGGACACCCTCTTTGTGTAGCGCATCTGCGTGCCAGAAAGAAGCAATGCAGTGGAAGGTTGAGTCTAGCGGCTCCGGCCCCCGCCATCTCCTCCAGATCATGCATCTACTCTGCTCCCCTTTAACTTCCTTCCCCTTTTCATTGTCCTCCCAACCTATTCTTGAGTTTGCTCCTGGCCCCCTTCTTCACTCCTCTCTTTCTCTCTACAATCTTTCACTCTCCTTACTGTCTGCTGTTCATTCTCATCTAGTTTTATCCCCCTCAGCCTTATCATCTCCCACAACCACCATGGCAGCCCACTCCATCCCATCTCCTCCTGCCTACTAACATGCTACATTGACTTCTTACCTCTCCACACTCTCTCTGGACTACTGCACTTATGCCTATGAAAGCATTTTTCCTTTCATATGAGCATTTTGCCTGGGCCCTCCTCCTCTCAGCACTGAAATCTAACAAGCTTTGCTCCCATCATCATTCCTGACTGGCAAATGGGTAGTAATCCATTCCCTCATCTCAATCACCTTCTCTCACGTACACCCTTTTCATTATCCCACCACTGAGCAGCACAATTCTCCTTTATAAAGGACCCTATTCTTGTTCTTCTTTGCCTTAGGAACAGTTGAGTCCTTACCTATTCTCATGACTTCCTGTACAACAAAGGGGATTGTTGTACAGGATTCTTCACCTATAAAGCTCTTCACAACCTCGCTCCCCTCTACCTCTCTGCACTAATCGCCCTCCATACTCCAACCCGTGCACTTCGCTCCTCCTCTGTCCCTTCTCTCACCCTTCCATGCCTTCCCTGCTCCCCTAAGCACCTTCATCCCTTCTCACTAGCTGCCCCCCATGCCTGGAACTCCCTCCCTGTCCACATCCGCCTTGCCCCCTCCCTTCATACCTTCAAATCTCTCCTTAAAATTCACCTCTTTCGCTCTGCTCTGTCTGACTCTTTATCCTGCTGAGCCACTATTTCCTATACCTATGGTCTGTGTAGCCTTATCCTTGCCACATGGACCTGCCTGCTGTCATTCTCATCGTAACCAAGCCAAGTACGTGCACCTGAGACCTCGCACCTTCATGAATGTTAGACCCCTTGTTTCTCCCTCTGTTCCCCTTCCTATGTCTCTCCCCCAGCTCCTGTCTCTCAGATTGTAAGCCCTAGGGGCAGGGACCGTGTCTGTTTTATTACTTTGTAAAGTGCCAGGTACACGGCTGGCGCTATATAAATGTTTGATAATAATAATAATAATAATAATAATACTACACAGGGGTTTATGTTCATTGCACTGGCTCTTTATCACAGTCTGAGTCAGTTCCTGCTGTGATTGACACAAACTATGGTGAGGCTGTGGAAGGACGGGCCCTTCAAATCTTTTGTTGCTGAGGAGATCTTGGGCATCTTTAGACATAACAAAGATCGGGTGTCAAAACCCCTAAGCACGCATTTGGCCATTTTGTGTAAGCACCATAACAATCCCAACACCAATTTGGCCACCCATTGAACACGTGATGTGAACACCATTGCATCACAAGGGCAATTTGCATGTTCCGGCTGAACACATGGCCAACGTTGTGTCTAATGATCTTGCATGGCATGTTAGCAGGTACAACATGGGATATGAGGCAGCAGAGCTTGTGTACTGAGATCGGGGGGGGCGAACAAAACACCAATTTCCCCCAAGATGGGCTGTGTGTCTAAGCAGCACCACTTGGTGAACACAGGGCCAAACCAGTGTTCATATCAAGGTCAAAACACACATTCAGACACCCATTGACGTTATGTCTGAAGACACCTCTTGTTAACACTTTGTTTTGATACAGCAGCCAGATGGCTTCCCCCTCCCCCCCAGCTGTTTCCTGCCAAAAGGAAGAAAGACCCTTGTCCAACAGGCTGTATGGAGATGGCAGCCTCTTTCCTTCCAACAAGGGCACAGCTGCAATGAACAAACAGCCTCTCCCTGCTTCTGTGTTTATACTGCTTGGGTATGTGGAGCAAGGTAGGGGGTTGCTTCTGTGGGTATTTTCACACAGACGTGGGATGTGCATGTGTGTGTGTGTGTGTGTGTGTGTGTGTGTGTGTGTGTGTGTGCACAACCCCAGAGAAAGTCTGGGGGTGCACCCCTGCATCTGCCCACTTGCAGCTGTGCCTGTGCCTGTTTTAAACAGACCGAGCAACTGCCAGGGCCCACGGTTCACCCACGCAGCACCCCGTCCCCACACCATAGCATTGCAGGTGGATCTTCCATAAGAACATAAATAGTACCATACTGGGCCAGACCAATGGTCCATCAAGCCCAGCATCCTGTCTCTGACAGTGGCCAATCTCGGTCACTTAGAGAAGTACCCAACAGGTCATTATGGGGCAATCCATTCCCTGCTGTTCACTCCCAGCTCCTGACAGTAAGAGGTTACGTTCCCCAAATCTACCTGGCTAATAGCTGCTAATGGACCGATCCTCCAGAAACTTGTCCAACACTTTCTTAAACCCAGTTAGACTACTGGCCTTGACCACATCTTCTGGCAACAAATTCCACAACTTAATTGTGCGTTGAGTGAAAAAATGCTTTCTTTTATTTGTTTTAAATCTCCTACCCCTAAGAGCCCGGGGAACTACCGGCCAATTAGCCTGTTGAGTGTTGTGGCAAAGTTATACTCGAAATTGTTATTGTCCAGGCTCCAGGCATGGATGGAGAACCAGAGGGTAATTGAACCAGAACAGGTAGGGTTTAGAAAGGGCCTGGCCACAGTTGACCATATTATGGTGTTGACAACCTTGATAGATAAGCTGGCTTCAGCACACAGGAAGCTCTACCTATGCTCTGTAGACCTCGAAAAGGCCTTTGATTCAGTGAGCAGAGAATGCCTATGGAACAAGCTGCAGGTTTTAAACATCGAACCTAGATTATTATACCTGATGATGCAGCTTCATACAGGAAATTCCTTACGGGTAAGGGCTAACAGGCAGGGAGTGCTCTCGGAACCAGTTCAGGTGAAGGTTGGAGTGCGGCAGGGGTGCTTATTGGCCCCTGCCCTATTTAACCTCTACCTGAATGGTGTCATCTCTTTTTTGAGGGCTGTGGATACACATGCGCCCAAGATAGGGGATCACCGCGTCCAAATTTTATTATATGCAGATGACGCGGTTTTGATCTCCCAGACCCAGGTGGGACTGAGGAGAGAGATGGAAAACTTTGGAATATTCTGTCAGGCTGAGCTGCTGCAGATTAACTTCTCTAAAACCAAAGTGCTAGTGGTGGGAGAGAGATGTGTGCAGAAAGTACATTGCTGGTCCATAAGGGGACATGGCATTGAGCAGATTCAGTCCTTTGCCTACTTGGGGGTGGTCCTCTCCTCCCGTAAGGGAGGAGGGGCCCACTTCAATGTGTTTAAGGAACAGATTGGAAAATCAGTGGCTGCAATCATAAGATTCTTTTTTGGGCAGGGGGGGAAGTTGATTCGCCCTGCCCTGCGTCTCTTCAGGGTTCGAATTGAGGGGAAATTATTCTATGCTTTCCCGGCCTGGGGATTGGATTTCATTTTTAAACTGGAACCCATCCAGAATGGGCTCCTGCGCGCAATTCTCGGAGCTGCAAGAGGAGCACCTCAAGTAATCTTAAGAGCGGAAGCCCTCTGCCTCCCCCTTAGGACTTATGCATTGCAAGCGATACTTGCCTATTGGTTAAAAGTTGGCCTTCCCCCCCCCCATATAAAAACTCCTTGATCTCCCTGACTATTTCGTCAGGCTTGGGGGACAGATGGAAGAACTCACTGAGCCGGGAGCTAGCTAATCTGGGGTTCTTGGCAGAGTGCTTGGGCCCCCTGGGGTTGGAGGCAGCAAAGTCCCTAATTAAAAGGCGCTTAACAAATCAGGCTATTCAGGCAGAGGAGGCACTCTTGGTTGCGCAAAGGGTAGCCCCCGAGTATATAGCCTATAAGCCATACCTGGTGGGCACATACTACCTTTACGTACGGCAGGATCTGTCCGCATTTGTGGAGGGCCATTATACAGGAATTCCACACGCCCAACATTTGTGTTCCCTGTGTAATATGGGGGAGAGAGAGACGCCAGAACATATAATAGGCCGTTGCCCCGCTTTTGCTGGACCCAGGCTTAAGTATCTGGGGAGATTCCTCTCCAAGGGAGACATTCGGGGAGAGGGTCTGAGAAGGCTGCTAAACCCTGTTGATTCCAGTGTATCTAGAGCAACTGCAAACTTTTGCTGGGCGGCAATGTGTATAAGACAGAGGACCCTCCTCTCTGGCTCTATACGCCCAGTTATTAATTGAAAGGAGGGGGGTGTAGGTGGGGTTGTGGACCAACAGCTTTATTTAGAACTTAAATCTTTTTTATACATGGGTTCTCCAGAGGGTTTAACCATTTCTGGGATTTTACATATGTGTTAAGCTTGATGGCGTCTGTTTATATATGTATGTGTTTATGTATTTTCTGATTGTTGGTAAAATTGTTATGGCCATGTGGCTAAACAATAAAGGAATTTATTAAAATATTAAATCTCCTACCTGTTAGTTTAATGGAGTGTCCCCTAGCCAGAGTATTATTTGAGATGGTAACTAACGGTTCCTTATTAGCATGTTCCACACCACTCATGATTTTATAAACTTCTATCATATCCCCTCTCAGGGTAATTTCAGGCATTACAAAAACGCCTTTCACCCCAGTGAACTCCAGTGAATTCCCTGTGGTGGTGACGTTTCCAGGAACGTTTGTATGGTCCCAGCCAGAAGTTCACCACAGTGAACCCCCGGCCGGGATCAAGCTTGACCACGGTTCTCGACTTCTGGCCGGTTGGCAGTCGAGAACTGTGGTTAGAGTGGCCACAATCCGGGATGGGGACGAAGGCTGTGGTTAGACCCCTGCTCAAGAAACCATCTCTTGACGCTGATGCTCCTGCTAGTTATCAGATGGTCTCTAACCTTCCCTTTTTAGGGAAGCTAATTGAACGGGCTGTGGCACGGCAGCTCCAGGAACATCTGGACCGCACCGGTTTCCTTGATCCCTCCCAGTCTGGGTTTCGGCCTGGGTATGGTACGGAGATGGCCTTGGTGGCCTTGGTTGACGATCTCTGTCTGGCGTTGGACCAGGGTCGTCAGACCTTACTGGTCCTGCTAGACCTTTCGGCTGCGTTTGACACAGTCGATCATGAGGTGTGGTGACTCGCCTGCGGGACCGTGCCGGAATTGGCGGAACTGTCTTGGACTGGTTTCGTTCGTTCCTGGCTGGTAGAACTCACCGGGTGGTCTTGGGGGAGTGTACATCTTCCCACCGGGACCTCACATGTGGAGTCCCACAGGGTGCCATTCTGTCCCCCCTCTTGTTTAACATCTATATGCAGCCATTAGGGAAGATCGTGAGAGGGTTTCAGGGCATGCAGTGTCATCAGTATGCTGATGACACTCAGCTCTACCTCTC
>QEPC01010507.1:288056-303413 GCA_003113815.1 Sphenodon punctatus
GTGCTCTACATGGGGCTGCCCGAGAAGCTGGTCCGGAGGCTGCAGCTGGTGCAGAATGCCACGGCCCGTCTCCTTACGGGGGCGGGTTGCAGGGAGCACATGACACCAGTGCTCCAGGCTCTGCACTGGCTGCCTATAAAGCACTAGGCCAGGTTCAAGGTGCTGTTTTTAACCTTTAAAGCCCTTCACAGTCTGAGCCCTGCTTATCTGCGGGACCGCCTCACTCCCCATGTGCCTGGACGACCCTTGAGATCATCCGTGGGAGCCTTTTTGTAGGTTCCCCGGGTGAGGCAGATGGCCACCGATGTTAGATCTTTTTCGGTGGCCGCCCCTGTGCTGTGGAATTCGCTCCCAGAGGAGGCTCGGTAGGCTCCCACTCTCCTGATGTTTCGGCGTATATGTAAGACCTGGCTGTTCCGTCAGGCTTTTGGCGATGGGTGGGGTGGGGTGGGGTGGGGTGTTCCCCACATTGTACTGTATTTTTAAATTGTTTAAAAAAATTTTTTTACTGACTGTTGTTCACCGCCCCGGGGCAGGATATAAATTTTAAATAAATAAATAAATGGCGGCATTGCACATCTGCTTGCCAGCCCCGTCCCGGAATCAGGTCCTGACCATGGGATGGGGTCGGGTGCAGCACCTACCCGTCTCCCCATGGGCAGGCAGCCGAGGGAGCGCAGGGAGCGGGGCTGAGTGGCCATATGTTGCACCGTGAAGCCCCACCCCCTCCCCGCGCAGTCCCGCCCCCTCCCCGATCCCCCTCAGGGATCAGGTCAGCACGTCATAAGGACGGACGGCACGTCTGAAGGACGGACGGATGGCCCGGTCCAGGGTTCAGCGTGGCAGGCCTCCGGGCCTGTCACATCTGAAATTACCCTCAGTCATCTCTTCTCCAAGCTGAAGTACCCCAACCTATCCAGCCTCTCTTCATAGGGGAGCCGTTCCATACCCCTTATCATTTTTGTTGCCCTTCTCTGTACCTTTTCTATTTCAGCTGTATCTTTTTTGAGACGGGTAAACTCTATCGCATTACCAGGCATTGTCCCGCAACTCTATGGCATTGTCAGGGGCAAACCACGACGAAAAGTGGGGCTGCAGCAGCCATCTACCAAGCAGACAGATGGCAGCCTCACCTCCGGATGCTGCCCCAGGGTTGAGCTGCCCGCTCTGCTGGCAGTGCTCTGGGATGTTCCGGAGTTTTGTTAGCGGAACAGCTCCAGAGCAGGGACAGCCTTTCCCGCCTCTGCTCTGTAGATCTGGCGGGCCGCCTTCAAAAGGACAGCCCACCTGGGAGTGAGGCAAGACAGAGGTGAGGGAGGTGTCTGTGTGATGAAGACCCCCTGTGTGTTGAGGGAGGGGAGTGCTGTGTGGTGTATATGGGGAGGGGACAAGCTCTGAGAGTTTAATGAGCTGGGGGAGAGAAGGAGGGCTCTAGGAACAGTTTATGTTTAGAGAGCTGTGAGAAGAGGCAGTTATTCTGCTCACAGAGAATGTGCAGAGTTTGGGGGTTTGGGGATGCAGAGTTTTGGGCTTTTTGGTGAAGGGAACATGGGTCCCTGTTAATAGGACACTAGTATCCACAAAAGCTACATGAACTAAGAAGATGGCAGTGTAACACAGTCCCTTTAAACCCAAATGACCTGCCAGCTGTTCTTCCAGCCTTGCCTTCCTCCCAGAATTTTTAATCCCTTCTCATCTATTATTTGCCTTTCTTCTCATGTCACATAAAGCTCTGAATATCCCCAGAAATGCCCAACTGTCACAGTCTCTCATTTCAGCATCTGGGGTTTAAGAAGCATGCCCCTGGCCTCCCTCCTCCTGTACTTAGCCTTGGATAAAAAGAGAGAGCCTGTGGAGAAGGGCCATATGGTATACTGTGGATGTGGATCTCTTGAGCGAGGCAGCCAGATCCTCCTCCCTCATTCTACTGAATAAATCTACTGGGTTTGGGGCTTTGGTGACTTGGTTGTTTTTGAGCCCCTACAGAATTACTTTTTGAGAGTTCTATTAGGAGTTCCCTCCTGCACTCCAGCCTGTCTCCTTCACTTGGAACAGGTTCCCTCCCAATGAGAACTAAGCTCCTGGCTTCCCCCCTTACCTACTGGTTTAGAGTGGAAGTCATGCGGGAGGATAGGCTTCCTCGCTTGTGTCTGGAAGGGGCCTCCTCTTGGGCTTCTTCCCCTAGACTCTGGTTGAGTATGGTGGAGTATCATCTGCACCTTTTAGGTGTTCCTTAAACCCCTTGCCGTTCCTTAAACCCCTTGCCATTGTCAAGGTTAAACAGGTTATAAAGAAGCAGCTAGCTGATTTGGCCATTCAGACTGACCTTGCGGCCATCCAGCCGCTCCGCTGTGCCCCTTTTTATAGGTTTTTCAAAAACTCTTTTGGCTGTGAGCCCTATTTAAGATTAGTTGAAGATCGGAATCTCCGAAGGGCTATGACGCTGCTGCGTTTCGATCTTATTCCCTCTCGTGTGTTAGCGGGCAGGCGAAATGACACCCCGTATGGTGAAAGATTATGTTGCTGTAATCAAGGTCAAGTTGAGGATTTGCTTCACATATTATTTCAGTGTCCACTTACTTCCTTTTTAAGGATCCTCCACCTGGCCCCTTGGTTGGCTGCTCGTCCTCACTCTTCCTCATTGCAGCTGCTTCAGTCATGCTCGGCTTCTAACTCTTTTGATATGATGCTAAATATGGCCACTTTAGCCTTAAAGCTTAGCAAATGCAGAATTAACTGATATAGCTTGAGTTTGGTTTTCTTGTAAGGAGCACCCTACAGAACATCCTTTTTATTTATTTGATAAGTATGAGGTGCCCTGTTCTTGTGGAGGATCTATTATGATAAGTCTCAGCATTTTATATTTTTATACTTCTTGTATAGTCGATGTTGCCTAGGTTTGTTTGTAATCTTTGCTGTGTTTGTCACCTTCTGATGCTGCATTTATGCTGATTATTATTTTATGTTTTAAGTTTTTAAATTTGATATGTTTATGTCTGGTCATTAGTTCCTATCCATTTATTATTACCATTCTTATTTATAATTACATTTGATTGGTTGTTTTACTATTTTCTTACCGTATTGTTTTGTGGCACTTTTTGCAATGACTTGTGGTCACGCAATTGAATAAATTTATTTATTAATTTATTATTATTATTATTATTATTATTATTATTACTGGGTTAGGTTAGGAGGACTCTAAACTTCACAGCCCAGGGCAGAATTCTGCCTGCAGCAGCTACAGCTATACTTTGTTTTTCTCTTGTGAGTCCCATACCTCCTCAAACAGTTCCAAGCTGTAGGTGTTATCATCATCAGCAAAGTACACTACCCCAGCTGGTGGCTGTGTGTTGCTGAAGCTGTCTCTGAGCCAGTGCAGGCCAAGGTTCCTCTGTAGTGTCCCCCTGGGTGTGTGGGAAGGCATCCAGGAGAGGCCCAGCTTCAGGCTCTTGGGAGTCTCAACATTCAGGTGGGTGAAATTGAGCCCTGCTTTCTCCAGCAGGTTGGACACCAGGTTGGTCCTCCTAGGCGAGTCCTCCACCACCACCCAGTGCAGGTTCTGCACGTGCAGAAAGGTGTTGGCTAGTCGTGTCAGCTCAGCCTTCTGCACTGGCCGGGTGTAGGTGGGCGTGATCACAAAGATGGTCGGCAGGGTATCTGTCCATGGGGGAGGTCTAGAGTATACATAGCTACGGATGACTTTGGGAGCTGCCCCCGCAACCGGCTGCCGGACGCATGACGAGAGCCCTTCCTCTCTCAGCAAAGATGTGCTATTGAAGAGAGCTTTAGCTGTCACATTTTCATCTGCTTCTTCTGAGGAAAAGGGAAAGAGGAGGGAAATGGATGTTAGAGACGAAAGTACAGCATGGCAACTACTCCATTAAGCGATATTGAATATCCCTCTCTCTGCGGTCTATCCAGGGAAAGGGATACTTCCTAAACAAAAGAGCCTCCCCTAGACCCCAAATCTACACACAACCAGTTCATCTTCCCTGCTGCTTGGGTCCCCGAGGGTTTCACTCTGTGGTCCACTCGTGGTCCACTACCTCCCTGAACACATTCGCTCCGTTTCCTCCCTCCAAATCTTCAAATTCCTCCTCAAAACCCACCTCTTCCCTGGCTCCCTGTTCCCCTTGCTCCCTTGCTGACGTATCCTGAATAATCGTATCTTGTGTAACATCAAATAAGTAACTACACCTTTGTAACTAAGCCAAGCACATGCACCTGAGACCTCATGAGTTCCTGTATGTATCCTTGTCTCTTCCTCTGTTTCCCCCACCCTTTGTCTCCCCTCCCTCTTGTCTCTGTCTCTCTTAGATTGTAAGTCAGCTAGGGTAGGGAGCGCGTCTCTTTCTTACAATTGTAAAGTGTCATGTACATTGCTGGTGCTATATAAATGTTTAATAATAATAATAATAATAATAATATAAAGCAGACATAGAGAACCAAAGGTGTGTGAGTTCTTGAATGTGTGATTGTGTGGATGTGACCTCCTCCAGTTACTAAGAAAGGAAAGACGTGTCCTGTATCATCGGAGATGTAGTTTGGCCTTGACTTCACTTACATCCACAATGGTTAAAGGCAACAGTGGTCTCCCCATAGGTAACATACAGGCATATATAAACAGGCAGATTCAAAGTCCAAGGTGTGTTAGTAGTGCTAGAACTGGATTAATTTGCAGGCCTAACTCCACATTTCTAAAGTTTAAATTATTTATTCTGAGGATAGGCCATCATCCAAGCTGATACGAACAATATCCCTAAGCTTGAGAAACTCTATTTTATAGCACAGTTCCCTGAAAGGTTTTCCTATGGCATACCAGCTCTCTCACACATCTCCCTCCAAAACCAGACCCTTCACCTTCCTTGCTGCAACTGTAATGCTATACTACTTTAACATAATGGGTGTTTCTAGCTGGTCATGGGACTGACCACCCCAGAGTTGCTCTGGGGTTGACCCCCACGTCTACCCACATCCAGCCCCACCTGGGTCCATTTTAAATGGACCCAGCAGCTGCCCCCTTCCCCAATACCATAGAGTTGCAGGCAGATTACCCAATGCTCTAGGCTGCCACCTGCAACTCTACGGTGTTGCCCAGGGCAATCCCCGGCCGAGAGCAGAGCTGCAGCCGCCATCCGCTGAGCAGACAGACGGCAGCTCCGCCTCAGGCTGGTGTCCTGGGTTTGGCTGGCCCGCTCTGCTGGCGGTGCTCCTGGATGTCCCAGAGCACCACAAGTAGGGCTGGTCTGAAGCAGTCAGTGCCTGCTCCGCTTATGCTCTGCCTCACTATCTGGTGGCACACCTTTAGATGGATGGGCCACCTGGGAGTGAGGCAGAGCACAACTGGGGCTGTGGTCCATCTGTTTACACCCAATATCTCAGTCTATGAAGGTAAACGATTTTGAGTGTACCCCATCTCCATTTTTTACCTAAACGATAAATGATTTTGAGTATACCCCCAACTGTATTTTAGATCTTTGTTATTTATTTCCTTGCCCTGACTTAAAATTAAATGGGGAAGAATGTTTCATTACTGAATGCAGCCTAGAGCAGCCTCCCCTACTCCTATCTTTTTGGGTCCCTGTGCAGTCTAGTTTTCTCCTCCCAGTAATGTAGGTTTTCTGGAAATTTTGAATCGGAAAATTTTCTCGTGCAAATTTTCTTTCTTACTTGCATTCAAATTTGCATAAGAAAATTTTGAATCGGAAAATTTTCCTGTGCAAAATTTCCGATGCAAATTTTCTGGAAATTTTTCTGATGCCCACAGATCTCAAGTGTGCAGAGCTTAGTTTGGTTTTGGTTTTGGTTTCACTTCCAGCTATCTGATGCAATTACAGCTTTAGTTTTGCTTTTGCTTTCACTTAGTCATTTTTAGAAATGGAAAATTTTTCACAGAAAAATACATTTGTGGAAAATTCCCCCAAGCCCTGGAAAATTTTCTGCAGAAAAATTTGGTAGTACAAAATTTTCCGGAAAATTTTCCATAGTGGAAATTTTTCCACAGAAAATGGTCCGCCCCACATCACTGTCTCCTCCTGTGGGTTTTCTCCTACTTTGGTGCTGGGTGTTCTATACAAATCTGGTCAGGCTTAAATAAGCACCAGGAAGAAACACACAAGGAAAGTCAGGGCTCAGTATTAAAAAGAATATTAACACTAAGGCAAATATTCAACTTTCAAATTCGCAAACCTTTGACCTTTTTTACATGGACGCTGCAGCAGCGCCGATGGGTGGGTGAGCACACCCAGCAAACACCCGGCGGCACCGAGCAGGGAGACTGTTACATGGACAGCGCCGCAGGGGGTAGTAGGACGGAAAGGGGAGGGGCCGGCAAACACCTAGTGGCCAAACACCCACCCTGGGAAACACCCAGCAAACACCTCTGACAGTCTTACAGACAGTCAAGACCGTGAACGGTGGGGAGGCCCCGCCTAGCACAGCGATGGCACAACATGGCCGACCGAGGGCAAACGAAGCCACGCAATGCAGCCCCGCCCCCAATCCGCCAGAGCCCGCGCGGGCACAGGGCACAGGAAAGCATGACACACACACCTGGGGAAGGAACACCACAAAGTTTAATAAAACGGAACAGGGAACAACAAGGAGGGGCAGGTGTACGGGCCAACNCCCGCGCAGGCGGGGCAGGAGGAAGCAGGGATGACAGCAGCTACAAAGTAGCCATCCCCTCCCCAACACAGCCCGGTGCCAGTCCCACCACTCAGCCAAGCACCCCACACACAGCAGCCAACACAAGCACACAGGGACAGGCCAATGACTCACGGGGGACAGGGGGGGACAACAGCTGCAGCACCCCCCAGAGGCAACCGTACAAGGGGACAGGGCACAGGAAAGCATGACACACACACCTGGGGAAGGAACACCACAAAGTTTAATAAAACGGAACAGGGAACAACAAGGAGGGGCAGGTGTACGGGCCAACAGAAGGGGGGGAGCACCGGCAGTAGCAGCAGCAGCAGGACCGGGGCAACCCCAGTCAATAGGGCCAGCGACACCGCACCCGGCACCAGCGATCCGCCGGCGCACGGTCCAGCCCGTGCAGCCTCTCCAGGATGTGCAGGAGGAGGTCCAACACCTCCCCCTGCTTCTGCATCCGCTCTGCAATCATTGCCTGTTCTGGAAGGGACAGAGGGAGAGGGGAAGGCCATCAGAACTCACCATGGGTCCCAAGGTACCGCACCCCCACAGAGACACACAGGGGCAGGGCCCAGAAAACAAGCAGCACACTCATGAATTGCATCAAACAACCAGTTGGCTGCTCACAAGTTCCAGGCCGCCCGCCCCAGCTGCCAGACCATCCCTGCCAGATGCAGGACAGCCAGGAACACGACCACAGTAGCTGCATGGGAGAGGGGACAAGGAGATGGGGAACGGGTGAACCAACAGGGAACGGGAGGGCAGGGGGCACCAACAACGCAGGGAACACACCCCACTCGTGCCCAGCGGTCACCCTGTACAGCACCCCGTACCCCTGCATGAAGGGGGACTGGAGTGGCACACCCTTGGGGCCCACAACCTCCTACTCACACTCAGCCGCACAACGCGCCTGCTGCTGCCACCCATCCATCGCCATAAGCACATATGGAGCACACCAACAGGGGGCAGCAGCACAGGGGAGGGACAGGGCAGGGCCGGGGCCACACCAACCGATAGGGGATCCCCAGGGGTTGCCCAGCAGGGTGCCTGCCTCCAATACCACCACCAGCACACAGGCAGGTGTACATACGAAGTGGGGGAGCCCCCAGGGGTACACACAACCGGGTACCACCACACAGCCCCAGTGACCACGAGTACACACCAAGCACACCCCCAGCACACAACCACACAAACAGCAGGGAGGCCACCATGGGAGGGGCGGCGCGGTAGCACCGCTGGCACAGAAGCAAGGCAGGACCGACCATCACAGAAATGTACTTTATTAGCAATGGGGGAAAGGGGTCCCCCCACCAAAGAGTGGCAGGGGATAGGGTGCATGCAGACCCACGGCCAGTCATGAGTAAGCAAACACCAGGGCACAGGTACACCCGCAGCAGGAGGACCAGGGCACAACGGAAACCCCTGTGGGATGGAGACGTAGGCACACAGAGGAGGTGATGGGGTCAGGCAGATGGGGTAGCCGGCAACATGGATGCAGATGATAGTGCAGCGGCTGTGTAGCGGCATGGGGGGGCCAGGCAGTGCACAGTCACGGACAACAGGGTGGCAGGGAGTGGGTGGCAGTGAAGCAGAGCTCAGGGACGGTCCGGTGGGTGCTCCCGGAATGGAGGACCCTGCGCAAGACCCTCCCAGGTGAACAGGCTCTTGCGGAACCCCCGGGAATGCATATGAGCATCCACCAGGAAATGGGGCAGGAGTTGATCAGCAGTGCCGGCCGCAGCCCTCACAGCTGGTAGGTTCCTTACTGATCGAAAGGCGCCGAACTCCACAGCGGTAGGGGTCCCGGTCAGAAGGGGTCCACCAACATCACGGGGCAGCAAGCCCAAGTCCCAAAGGAGGGCCCGCAAGTCCGAGGACGCTCGTGGGATGCTGCAGGCACACAGGAGGGTGCCGGGAGACCAACATGCGGTATCCACTGCCACCGGGGATGTGATTGGCCATGGCGGTGTGGCGGCTGGGCACCCCTGATTCATGCAGGAGCGTTGGGGAGCTGTTCGGGGTGGGGACGGCCACCGTGATGTGTGTGACCTGATCATGGAGCTCCTCCTCGAGTGGGTCATCCAGCTCCGCGATCCCGAGGAGGTGGTACGCGGCTTCGAGGAGTGGGGGTTCCCCCATTGTATTGGGGCGATCGACAGCACCCACATTCCTATCATACTGCTCCACACACACAAAGATTGACTACATGAACAGGAAGCAGGCCTTCTCCATCAATCTGCAGGCTGTAGTGGATCACAGGGGCCTCTTCATAGATGTGTACATGGGTCAGACAGGGCGGTGCCATGATGCGCGTATACCGCATGCGTCCCCGTTCTACGCTCTCATGTTCGATGCGGATATCGCCCCCAACCTGTACCGTGTGATAGAGGGCGTTCCCATGGCCCCTTTTGTGATAGGGAACCCCACCTACCCACTCAGTCCGTGGCTCATGAGCGCCTACCCAGAGCTGCAGCCGCCATCCGCTGAGCAGACAGACTGCAGCTCCGCCTCAGGCTGGTGTCCTGGGTTTGGCTGGCCCGCTCTGCTGGCGGTGCTCCTGGATGTCCCAGAGCACCACAAGTAGGGCTGATCTGAAGCAGTCAGTGCCTGCTCCGCTTATGCTCTGCCTCACTATCTGGTGGCACACCTTTAGATGGATCAGCCACCTGGGAGTGAGGCAGAGCAGAACTGGGGCTGTGGTCCATCTGTTTACACCCAATAAACAGTGGCGCGCAACCCTGACCACTGCATGTTCAACGAGCGTCTGTCGTCAGCACGCAGCATGGTGGAGCAGACCTTTGACCAGCTGAAGATGCGCTGGTGCCTATTGATGAACAGGAGCCAATTCGACCTAGACCACACCCCCATCCTTGTCCTGGCAGCATGCATCCTGAACAGGAGCCAATTCGACCTAGACCACACCCTGACCTAGACCACCCCTCCACCCCCACCTAGGCCAATTCGACCTAGACCACTCTGCGAGACCGGAGGTGCCACCCTGGACAACCCACCACCTGTACAAAGGGCAGGCCCCATGCCCCTGTATCAACATGCTCAGGGTGGGGTGTTCCGGTGCATCTCCAAGGAGAACAGGGACACTCTGCCGCCGCACCGTGCCCGACCCACACCCCAGCCCATAAACCTGTACACCCCATCAATAAAGCTGGGTGGTACCCTTAGCATCTAACCATGCCTACGTGCCTTGTGTGAGCAAGGGGTCCTGGGAACAGGTCTGGTGGGTTGGCTGGGTGCAAGTGCCCTCCCTCACTGACAGCCGCGGGGTGCTTTGGCTGCAAAGTGCCCTGCATGTCACCACTTGCCGGCCTGCCGGTGCAGAGTAACCGTCCACTCGTTGCACACACTAATGCTGACTACGCCCTCAGTGGGCAGCCCCCTGGTCCCATCGGCTGGGCCGGCATTGTAGCAGACTCCCACCCTGCCTGTGCCCCCCAGCCAGCCCCCCCCGCCCACTAGTCCTGGAAGAGAGGAAGCAATACAGAGGTATGTGTGCAGCGTTTTTATTTGAAGGGGAACTGTACAATGGGATGGGGGTCTTTATTTTCGGGGGCGCCCTCACCCCCGCTTGGCTGCACCACCGGGGCTCACATCCTGGTGGGTCTTTGCTGCCACCGAGCACAGCTATTGGCAACCGGACAGGCAGGGCTCCCTGTCATTCACTGGCAGCTCCACACCGGCCTCTGGTGCATGACCCTGAGAGGAATAACAAGCATGAGGTAAGCATTCCACATGTGCACTTGGTTCTTTCTCTTGCCAGTGCCTGGCCCACTGGGGGTCCCGGGAGAGGCCTATGGGCCCCCCCATCCCCTCTCAGCCCCCCATGGGGTAGCGCCCCCCACCCTCACACGCATATGAAGTCTCTGGTCTCCTGCCTCCCCCTTTTGGGTCCTGCGTGTGGGGAACCTTCCAGCTTGGCGGCATGGGGCCCACCCGGTGGATGTGGTAGCTGTGGTGGTGGTTGTCTCCTGTAGGGGGTATTGCATTGGGGTTACTCTCCATCCCGCTACCCCCCTCTGTGCCCCCATGGGGCCTCCCCTTCCCTCTCCCCCCTGGGGTGACCTTCTGCCTACCTGACTGTCGGGGGGACCCTCCTCACCTGTCTCTTCGTTGGTGCGTTGCTCTGTTGTCTGGGTGCTCTCCTGGGGGGATGGGAACAAGGGTTCGAGCGCTGCTGCCTGCCCTGTGTTCCCTCGGGCGCGGTGCCGGGGCTGGGGGTCAGCCCTCCCTTTCCTGGTTGGTGGGGGTCCCCTTGCTCTCACCTTGCTGTCACTGCTGCTCCTCTGGCCGTGCCCTGTGACTGTGGTGGCCTGGGGTTCAGTGGGTGGTGCCGCGGCCACTGTGTACCCTCGGCCCTGTGCTGGGAGATGTATGCTGTGGTTAGCCGTGCCGCATTCCCGCCCTGGACCGGCAGTCCAGGCCCCACCCTGCACTGGCTGGCTGCCCCCCCTGAACCAACTGGCCACCCCCCCTGCACCGGCTGGCCAGACTCCCCCCCCCGCACCGGCTGGCCAGGGTCCCCCCCCGCACCAGGCAGCCGGGTCCCCTCCCCTGGGCGTTCCGGGGTCCCCGTGCTCACCTGGCCTTGTCCCGCATGTGATGTCGCGCTGACTCCCTTCGTCTTGTCTAGGGCTTTCCTCCTGGACATCGTGGGAGCCAGCACACCCATGTCATGTGTCTACCCTCCTTTACGGGCTCCCGACCGGATGTCCGGCATCACCCCCGGTGGGCGTGTCTGCGTGGGGGCACGTGTGTGACCCCTTGCGCCGGCGCACTGCGGTCCCGCCGGTCCCATCCCCGTTGGTGTGGGTGTTTTGGTTGTTACAAAGACGTTCAGGTGTTGAACACCATCTCCACCCATGGTGCGTGCCGCCATTCTCCCGGCTGCTCCGTGGGTGTTGGTGGGTGGGTCATGCACGCACACCCACCCACACGTGGGTGTTTACACGGACGTTCTCCCACCCATCTGATGGGTGTTTGTAGGTGTTTGTGGGTGAGTGGCGTCCGTGTAAAAGAGGCCTTTTTTGTCTGCAAATGAGATTGCTGGATGTGAATATAAATATTTGTATTCTTATGAAATTAGTACATTGTCAAATGTTTGAGCAATGTGAAGCTTAATTAATTAAATTAACACAAACCTCAACTTTATTAAGACTCCAACTCCTCAAAGTAACAAATGCAAAGTTTATGATGATATCTGAATTTGTTTAAATCCAGTTTGAAGTCTCATCGACAGGAAAGAATTCTCAAATTTTATTTGTGGCTCACAGGAGCATGGTTTGTTGTAGCTCTAGCTAAAGTGAGCCATGGGAAAGGGGAGATGCTAGACGATATGTCCACACAGAACCAACAGGCAACAAAGGGTATGATTTTAACATGTGCTAATTAATAAGGTGTGTTAATTAACATGCATTAAGATGTGAGTGCAACCTGTCTGCCTCCTTTTAAACATGATAGGTGGCTGACTGACGTAAATCCTATCATTTCTCGTAAAGGTCTAGCTAACAAATGTTTAAACACAAGAAACTTGTCTAGCTGCTCTATGTCAGAAGGGAACACTGCAGACAGGTCCAGCTAAAACCAGTGTCCCCTGGAGCAGGCTAACCTGCAAGGCTGCATTCAGACAAAAAAGGGGTAAATTCATCCTGTGCCTTTAACGACACCCTAAGTGGCTGAGAGACGGGTTCTTGGGTGAAAGACTCTCTCTGTTCAACCCTTTCTGTGCCCAGAGCACTCCTACCAGTAACGACCGTTTCTTCCACCTTCCCTCAGACAAAGGGACTCTCCCACCCTGTTTGGATGAGGCCACACCCTCTTTGGAGCATCGTGATGTCATGATGCTCCACAGGGGGCAGGTCCACACCAGAATGGGGAGGGTGACCCTCTTTGTCCCTCCCCTTTCTGATGTGGACCTGCCCCCCACTGCCATTCCCTGAAGCCCTGGTTTCTCTGGGTTATCCAGGCACATCCGGAGCCCTGAATTGTTCAGCCCAGAGGGGTGGTAACCCTACTGGTAACTTTGCATATGCATTTCCTTAACTGCTTTGCCTACAATATTGTTGTGAGGAAATGGTCCTGTCCATAAGGCCAGAGTCTACGTACTTACTTCTCAGAAGACTGAGGTAGCGGGTGGTTGGGTACTGGTGCCACAAGGTTAGGAGAAGAGCCCATGGCAAGGCGATCAGGAGTGTAGTAAGAAGGTTACGTCTCCTCAGCATGCTGCATAGACCTTCCAGTGCCCAGGCATTTCCCTACCTTTCACAACAGAGCACAGAGTTGAGTTAGTCACATCGGGTTTACAGTTACAGGAAACGCAGGGTGAAATATTTATGGCATTTTTACACTGACACTTCATCCCGGGATAAGGAGAAAAGTATCCTGGAATTGTTATCCAGGGATTACAATTGGTACATGTTTTACACAGACATTTCTATCCCGGGATGAAATCCATCCTGGGATAGTTCATTTGAACAGCACATTGCTCTTATCCCAGTTTGAGAGTATCTGGGATGCAGGAAGGATAGACAGCAGAAAGGGTGGACCAGTGGTGTCATACTGTGTCTGACTCACTCTGGGCTTGATTCTGCTGCCCCTTTGCAAACTTCTTAATCTGTATTGCCTTACCCTGCAGCAATGCATTCATACGACTGCTGGTTTCTCTGTAATTCAATGGCTTACTCTTGCATCAGGTGGCAGAGAACAAACGGATCACTAAGGAGCACAGGAGGTGGTAAGGGCTTCGCACAGCCCCCCAGGATGTGGGCTTGGGAAACTATCCAATCTAGAAAAAGTTGCGTGAATGAGCCCTAATACTATTAATAGGCCCATCAATTTGCAGAACAGTCCTGTGATGTGTTGATTCCAGACACAGGCCACAATACTGAAACTGCTTACCTCATGACCAGTCATCATACTGACTTCATTGGGACTATTTGGGGGGTCAGTGGCTTCATGGTTGAGATTCTACAGAACACAAGCTTTAAACCCCTAGATCTTACAGTTCTTAAAAAAGCCACTCAAATTAGAAGAGAGCATGACTGATGCAAAACTATTGCAGAGCTGTCTTCCTGAGTCTGCAAGCAGTCTGAAACAACAGCTCAAGTCTTGGCATGTTCTGACATGTCCAGGCCACCTACAGCTCCATATATGGATAAATCAACAAAGACCTTGTAAGGACAGATGGCCGGTGTCCTTGCATGAGCCTAAAAGGGTGGCTCCCTAATCAAATCTAGTGGCCATGGGATCTTCCCTGGCTTGAGATGTAGAGCCTTTCACACTGCCCAAGGAGCTAAATTTAAATCAACATTATTGACTCGTCCTCTCCTCCTTTGTTCTGTATGAGATCCTTACTTTGTACAGGGCCTCGGAATCATCTTGGCTAGCTAGAAGGATCTGTGTTGCTGGTTCTCTTGCTCAGGCACAGATCTGGATCCACTGTCCTCATTCCAGTCCCTAAGCAATACAGTGACTCAGTCCTGAGAGTGTGGTGTCTACCTTGTTCGTTGTGTGTGTACTGCAGCAACCCTTGAACACAATGCAAGAGACTATGTCAGGGAGAGTTATTAATACCCCAGCTTTCTCAGTGGGGTTTTAATGTTTAATCCTAAGGAGGCCACTTCAAGAGTGATATTTTCAAATCATTTCCGTGGGCAACTGTACTCAAGGACAGAGGATGAATACATGGCATAGATTAGAGGTGGCTCTTGGGCACCTGTTCTGTGGCTCTCGCCAGAAGTGGCTGCTTGGGAGCGAGTCCATGTGGCACCTTCAGGAGCAAGAGAAAGCAAGCTGCAATTTCCACCACCGGAGCCTTACAGGGAGAGTGTGCTCTGCCACTATTGTTGCTGCCTGAACCTGCCAGATAGATCACCTCTGAGCCAGAGCTTTGATGAGAGTGGGAGGGGGTTGGGGGAAATGACATGGCCCTGCCCATGGGATGAGAGGAAGCCAGGATGATTATTATTAATAATAATACATAATAAAGCTTTATTTCTATTGCACCCCTGGCCATGACAAAATTGTTCTTGGAGCACTTTACAATATAAAATCCATTTAAAGTACAAATCCATTTAAAAATAATTTTAAAAGGGAAGGTAAAGAGGGAGGAGAAAATTGCCACTAATAATTTCTATAGCGCTACTAGGCATTTTATAGTCACAGCTTTTCAGAGACAGGTCCCTGCCCAGTGGGGCTTACAATCTAAGATGGACACGGGTGAGGGGAACACAGGGACAGACAGACATAAACATACTCCCCTATTTTACAGATGGGGAACTGAGGTTGAGACTTGCCCAAGACCACCCAGTGAGTTCATGGCTAGGGTGGGATCCAAACCCTGACTTCTAGATCCACATCCAGCACCTTATCCACTACACCACACTGGCTGCAGCTAAAGCCTAGTCACCCAATCCTGAGAGTGTGGCGTCTACCTTGTTCATCACATGTGTACCGCAACAACCCTTGAACTCCTCAACTCATCAAGGAGAAAACACATTAAGGGGAACCAGCAGTGGATCCAAAAAATACCTGGAGAACAAGTCCTTTATAAAATTTTTAGTTGCTCCAGAATCAACAAAGAAATCATGTGAAGCAGTCTCACATTCTATTCCTTCCACATTTTTAAGTTGAGATGCTTTTTCCTCAACCAGGCTGAAAGCCCTATCATGGCTCCCTTTGTTCTTTGCAGAG